>CM077194.1:9967976-10425476 GCA_039654625.1 Rhinogobio ventralis
CAGTCAACCAATCAGATTTGAGGAACAAGTTTACAGTTTATGTCAAGTTTAGACTTACAACCAGGGTTAGGTGCTTCTACATCAGTGTTATTCACCTTTCATTTTTCCTCTGATTTTAGGGATACATTGTGGGTAGGGTTAGGTTTAGCGGTAGGGATAGGGACTAAATTATCAGACAGGACTGTTGTTCCAACAAAATATGTTTAATGTGATGCTGCTTCTTGGCCTTTATAATGATTAACAGTGTAATTTCTTCACTCACTGCCTGTGATGCCATCATCTCGTTGATGCTCTGCTCGTACTGCTCGGCCAGGATGGCCAGTTTACGCGTCTGCTCATCCTTCAGGGCTTTCAGCACTGTCTTGTGCTCGCTTTTGGGGGTCACCTCTAGCTGATGGTGCCGCAGGGCCTTGTACTGTTTCGTCTGGACTTTACACGTATCCTGGAACTGTTTCTTTATCTGGAGCTCCATAGCCTGAAGGAGACACAACTCAGAGTTGTATAAACACAAATTGACAGTCTTGTCTTTTCAGGGCAAAAACTATCATATAATATGCGTCTTGTCTCAAAAGATTGTAAAATGAAGCAAAAATATGTTTGTTTGGTCCAATTAGTTAACATTAGTTAATGCATTAAATTAGCATTAACTTACAAAAACTAACACAAATTAACAAAAACAACTGTTCATTGTTAGATCATGTTAGCTTAGAACCATTAAATAATATTAATAGATACAACTTTTATTTTATTTTAATAATGTATTAGTAAATGTTGCCCTTAACATGAACTAGGATTAATAAATGCTTTAGAAGTATTTATCAATTTAACTAATGGTAACAAATAGAACCTTTATTGTAAAATGTCACCACTTTTTTAGATTTTAATGTGCTAAGTGCCTATGCAATGAAATGTTTAAACGTTTCTCAGACGAATACATCATAGCATCATCATAGGTCTCTACTGACCTGCAAGTGTTCCTAATATCTACCCAGTTTCTAAAAAAAATCAAGGTTAATTTTGCAACCACAGTCAGAGGAAAAAATGAGACCTACATAGATTTTGTAGGTTAAATTCACACTATATATAGCTAAGTAATAAGAAATGTTTTCCACAGTTGGTGGCACCTTGAGGTTCTTGGGCTGCTGCCGTAGTTCAAGCACATGTTTCCTGTGCAGTTCTCTCTCTCTACGGTTGTTGTATTCAATTTGGTTCTCCAGCTCTGTTTGGTGCTGCAGTCGGATCAGATCCATTCGTAGTTTCTGTAGCGTCTTCAGCTGTCTGTGTTCAAGTTCTTGGGTCGACTCGTCTTGTCTGATCAACATAGCATGCTCCATTTCCTTCTGGGTCTTTTTCTTATTTAACTCCTGACAGTCAAAGACAGAAAATATTACATTAGTGGCATATTACATATTACATGAGAGTTGCACCATGGCGAGTGATAAAAATGTGTTCCAGTGCTGGAAATTAGAAAAGTAATCAAAAAAGTAATGAAATGTAATGTTACATTACTTTAATAAAGTAATTGTAATAATTGCACTACTTATTACATTTTAAATAAGGCAACTTGTAATCTGTAACCTATTACATTTCCAAAGTAACCTTTCCAACACTGGCTGTTCTATAGACCATATATGGGTTTCGACTCGGTAATACTTCCGAAGATTTCCGAAGATTAAGAGATTTGCACATTGCTGCCTTACTTATTTTCAAATCAGATTATTTAAATGAACCCTGAGAAAAGGTTCAAATTTTGCATTAACCCTGGGAAAAGCCCAAAATACGATTCATAGGAATAAACATATATACATATACTGTATAATACCATTCAAAGATATTTTATATATATATATATATATATATATATATATATATATATATATATATATATATATATATATATATATATATATATATATATATATATATATATATATATAAAAATTACTGACCCCAAACCTTTGAAATATATATACAGAGAGAGCCCTAGGCAGTCATTTGTCTATTTCTGACTGAAGCATTTCATCCACACCTCTCGTAACTGCTCTTGCTCAAACTCGTGCCTCTTGATCATGATCTTGCGTTTGAAGGCCCTGCAGTTCCTGTCGTAGAAAGCCCTCTGCTGACCCAGGAGCTGAGCCTCTTCTTCAGCCTGAGAGTGCTGGATGTTCTCCTTGTGCTTGGACAGCCTCTCCTGTTTCTCTTTCTTAGGCGTGCTGTGGTCTTCACTCATTTCCTATACAAAGAATCACAAAGACCATGAGATGAGACAGGGGAGACGGTGGTTTTAGACTAAAAAGTTTTTTAAAAAAACCATCGTAACACACTACTTCTGTAATGTGACAATTTTTCATGTGAAACACGATATTCAGAAATATATGAGAAATTAAATAGGTCCATTTTAGTTTCATGTTAACTTGGAGGATCTAGACATGAACCTCTTTGATCTTCTCCTTGCACAGCTTGTACTGTTTCTTCTGGTTGTCAAGGAAGGTGGTGAGCTCTTTCTTCTGTTGGGCCATGATTTGCTGCTGGAACTTCTTCTCATCAGCTGCCAGTGTTTTCATCTGAGGAATATAACAAATTTATCATCAATAGCGTTCAGTAGATCACAGATTTTTTTTCTCATGTTAAAACAACTCCTGAAACAACAAACTAAACAACAAACCCTCACAGTCCTATATTCTTCTTTGGCTCTATTAACATACTAATCAACATATGTTGCATGAATAATTAGCATTTATCCCTTAGCTATTTACATGTTTAACATGCAATATGGACAAGCATAAAATAAACTGGGGCGTTTTTCAAGTGACCTGCGTGAACTTTTGAACTCGTTTCTTTTTTCAACTTTATACAGGGATTTTATAATACAGAATTTATTGTTAAGATGTTAAAGTAATACAAGACCCAGAACTGGATGTTACATGAGCCAGTCACTAGTTTCATTATGTCAACTGACCAATACTTGATCGGCTAGTAACTATAAACAGTAGGGTCTCAACAGAAGAATGAAGAAAGATCACACACTTCTTTGTCCGTTTGGATGGCGTGCTTCTTGGCGAGTTTCTCCAACTCAATGAAGGCATTGTTGGCGTGGGTTTCCAGTTCTTTCTGGAGCTTCAGTCTGTGCTCGTCCATCTCTGCCTTCAGCTTGTTCTCCAGAGCGATCAGCTGTTTCTGGTGTTGCCGTCGCATGCGCTTGTACCCCGACATCTGCTCTCGGAGCTCATTTTCCTGCTCATGTTCGTGGATCTGACGCGTTACCTAGACGGAAAGAAATTCAGTCAATGAGGGTGACGGGTAACTTTTGAGATGAGATTTTGTCAGTGTAGCAAAGTGTAAAGTCAACCCACAGTTCTTGGGAAGACCTGGCGATTGGATGATGGTGACCAAAAGTTGAGTTAACTGAAAAATGTCCACATTTTACCAAATTTTAAAGTCAGAACAGAATGTCAGATCATTCTAAGTGAGGTATCAAGCTACAAGGCATTTTTCTACTTGAAAACATTAAATGTATCTCCTTTTCTTCATTTTTAATCTGTGGATTTGTTTCTAAAGCATCCCCATGAAAATAGACAGGAAAATGTGTGGATCTGAGAAGAGAAACAAGAGATTCCCAGTGCTGTCTAGTGGAATAATTCATTAGATATCATCCATTAAATTGGGTGACCAGATTGCAAGCTCACATCATCATCATCACAGTGTCGTCTTTTCACATTATGATCATGAAACCAACAACACTAGACTAAAATTTCTTGTGATATTAAAGGCACGTTAAAATCTCAAGTGCTATATTATTATACTTAAAATTTCAAATAGAGCATGATGGAAAAATTACAATTCAGTCCATCAAAATGATGGATAATTATAATTTCAGTGCATTATCTGATTGTGACAAAGAGGAAAAGATGCAATTGTGACTATTACCCATCTCAACATTGCCTTTGCCTACATCTAGAACGTCACTGATGCAACTAAATATATAAATGAAAACAGAAAACCCCCACCATTCCCTTGCCTATGCAAACCCCAGGAAGACAAACCTGGAAGAAGGGCGTGTCCAGATCAAACTGTTCGTTGAGTTTCTCGTAACTCCCACCTGAACTCCTCATGCCAAACATGTTGGCGAAGTAAACCACCCGTGAGAACATTGAGAGTTGCCTGCACTACATCCCCCAAAAGCACTCGCTCAAAAACCACGAGAGAGAAAGAGAGCGAGAGAGGGATGGAGATAAAGAGAGAGGGCGAACACTGCTTCTCCTCTCTCCTCGCAGGTGCGCCATGAATGAAAGAG
The DNA here is from genome assembly GCA_039654625.1 of Rhinogobio ventralis. Lineage (NCBI taxonomy): Eukaryota > Metazoa > Chordata > Actinopteri > Cypriniformes > Gobionidae > Rhinogobio > Rhinogobio ventralis. Next base: position 9,972,271 of record CM077194.1, read on the forward strand.
GTTCTCAGAGAGGCCTGGCCCTGCACGCGGGCTAAGCAGCATTTAGTAGGCTAGTCACATGAGATGCCCGTTGAAGGGGGAAATTTCCTAATCACCCTGAATCAGTAGCCCCACTGTAACCGCAGTCACCAATCCAATCGCTTTCTGCCCAAATGCCCCTATCAGCCGCACCAAAGGGGCATGTGATATCACTAAGCCATGGTAGCAAAAGTAGAATGGGAAATACCCATTCCAATACCCGTTAAAGGTAACACAGATGGGCATCCTAACCGGATTTAAATTCAACTTCTGACCATTTCAGATTAAAGGTAAATACATGTTTATGTGGAGCTGACACTAATGGAGTCTAGTTCAGAACGGGCATTTAAAAGCTCTGTTCCAAACAAGATAAATGTCATTTTAAGGCTCGCTTCTGATGCAAAGGTAGCTACAAAAGGTTTTTGTGGTCAAAATATGGTATCTTAGAATTAAATGCATCCCTCACAGAAAATGCAATCCCAGAATGCACTGTGCTAAGCTAAGTGAAAAATATCACCTAAGATTGCAGATGAGTTAAATTCAGCATGAAACGGCTTCTGCGATTTTCTTCCCTATTGTGACGTATATCCGAGTGAAACGGCTTCTGGAATGAGAAAAATGTAGGGCGGGACTGGAATTGATTGGATCATAGGAAGTTGGGTGTTGTTAACTATATGTAGGCAGATCTGAATGCCAGTTTGTCTCCCCTATGACGAGAAACACGTCGAGGGGGAAGGGAGGTTAACATTTTTGATTAAAGATTACAGGGGTACGTTAATTAAGAAAAATAAAAATCACGGATTAATCAGTTATAATACGCACTGCCACATTCTGTAAAAAAAATAAGAAAAGTCCATTTTGATTTCATGGCGACTTTAAGAAAACTCATGTTAAACTATATTTCGATAATCAATTGATCATAAATATAGTATATCTGTTTCATTCAACAGCAAAAAAGTATCAACTGAAAAGAGTTAATGCAATGTGTGATGTACTGTATGTAGACTTCTGTTAAAAATTTGGGGGCTTGTATTTTTTTTTTTTTGAAAAAAAAAAAAAGTATACCTTTTTCAGCATATTGATCAAAAGTGACAGTAAAGTCAGTTATGTTACAAAATAATTTTATTTCAAATACATGACATTCTTTTGAACTTTTATTTATACATACAAATACATTAATATCTTTACAAAAATATTAAGCAGCAACTTTTGTTTCTTGAGCACCAAATCAGCATATCAGAATGATTTCTGAAGGATCATGTGACACTGAAGAATCAAGTAATTATGCTGAAAATTCAGCTTTGCCAGCAAACAAATTACAGTTCAAAATGTATTAAAATGGAAAATGTTTCTTTTAAATTGTAATATAATTTCACAATATTAATGTTGTTACTGTATTTTTGATCAAATAAATGCAGACTTGGTGAACATGAGAGACTTCTTTTAAAAGCATTTAAAAAAATCTTACAGACCCCAAAAGTTTAGAACAGTAGTGTAATTGTACGTTTATAAGGGAATCATGCTTTAGCTTGGCAGAACACTAACGTAAAACTCTATTGGAATCAATTATAAGTCAAGTCTTTGATGAGCTTCACATGAAGAAAATATTTGGACCAAACAAATTGCTCTCCTCACGTGAACACTAGAAATTTGAGGAGTTTGCTGCCCATGTATGTCAGTCACTTATGGGTAGACCCACACAGAATCTGCAGAATTGCATTTTATGCTGATTTTATGGGGGAAATTTTGGTTTTATCACAAAGATCTGAGAGCATTACATTCTTATTGGTAACCAGAAGCATAATACAATCAGTCAAAATATTTGATATACAAACGGTGGCTGTGGAACTGTGAATTAGGATCTTTCCTACTCTGCAGCAGGGGCGTAGCAAGAACTTTTTTTCAGGGGTGGCCAGCGATTTCTTTGAGGTGGCAAAAAAATCCTGCTTAAAATCTTTTAATATGCATCTAACTGTGACGCGTAGCCTGCGTGGAATACCTTAAACGCATGTGGAATGGAGCAGACATAAAATTAATTTCATGTAATTGTGTGATAGCACAATATGAAAAAAAATAAAACATGAGATGTTAGTACGACATCAACTGTAGATTTATCAGATTCTGTTTCGATTTACAACCAGTAATAAATCTCTGTTCTTATGCATCTAAGATATTCTCACGTTCCCCTTTTTATCCCTATATAGTTGTCAATACATCTACTTTTATTCATTTAATTCGTTCAATGTCGTCTTCCCTCCTTTTTCCCCGTTTCACTTTCTACACCTCACCCCTCCTCTACAGCTTTCATATGAAACACAAAGAGTCTCTTTCCCTGCACAGCCCAGATCCTTGTGTCTCATTCCATACAACTGTTGTAAACCCATATCGATAAATAAAAAGCGCACCAAGTCGATGAAAAAAAAAAAAAAATCAGATTTACCATGCCCATAAACCCACTAAAGCCAAACTCCTTTGTGATCATCTGAAATGATAGATGAGTGTCTGTAGTATCAGACAAAGTCCACTGTGGTTGTCTGCCCCTAGAGGGCGCTCCCGCTCCAGCAAAATGGGGCCAAAACAGGTGACATCATCATTTAAACCAAGCATACTGGGATCGACTACACTGCCTGCCAGTGATCTCCATATATTCATCAATTAGGGTGGAAGTGGTATCACAATAGATTGTTTTTCTGCTTAATTGCATATATTCTTTATTGGTATCGTACATGTCTCACACTGACCTTTTATTTTAATAAAAAAGGAGGTTTTTCCCAAAACCCCACAAGATGAAGAATATCCTTTTGTGTTGGATCACACACTGTATTAACTAATAGTAGACAACAACACCAATGACTCGTGCGAGGAGTGCAGCTGGCAATTGACTGAAGCATGTTGCCTTGACAACAGACATGAGAGTGAGAGAGAAAAGTAGGACCCTTCATTTCTTCCCCTCGAATAAAGAGAGGGTAAAACAGAAAGAGAAGGAGGCAAAGACCACCGAGAGAAAGAAAGAGAGAGAGAAATGACCACAGAGTGTATTAATGCCAAGGATGAAAGAAAAGAACGAAAGAGTGAAGCAAGTGAGGAGGGGGGAATGAGAGGATGACAGAGAGAATGAGCAGGGATGATGTCATTCTTTTTGCTCACCAGTGAGGCTGACTTGATGGTGGCGAAGCGCTCGCGGTTTTTATAGTTGTGAGCCTGAGCTCTTTCCGACGAGGACGGTCGCAGGTCTGACCGGTGGTCCCGGTGAGGAAGGTCATCGCGGATATACTGATGATCCTGAAGGGGAAAAAAACACAAATAAAATCAGTCAAGGATTTGGTGTCACAACATAATAATCTCTTGAGGAGTTAAAGAGATATTTTGTTTTAACCGCAGGAGTTGCTGCTATACTGCGTCACAGTATTTACATTTATGTCTTTGACAGATGCAGTCCATAGTGACTTCAAGCTATACATTTTCCTTACAACATCCACAGCAGGAGGTTTATATTTCCTGTTGCTGTAGCATCAGCTGAGATTTTTCAACATGAGACTGTTCAATACTAACATGCTTAAAATATCTTTATTAAGATGGAGCGTGGGGTTCCTGAGGGTTTTATCTTCTCTCAGTGAACAAACTGAAGTACAACTTGTTGAAGAGCTGTTCAGTTCCCATAAAGTCATAGTTCATAGTTGGTGTCCTGCATGCTGATATAATTTCCTTGAGGACTGGAAGAGTCAATCATACATCGATGTGTATGCGAAGTGTGAACTTCCTAAATCACATACTTTCAGAGAATGTACAGAAACGATACAGTCTTTATATATGCAGCTGTGTGGTATACACTATAGCTGCATGATTATTTTTATTTTTTTTTTACAAATATAACTAATAAATTATTATTAATACTAAATAAAAATAATAAAAAAGAAATACTATATTAATATATTTTACTGTAAAATACAGTATTTAAGAAAAACAATAATAACAAAATAATATTTTACAGTATGACTGTAAAATAACAACAATAAAAATAATTATTATATTATTATCATTATTGATATACTAAATAAAATATTTAAAAAGAAAATACTATTGTAATATTTCACTGTAAAATAAAGTACTTAAGAAAAACAATAATAAAATAATATTTTATAGTACAACTGTAAAATAACCACAATGATAATAATTACTATTAATATTATTACTAAATAAAAATATAAAAATGAATTACTATCATAATATTTTACAGTAAAATAAAAATAATTAAGAAAATAATATACTTACAGTATAACTGTAAAATAATTACATTTCTAATAATTATAATTAATACTAAATAAAAATATTTTAAAAGAAACAACAATGATAATATTTCACTGTAAAATAAAAAAAATACTAGTGCTGTCAAATCGATTAATCGGATCCAAAATAAACGTTTGTGTTCACATAATATATGTGTGTGTACTGTGTATAATTATATAAATCTATATAAATACACTGTATATATTTAAGAAATATTTGCAAGTATATACTGTATATATATTTATATAATTTATATTATATATCAATATAAATATTTTATAAATTTTATAAATTTAAATATTTTAAACACATTTTTCTTAAATATATACACATGCATGTGTGTGTATTTATATATACATCATAATTATACACAGTACACACACATATATTATGTAAACACAAACTTTTATTTTGGATGCGATTAATCACTATTAATCGATTTGACAGCACTAACAATATAGTGCATATATAGTGCATAGTGCATGTATAATAGGGAAGTATGCATATTTGGACATTTTTATTTGAAGAGAACATTAACTCTAATCTTATATCCAAGTATGCCTTCTCTGTGCACAGAATGAATATGTACAGACCATTAAAATTGTAACAAGCTGGTCTTCTAAGAATAGCTCAACTGAAATGACTTCCAGGAATCTACTGGAAAGCATATGTTCAATTTTTGTTTGTCAACATCAATGGAAGTATGGTAAGCATTTAACTGAAAAAAAGGACTGCAGTGCATTGTAAAGCTTTTGGAGATTTCTGTCCGCGTGTGCGTCCAGAACCTTTTTGTGGTGCGTGGAAGACTCTAGGGTGCTGTCGTAGTCGTGGTGCAGCTCAGAGCAGGAATCATCAGGCACCTCCTGCAGGCTGTTGACGCTGCTGCTCTGACTGCCCGTGCTCACAGAGGTGCTGGGGATGGAATGATTACTGCCCAAACTGTTCATCTTACAGGCTGCCTGCTCTCCATCCTGCACAGTGAACAGAGAAATACACACAGAGAAACAGATAACCATCTATTCTGAAAACCAATATTTATTTCAATTACTGAGAACAATTTACACAACCCAATGCAAAGGTCTGTAACGGCAGCTATTTGTTAAACAGAGACACATTCACACCATTACTGAAAGCCTTTCTGCCTAATAGTTCAATATTGTTCAAAATACTGTACAGTAGTGTTGTAGTACTCGAGACCGGTCTTGGTCTTGAGACCAGTCTTAAGACCATTTTTTGAAGGTCTTGGTCTTGTCTCGGCCTCGAGCACATTTGTACTCGGTCTTGTCTCGGTCTCAGACATAGAGGACTCGGGATTTTGTTTTTTAAGACCGGTCAAGACCACAACTGCTGGGATATTACTAAATTGCCGGTGCATTGTCCGATTTAATTATTAACATCATTAATGTGATTGGATGTAAATCTTACTGCTTCAGATGTAATCAATAACTTATTTCTACTTTGATTTATTTATTGTGCTGGTTCAGAAATGAGGGATTGTGTCAAAAATGACACCAAAATTAATACAAATCCTCACAAAATTCAAGATATTGTTGCAAAAAAGTATTTGTATGAGATCTGGATTTTTATATTATAATGTGATAATTAAGCAATAAAACAAGAGCAAGAGAGCTGTTTTCACAAATTTGAGCATTACTGCAAACATTATATTGCTTTTATACAAACATTAAATAAAAAAATTAAAACATTATTCTCAACATTATTTATGCATTTGTAATTTACTAATTCAGATGCATCTTCTATACTACCCCCAGTGCAAAGATGAATTTTGTTGTTAATGATTTAATTTGATTGGTATAACAGATCTATATATAGTGTCTTATTCTAATTATGTTTATTGATTAAAAATAAGTAATTTCTCAGGCAGTAATGTGGATCTTTAAAGATTTTTTAATGAGTGCTGGTCTGGTCTTGGTCTTGACTCGGTCTCACCCTGCCTTGGTCTTGTCTTGGTCTCAACACACATTGGTCTTAGTCTCGACTCGGTCTCGGATTAGGTGGTCTTGACTACAACACTAGTATACAGTTCTATATACCTTCAAAGTAGATATATATATAATTCCATATACTTTCAGTGTAATTCAGTATACTCTATTATATAATTCAATAAAGTATATAGTTCTGTATAGTATGTAAAGCAGTATAATACACAATTCTGTATAGTTTATAGCTCAATATTATATAATTTTATATATCTACTCTTAAGTTTAGTATATCTTCAATATAGTTCAGTAGGTTATTTTACAAAGTTACAAAGTTAAGTATATATATCTATATACTTTCAAATGTAGTTTGACATACAGTATACAGTATATAATTCAGTGTAGTATTTAGTTCCTACACATCAAGTGTATGTCAAGTATATGAACTACTGTTGGGAGTCTCTTATGCTTATAAAGGCTGCATTTATTTGATAAAAAAATACATCAAAACAGTAAAACTGTAAAATATTATTACAATTAAAAATAACCGTTTTATATTTTAATATATTTTATATACTCCAGTCTTGGTTTACTTTCACCTTCCTCTTTAAAAAAAATTAAAAATAAAATAATATATATATTATTTTATTTATAAATATATATAATAAAATAATATATATATTATTTTATTTTATTTTATTTATATATATATATATATATATATATATATATATATATATATATATTATATATATATATATATATATATATATATATATATATATATATATATATATATATATATATATATATATATATATATATATATATATATATATATATAAATAAATAAATAAATAAATAAATAAATGTATATAAATATATTTATAAATAAAATAAAATAATATATATATTATTTTATTTTTAATTTTTTTAAATATACAGACACTGCCGTTCAAAAGTTTTTGATCGGTAAGATTTTTAATGTTTTTAGAAGAAGTCTCTTATGCTCACAAAGGCTGCATTTATAAAAAAAGTAATATTGTGAAATATTATTATAATGTAAAATAACTATTTTCTATTTGAATATATTTTAAAATGTAATTTATTTATGTGATGCAAAGCGGAATTTGTCACATGATCCTTTAGAAATCATTCTTATATTATGATTTGCTGCTCAAGAAACATGTATGATTATTATTAACGTTGAAAACAGTTGTATAAAAACTTTTTTAGGATTCTTTGATGAATAGAAAGTTCAAAAGAACACCATTTATCTGAAATAGAAAGCTTTTGTAACATTGTACTGCAGTTTAAAAGTTTTGGGTCAGTAAGATTTTTTTTGGGAAAGAATTAATACATTTATTCAGCAAGGATGCATTAAATTGATCAAAAGTGACAGTAAAGACATTTATAATGTAACAAAAGATTATATTTAAAATAAATGCTGTTCTTTTGAACTTTTTATTCATCAAAGAATCCTGAAAAAATGTTTTACACAACTGTTTTCAACATTGATAATAATCATCATATTAGAATGATTTGTGAAGGATCGTGTGACATTGAAGACTGGAGTAATGATGCTGAAAATTCAGCTTAGCATCACAGAAATAAATTAAAATTTGAAATATATTCAAATAGGAAACCATTATTTTACATTTTAATAATATTATTTCACAATATTACAGTTTTTTTTTGTATTTTTAATAAAATAAATGCAGCATTGGTGAGCATAAGAGACTTCTTCTAAAAACATTAAAAAAATCTTATAGATCAAAAACTTTTGAATGGCAGTGTACTTTCAGTATACACTCACCTAAAGGATTATTAGGAACACCTGTTCAATTTCTCATTAATGCAATTATCTAATCAACCAATCACATGGCAGTTGCTTCAATGCATTTAGGGGTGTGGTCCTGGTCAAGACAATCTCCTGAACTCCAAACTGAATGTCAGAATGGGAAAGAAAGGTGATTTAAGCAATTTTGAGCGTGGCATGGTTGTTGGTGCCAGACGGGCCGGTCTGAGTATTTCACAATCTGCTCAGTTACTGGGATTTTCACGCACAACCATTTCTAGAGTTTACAAAGAATGGTGTGAAAAGGGAAAAACATCCAGTATGCGGCAGTCCTGTGGGCGAAAATGCCTTGTTGATGATAGAGGTCAGAGGAGAATGGGCCGACTGATTCAAGCTGATAGAAGAGCAACTTTGACTGAAATAACCACTCGTTACAACCGAGGTATGCAGCAAAGCATTTGTGAAGCCACAACACGCACAACCTTGAGGCGGATGGGCTACAACAGCAGAAGACCCCACCGGGTACCACTCATCTTTACTACAAATAGGAAAAAGAGGCTACAATTTGCACGAGCTCACCAAAATTGGACAGTTGAAGACTGGAAAAATGTTGCCTGGTCTGATGAGTCTCGATTTCTGTTGAGACATTCAGATGGTAGAGTCAGAATTTGGCGTAAACAGAATGAGAACATGGATCTTATCATGCCTTGTTACCACTGTGCAGGCTGGTGGTGGTGGTGTAATGGTGTGGGGGATGTTTTCTTGGCACACTTTAGGCCCCTTAGTGCCAATTGGGCATCGTTTAAATGCCACGGCCTACCTGAGCATTGTTTCTGACCATGTCCATCCCTTTATGACCACCATGTACCCATCCTCTGATGGCTACTTCCAGCAGGATAATGCACCATGTCACAAAGCTCCAATCATTTCAAATTGGTTTCTTGAACATGACAATGAGTTCACTGTACTAAAATGGCCCCCACAGTCACCAGATCTCAACCCAATAGAGCATCTTTGGGATGTGGTGGAACGAGAGCTTCGTGCCCTGGATGTGCATCCCACAAATCTCCATCAACTGCAAGATGCTATCCTATCAATATGGGCCAACATTTCTAGAGAATGCTTTCAGCACCTTGTTGAATCAATGCCACGTAGAACTAAGGCAGTTCTGAAGGCGAAAGGGGGTCAAACACAGTATTAGTATGGTGTTCCTAATAATCCTTTAGGTGAGTGTATTTGTAGTTCTGTTTAGTATATAGTTGGGTATACTATATATAGTATCATATACCTTAATTTTAGTTCAGTATAGAACGGTATAAGGTACAGTGCCCTGATCAAGTTTTTTTGTGCCTTTGATCCGATCGGAGTCATTGAATATTGAGTATCTACCGATACCAAGTCCTGTCAGCTGACAAGGATCGTGCTTAGTATAGCTGATACCAATCAGTTTTTAAAAAATGCTTCATCAGCCCCGATACTGATCCCTACTCAAAACTGATGTAAAATCGAAGCATGGATGGCAAACATGTAAAGTATATATTTAAACAAGTGCCTCAATATAAATGCTGTATCAGTTGAATATACAATATGTGGCCATATGCAACACTATGAAACGCGCACAGGCAAGTATGAATCAAACATGTGTGTATGACACTCATGGGGACCTTTCATTTCTCAGAGCATTTCCTGTACCCACCTCCTCCTCTTCCTGAGACTCCCCCATTGGGCCGTTGTGTTTCTCTTGGTAGAGTATTTTTTTCATTTTACGGTACTGCAGGTTGTCCAGTTCTCTGACTGCATCCTTTGTCCTCTGGATCAGATCGATGAGGACCTGCGGAGGACGATCTCTCCTCACAAACTCATGCTGGGACGGACAAAGGGGGACAGAGAGGAGATTTGTGAAATGAACAACTGTGTTTTTGGAATTTTAGGCAAAGAAAATGAGCAATAAGTGGTTATGAAATGTGCACGAGTGTGTAAACATCCTGATCAATCAAATCTCACCCTCAGATTCTGGGTTTTATTAAAATTATGACGAGTGTATCGCAGAGAGGAAGGTGCGTTTTTATTTGGCCCCATGTTCATGTGAAAACTACATGAATGGCATTCATTTCATAAAAGCAAATATTTCAGGAGAAACATTTGGGGGTTAAGCATGATGCAATTCAACTGCCATGAAATAAACCCAGTCTCAATCCTCTCAGCGTGTCGGATTACTCCACTTGTGCTCTGAATTACGTCATTTCATGTTTATCATTTTGCTCACTAGAGGGTGCTCATGTGTAATGTGGCCCTGAGTGGACATATGGCATTTGGAGAAGGATTTTTGACATGCCTGGCTAAATGAGGACTTGATCTCACCTCCTCAATGAAAATATAAAGAGAACCCACACAAGTTCATGGATCTGCATGTGCGCATGTTAACTGGTTTCACAAAACTGTGCTCTACAAACCACAAACCAAGACTCTTTGAAAGTTAATTGGTCATGTTGGAGTTCTTTCCATTACCCAACTGGGCCAACTGGAGTCATTTTATTTATTTATTTGGAAGAAAACGGTTAGAATCCCAAATCCAAATCAATCCCTGTCCCATTCTTGAAAACAGCTGCTCTTGAACGTTTACCGTAAATCCTTCTTCTGGAACTCTTGATAGCAACTTTTCCTCTAAAACACACACCGTGAAGACCATCTTTGTGGCACTTACCCTAAACTCTTTGTTTGTATTTCCAGTCCTGTTCAAAGTAATTTGGTTTGACTTTGTTTGACGTTAATAAATGTTATAGTTTGTTTGACAACATATCATTTGCTCTGAAGTATAAATCGTTCATATAGGACTGGTCACACAAAAAGTTATCGGCCATTAGACGACATGTCAATTGCTCTAGCACATGGAACTTTCTCATAAACCTTCTTGAAGTGGACCCTAGCTTGGTTTTATTGACGCTAATGTAAGTTACTCTTCATTTGACAATATGCCATTTGCTCTAAAGCATAAACTGTTCTTATATACACTACCATTCAAGATTAGGGTCAGTAAGTTTTTTTTTTTTTTTTTTTTTAATTAAGACTTCAGCAAGGATGCATTAAATTGATCAAAAGTGACAGTAAATATGTTTATAGTGTTAGAAAATATTTATATTTCAAATAAATGCTGTTCATTTAAATAAAAAAAACCCACAAAAATATGTGCAAACTGTTTTCAACTGACAATACGAGCACCAAATCAGCAAATTACAATGACTTCTGAAGGATCATGTGACACTGAAGACTGGAGTACTGGCTGCTGAAAATTCAGCTTTGTAATCACAAAAAAGTTAAAGGTAAAGGTAAATATAAAGGTTATTTTAAATTGTAATCATATTTCACAATATTACTGTTTTTACTGTATTTTTGATCCAATAAATGCAGCCTTGGTGAGCATAAGGGACTTCTATCAAAAACATAAAAAAAATCTTACCAACCCCAAATCTTTGAACATTTATTAACAATCAACAAAACCAAGTTTTCAGTCATTTGACATATAAACATATAAAATGCTGTAAAGCATAAACCAATCTCGTAGGCCTAATTAAAGTGGACTGGTTTCCCTTTGCTTGGTTTCAATAACTGTTGATAAATGTTACCACTCTCAACCCACATCTATGGAGAGTGGCTTGGAAAGGAATTACAAATTTAGTTGAAAATACATTTAGTTTAAGCCGGTCACGTCTGTTTTGCGAGCTGGTAAAGCACTGCAGAGCAACCGGCTCAACCGTTAAGCCAGGCAAAGACAGTTACAGCTAACAGCTCGGCTTCCCAATGATAACATAGATAAGCATTCGCCACTCTAAACGGACATCTGTGACTGACCAGCATGGGAGGAAACGAATCTACAGGATTATCCCCTTTAAATGGAGGAAATTACATAATCTGAAGTCTTCCAGCTCTAACTGTCAGGTCACGAGTGATATCCCCTGTTCGTTCTCGATCGACAAGACCTCTGTAGGTCAAGAATGGAGGTGGATTTAGACCCCATGTAAGATTAAGGCAGCAGTTGGCAAGCGGCAAATGGTGGGAATAGAATAAATGAATGCTAGACTTAGATTAATGACCTCTTTTCGGTCTTAAGGAGCTTGGAAGGCCAGTCTTGAGGTACTAGTGAGGAATGGGAGACCAAAACTGGGTCGAAATAATTTTTTTTCCAGTGTCAACCTAGGCCACAGAATATCATATGCCACCCAGGCCCACCCCTTATGAGGTTGTGCCTGAAGTGCGTGACACTAAGCTCTCAGTGCTAAATAGGATTACCTGTGTCCACCAACGAGATCAACCATAACCTGTAACATACACCAACACAAACAGACCCATACAAAGCACAAACAAACAAACAAATGAATCACTTCGGCAACCTTATCCCTTAACGATCCAGTATCCAGTGCTACCCCACAGCCAATAATTACCCATATCCCAACTGTAGTGCTATATACTACCACACATTTATTTTGGTGATGATATAAATCCATAAGCCTCCCACCACAGCACAATATCACGAACATTAGTCACCGCGCAGCAATATGTCCACCTACAGCCCCAGTGATTCGGTTGAGAGAAAGTCATGGTTATATTAGTTGAGTTAGACACGCATAATCAAAAAATCCTCCTGCTTTTATTAACCCTCCAAGGATGTAGCTGGCACAGGAAGTGAGCAAATGAAAAAACAGCAGAATGACATGTTCTGTGGGCTGAGCGCTTGGCTGTGCATATGAAAACGTGTATGTGTGTGAGTCAGCAGGGATGGATGAGTAAGGAACCCACTGTCATGCGAGCAGGAAGTACTGACAGATATGGCGAAGAGGAAGTGCACTCACCAACTGCAAAGGAGCCTCTTTATCTCTGTGAAAGATATTGACTTTTTACGAATGACACACGACGGGGTTTATGAATGTGTGGGTGTACGTTACTAGGGCGGTAACTTTAAGAGTTTCCTTCAAATGTTTCCTTCAAATGTGCTACAAACATATCATAACTTTAGATAATAGAAACGCTGAGAATGCAACGTGCACTACTGTTTAAAAGTTTGAGGTCTGTTAGATTTTTGTTTACGTTTTCTCACTGAGGCTGCAAATATCTGATTAAAAATACACTAAAACAGTAATATTGTTAAATATTATTACAATTTAAAATAACTGTATTCTATTTGAATATATTTTAAAATATAAATCATTCCTGGGATGGCAAAGCTGAATTTTCAGCACCATTACTCCAGTCTTCAGTGATACATGATCCTTCAGAAATGATTCTAATATGCTGATTTGGTGCTCAAAAAACATTTCTTATTATTATCTATGTTAAACAGTTTGCTGCTTAAAGGGGTGATGAATTGAGAAATCAACTTTCCCTTGAGCCTTTGATATATAAAAGGTCATGGTAATATAAGAATATCCTGTAAGTTTCAGAGCTGAAAACTTCCTAGTTAGTCAAAGAAAAGCTTTTATAGACACCAGGCCCAGAAAACACGAGCTCTCAAATATATACTGATCTATGACGTAATAGAAGGGGGAAACGTCGCCTCTACAGATAAATATGTACGCCTGCTTCTGTAGCCCCGCCCACCGACTCGTGAAACCGAGCTGTAAACATGCCGAAAGACAGCAATATATTGCGTTGTGCCTGGTTGTGGAAGAACACAGTCTTCCTTTGGATTCTAATATTAAAAATGAGTGGTTGAACTTTATTTTTAATGAAGTTCCAGCTCACGTGGGGAAGTCATTGCGCGTTTGCTCGCTTCATTTTACTGCGTGGAATCGTTTGAAAACAAGACACAGGTCGATATTGGATTTGCAGTCAGATTGAGATTAAAACACAATGCTGTGCCTTCTATATTGGATCCGACAGGAATGGTGCAGCACACTTATGTGAGTAAAACATGTTTTTTATACGTGATAGTATTGCATTGTTACAGATCGGGGCTATGTGTTGTCCAGACAGGCTACCAAAACGTAAGCCCGGCCTGCCGACGGGCTATCTTAAATAGTGAAATAACATTCCTTTCTTGGTGTGAGTTGTTCACTCTCTTGACTTGATAAGGGCGCGCGCGTGTGTGTGTGTGTGTTAGTGATGCACGGTTTGCGGCTATATTCGCAGATCGGGCGGGCCAAGTAATAAAAAAATAACATTCCAATCAATCGCGAGTGGATGAGAGATGAATCATTGTGTTTGTTTGATAAATACATTTTGCGAGCCCTGTGAGCGAATCATTCCAGTTGCCGTTTCCCCACACGCTTTCAAAACAATTCCCACATGTACTGACAGGGGAGCCGAAGCTCATTAAATATGCAAATCTTATCCAATCCTAACCGTGGGTGTTTACTTCCAAGTCTTCAGTGCGGCACGCCCATTAAAACCCAGCGTTTCTTGAGAGAGCCTCAAAACCAGGGAAGAAAATAACCTATTACTTATTCATTATGATGTTTTTGAATGTAAAAACCACGCAAATGTCATAAGTTGACCTCAGACAACACTATAAAAAAATGTAAAAAGCCAGTTCATGACCCCTTTAATATTTTTTTGGAAACCATGATATTTTCAAAAGAACAGCACTTATTTCAAACTTCTTGTAACGTAAATGTAATGTAAAATTTTTGATCATTTTAATAAAAGTATTAATTTCTTTAAAAAATAAAATCTTACTGACCCCAAACTTTTGAATGGTAATGTACTTCACTCTGCTATGAATTGTGCAATTTATGTAAATCCTAAATCTCTGGTTTACCATTTTATATCTCAGACAGTCTTTTTCTGTCTAATTCAACAGTTCTTTGCCATAATCATGTAATGTAGACCAGTCCATATGCCATTTGTCAAAGGTCTTACTACATGAGATTAAACTACATAAGAAGTTTACATTTCTGAGCCAAATTCTAACAATCGGTGTGTGAGTATCACATGAGTATTTTGCCATCCTACATCAACCGTGTTTACAGAGAGTGTTTGAAAACGTGACTCAAAGTGGGAGTGAATTAACAGTAGTGTGTGGGCACTCAGAAGTCGTGGTTGAACTTAGATGAGCAATGCTTATGTGTGACTTTATATGTGACATGATAACTTCCCCTGCATGTGTCAACATTGTGTGTATGCGATTACTCACCCTCAGGAGCTCTGCTGAGGAGGGTCTGTCCTGAGGAATTTTTAGTAGGCAGTAGTCAACGAAACTCCGGAATGCATCCGACCTTCACAAAATACATACATGCAACAGTTACAGTATTATGCACTTTTGTAGGGTATGGAATGTACAAATAAATTACAAAATTTTTGAAGTAATATTTACAGCTGACATGAACCTTCCGAACCCATTTTACTTCAGATCCGGTAATTGTGTATATATATATATATATATATATATATATATATATATATATATATATATATATATATATATATACACATATATACTCACCTAAAGGATTATTAGGAACACCATACTAATACTGTGTTTGACCCCCTTTCGCCTTCAGAACTGCCTTAATTCTACGTGGCATTGATTCAACAAGGTGCTGAAAGCATTCTTTAGAAATGTTGGCCCATATTGATAGGATAGCATCTTGCAGTTGATGGAGATTTGTGGGATGCACATCCAGGGCACGAAGCTCCCGTTCCACCACATCCCAAAGATGCTCTATTGGGTTGAGATCTGGTGACTGTGGGGGTCATTTTAGTACAGTGAACTCATTGTCATGTTCAAGAAACCAATTTGAAATGATTGGAGCTTTGTGACATGGTGCATTCCTGCTGGAAGTAGCCATCAGAGGATGGGTACATGGTGGTCATAAAGGGATGGACATGGTCAGAAACAATGCTCAGGTAGGCCATGGCATTTAAACGATACCCAATTGGCACTAAGGGGCCTAAAGTGTGCCAAGAAAACATCCCCCACACCATTACACCACCACCACCAGCCTGCACAGTGGTAACAAGGCATGATGGATCCATGTTCTCATTGTGTTTACGCCAAATTCTGACTCTACCATCTGAATGTCTCAACAGAAATCGAGACTCATCAGACCAGGCAACATTTTTCCAGTCTTCAACGGTCCAATTTTGGTGAGCTCGTGCAAATTGTAGCCTCTTTTTCCTATTTGTAGTGGAGATGAGTGGTACCCGGTGGGGTCTTCTGCTGTTGTAGCCCATCCGCCTCAAGGTTGTGCGTGTTGTGGCTTCACAAATGCTTTACTGCATACCTTGGTTGTAACGAGTGGTTATTTCAGTCAAAGTTGCTCTTCTATCAGCTTGAATCAGTCGGCCCATTCTCCTCTGACCTCTAGCATCAACAAGGCATTTTCGCCCACAGAACTGCCGCATACTGGATGTTTTTTTCCTTTTCACACCATTCTTTGTAAACTCTAGAAATGGTTGTGCGTGAAAATCCCAGTAACTGAGCAGATTGTGAAATACTCAGACCGGCCCGTCTGGCACCAACAACCATGCCACGCTCAAAATTGCTTAAATCATCTTTCTTTCCCATTCTGACATTCAGTTTGGAGTTCAGGAGATTGTCTTGACCAGGACCACACCCCTAAATGCATTGAAGCAACTGCCATGTGATTGGTTGATTAGATAATTGCATTAATGAGAAATTGAACAGGTGTTCCTAATAATCCTTTAGGTGAGTGTATATATATACATACATACACACACTGTATGTGTGTCACGTCAAGTCACCTTATATACACAAAAATGTATATAAATGTGTATATATATAATAAATGTTACCATTCTTATATTCTACTGTTCAAAAGTTTGGGTCAGTAAAACCCCAAAGAATACTTTTATTCAGCAAGGATGAATTAAATTGATCAAAGTAACAGTAAAAGATTTTTATAATGTTACAAATTATTTCTATATTAAATAAATGCTGTTCCTTTAAACTTTCTATTAATCAAAGGAAAAAAAAATATTACAGTTTTGCACAAAAACAGCATAACATCAACATTGATAATAATGATAAATGTTTATTGAGCACCAATTCGGCATATTAGAATGATTTCTGAAGGATTGTGGTTGTGAAAATATATTAAAATATGTAAAAAAATATATATACACTACCGGTCAAAAGTTTTTGGACTAAGATTTCTAAAATGTTTTTAAAAGAAGTCTCTTCTGCTTTTATTGGATTAAAAATACAAAAAGAAATTGTGAAATATTATTAAAATGTAAAATAACTGTTTTCTATTTGAATATATTTTAAAATGTAATTTATTTATGTGATGCAAAGCTGAATTTTTAGCATCATTACTCCAGTCTTCAGTGTCACATGATCCTTCAGAAATCATTCTAATATGATGATTTGCTGCTCAAGAAACATTTATGATATTATTAATGTTGAAAACAGTTGTATAATTTTTTTTTTTTTTTAGGATTCTTTGATTAATAGAAAGTTTAAAAGAACAGCATTCATCTGAAATAGAAAGCTTTTGTAACATTGTACAAAAGATTTGGGTCTGTAAGAATTTTGTATTTATTATTTTTTTGGGAAAGAACTTAAAGTAATTAATAAATTTATTCAGCAGGATGCATTAAATTGATCAAAAATGACAGTATAGACATTTATAATGTTACAAAAGCTTTATATTTCAGATAAATGCTTATCTTTTGAACTTTCTATTCATCAAATAATCATGAAAATACTATTAAATTGTAGTAATATTTACTGACCCCAAATTTTTGAACGGTAGTACACACTGCATATGTATTCAGAAACTGAACAGATTCTGCCATTCATATTCACTTTATAGCATACATCTTCCTCTGATTCCATTTCTGAAAGAATTCCTTCTTGTTTTGTGAAGTGTATTGTAAAAGTATTGCAAAGTAATATGTAAATGTGAACCTATCTTCTCCTCATAAGAAAACACTATGAAAAACAAAGGGGTCGCCAAAGTAAATTTGTGACACCCTCAACAATATTTTGGCCCATTCAGACAGCCTTTCAATTTTCAACTAAAAGCAACGCTACCTGAAAGACCAGCAGGCTTTCGGCTTTGCTGCAGGTCAGAAAGATGAAGGGCACTGAAAGTTTGCTTGTGCAATAATGCACAAGATCAGGAATTGTGAAGAACTGGCAGCTGGGGTCAGGGTTATTGCATAACACATAACAAGTGTGAGAGGAGTGCGTGGTTAAGAGAGTATGTTTGACGAGTAGGAGTGTATATATACACATACTGTATATATCTATAAGAGTGAGTCAACTTGAGTTTGGTGATTGTGTAGAAGGACACTCACCACTCATTGGACTGTAAGGTGGGAGAGTCGTTTTGGGCGATGTGGTATAAGGCACTCATAGCGTTCATGTTGAAGAGAGGAGGCTTGCGTTCAGCTAGAAAACAGTGTGTAAGAAATAAAAAAATGTGCTGAAATTCTCAAACTGAAAACTTGTGTGACATCATTGCATAAATTGTGAATGAATATGCATGCATATGCAACATATCAGAAGCAGAGTTTTGGTACATGGTATGTCAATATTTAGGTTTATTCCCAATTCATCTTGTATAGCATGCAGTATTAGTAGCAGTGTGTCCAAAACCATAGCATGTTGAAAACAGTAATAAATCTGGACAATATGCTACAGAAAACATTTGGATGATAAGCTACATTATTTGTTAATACGATTATGCTAATGCTATTTCACTTCAATGTATGTACTTGGCAGGGATGTACATGATGATTTGTGAAATTCATGACATGACATGTGAAAATAAGACACAATTTTATGATTTTGTGGCTTCAATGTATGGAAGCATATGTGTAGCAATATTCAATTTGCAAAGCAATATGCAAAATGGCAATGCAATATGTAAAATGGCAATGCATTTCAGTATTTAAATTTACATTTTACATACCATGTGTGCAACATTTGGAGCAAATTTACATTTGCTATTTCCTACACTAGTTTTAACATATCATTTAAACATATTTTAACGCTTTATATATTGCAAAATGAAAATGTATTACAGAAATGATTAGATGTGTTTAACATGTTCAAGCAAAAATTTTAGCAAAATTAAAATTTAAATGTTACTTTTCTTAATTGCATTTACACTCACAGTTAAGATACTTGCAAATGCATTTTCATTATATGTCCCGCAATGAATGTAGCAAAATTCAATGTGGAATTGAAAAGGCAATCCGAGCCGATCAAGTCTCTGCCCCGCACTGTCAATCACTGTATCAAGGCGGGGCCAGGTGTTGGAAACGTGGCGGAAGCAGCGCTGTTGGAGCGAGGCATTTACTGGCAGATGAAGTGGAGCAAGAACACAGAAATGATCACGCGTGTCTGTCAGTGACTGTTCTGTTAGACCAGTACGTTATTAGAACCATAGATATTTATGGTTAGAACGTCTCGCAGAGAACGTGCATGGCGCTCGTGCACCTTGACGAGTGCGGTCGCGTGTCTGCTAAAGTGAGCGGTGGTTTACAACAGGTTATTTTACTCTCAAATAATCTTACACAAGCTGTCCAAGATTATTGTTTGCTATATCAGTATATTTTGCACATTTTGCCAATGTAGTGCATACTTTAATTCAAATGAGAGTAAAATGAGATCATATGGATAACAAGTTATGAAATCACAAAGGAAAAAAATATTATTTTAAAATATTAAAATAAATCAAATGATGGGAGAATTACACATCTGTCTATTATAAAAGAAGATATTAGTAAAAATTTTGCCATTTTCATCTGCCATGTTTAATTTATGATGTTGTAAATCAAAAATACAATGACGGACATAGAAAGAAAACAGTCATATTGAATTATGGGTAAAGGTCAAAGGGCATCGTTTATGCAATAGTTTTTATGCAACAACACACAGTGAATGGTTAAAAACAGCTTCTAAACATCTGTTTACTATAATGCATCACAACATTAGAAAACGGAACATGGATGAAATATAAAGTTTAAAAACATAGCCACTTACCCAGCTCTATGCAAGTGATCCCCAGAGACCAGACGTCCACCTTCCCCTCATACTGACCCTCATCCATGGCTAAAATCACTTCTGGAGCCATCCTGTGGTAGAAACAAACAATTGTTAAATTAACCCTGCTTTATCAGGATGTGTCATCTACTTAAAAGGCACAATATGTAGGTTTTCACCACTAGAGGTCGCCTATTCAAAACAAAGCCGTAGCTTGATGAGATTGAGACCTCACCGGTGGAAAAAAAATTGGGATGGGACTCGGGCAGAAATCATGGTCATGGATGAGATTAACTTTATTAACTTTACTGTAGTATGAAGCAGAACACGGCTGAGTGTTGTGGGAGCTGAACGAGGTCGCTGGAGCGATTGCTAATGAGAGACAAGTGCGACACACGGCTGGAGAGCAGCAGAACTTTTATTATGCCACATTCGCCACTTCTGCTTCTTCCGTTCAAGTATATATGGGGTAACACAGCACTGTTTTATCATATTAGATACATTTGACTGTGTTGAAAATGATGTTATAATGTTACTCTGTGCGTTCGCTCCACGGCTGCTATGAGACACCTGTTGCACACTGCAGTAAGCTAGATTGATATTATAATATCATATTAATATTTTTATAATGAATTTTAATCCAAAAATCTTACATATTGTGCCTTTAAATGTCAATATGTATGGTACTGACCAATATGGGGTTCCCACAAAGGAGTTGGCAGGAGAGGCAATGGAAGCGGAGCCAAAATCAGCCAGCTTGACCTGACCGGGCTCTGTCAGCAGGATATTACCAGCCTTCACATCTCTAAACAAAATCACAGACAGAGAGAGGGTTGCAGACAGACAGTACAGGCCTACTGTAGAATCACATTACCACATTATGCAATTGGTAAGGTGTCTCAGGTAAATAACAAAACAAAAAACAACACAAAAGAAAGAAAGAAACACCTTGCAGAGAGAAAACAAAAATAGCACTGTATTGTACTGGAAGCTAATAAAACATAAGAGTGTATGTGTTAATGCCGTAAATCAAGAAAAATGTTGCGGATGTGTAATTTGATGTGTAATGGTTTGCTATTGTTTATAACGGTTTAGTACTCTGAAACCGAAGAGTACACACTCTGAATTAGAAAAAAAAAAAAGCTTTGATATAATCAGTTTCCAAATAACATCATTCAAGTCTACAAATGCTGAAAAATAACATACTAAAACCAAAAATTTTTTTTTTTTATTTGAAAGAGAAAGCAAAAAAATAAATACAACATGCAAGTTCTTATCTGTGTTGCTAAAGAGGTTAAATAAAGTGTGCTCAATAAATGGTATGTCAACATATGCGGATGTGTCATTGATAAGTACTTGACTTAATTATAATGATTTTGTACTTTGAAACCTGAAACCGAAGAGCACACACACACACTTAATTATAAAAAATAGAAAATCTTTGAGGTAATTAATTTTCAAGAATATCATTCTAATCAGACCAATGCTGAAAATTAAAAACATGACAAAACAAAAAACAAATATGGTCACTGCAGACAAAGTTACAGTGGGGAAAACAAAAGCTAAAAATAGCAGTGCTTTATGGTAAGCATATAAACGCATAAGTTTTGAAGTTTTTTTCTGAATCTTTTTACAGAAGATTTATCTGTATTTTACGTATATCGAGAATGCTGATAAATGTGCAAACGGGTATCAGTCAGGTGGTGACTCACCTGTGTATCATGTTATGGGAATGTAGGTAAGCCAGTCCTAGCAAGGCACCATGGGTAATGGCAGCAATTTCAACCTCTTGAAGGGGTTTCTTGTGAACTGGATTGGAAAAAAAAATAAAGAAGCATGCTTGATCACATCTTAACATGTGCTTAACAACATTTGTTGTTGTTATTATAAGCGTGGTGCTTAAAAAAAGATTTAAAAAAGTGTGTCAAAAGACAGCGAAATGACACAACACCTTTTAGATACCTGATCCTCTTATAGAGGATCTTGGGTGAAGAGATCGGATCTGTACGGAGACGTCCGACAGATTAATAGCGCGCGCGCAAAAAGCCACAGAGACAGAATGCCAATATGGGGAAATCCCAGAGCAAACCAGCTGAATTTACGAGCTAAAGGCATAGGTAAAACGGTAGCAGACAGTGCAAAGAAGCGGACTCAAGAAAGGGGAGGCCCTGCAGGGCAAAGGTAACGTCCCCTACAGGAGCCCTTCTGGGACCGACTTGTAAGGTCCAGGAGACATTACAAACCTGCTCCATCTCTTCCATCTCAGATAGGGGTACCCCGAATTTAGAGAATCAGGCAGATAGGGATCTGTTTATCACCATTTTATTTTTATTTTTAAATTCTCTTTACAACTGTTTTAATCATCCTTGTTTTTATTTTTAATTCTTACACATGGTATTCTTATTTCTTATGTAAAGCACTTTGAATTGCCATTGTGTATAAAATGTGCTATATAAATAAACTTGCCTTGCATTGCCCTATAGAAAAGGGCAGAACATGATTTTAAAACTGCCTTGAATTAATCAGATGCAGCCTAAATTACAAAATGGCAAGTTAAACTGGAAACTCTAAATTCTTCTTTTACACACACATATGGAGTGATAATTGAAACCAACAGTCTATCATTAAAGCTGTGCATGTTGCTATGACAACATCTGAAGGAAACAAAAACATGAATGCAATGGCAGTTTGGTAGTGACACTGGAAAAAAAACACAATGGGCTTTATAATGTGTCTGGGATGTGGTTAATAAAGGCCTTCAGCACTGACTAAAAAACACATGACAGCTCTAACAATTACTGTTCCTCTGTGTGAATGCATACTGTGGGTGTGCACTGTACTTGCATACTTGAGAGTGTGTAGTGTGCGTTTTAAATGTGAACTCACCCTCTAACAAGTCTGAAGCAGAGCCGAGACAATACTCCATCACAAGCTGAATGAAAAAGGCAGACAAGATTATTGGGAAAAGCTTAATGTAAACTAAGCTGAAAGTAATTCTTGTAAATAGTAATGTGTTTGTGAACCAAGAAAACTGTTTTATCACTCTTAATGGCAGTACTGACCCATGCTGTGTTGTCTTTCAAGTAGCAGCCTTTGTATTCAATGGTGTTTGGGTGTCGAAGCTGTTCCAAAAACTTCACCTCTTTAATGATGTCCTGCCACTTCTGAACAGGGGAACCCAAAGAAACAGACAATTTTGAACAAAAGTACTTTTGACTTCTACCAATATTCAATACCGATAACTAAAGAGCAGAATGGTTGATATAATGCTGATATATGTGAATAAAAGCTAATGTAATTTATTATAGCAATTGAGATATACACTCTCAAATTCCATCTATCCATCCAACCAACCATCCATCCATTCATCCATCCATCCATCCAACCAACCAACCAACCAACCAACCATCCATCCATCCATCCGTCCATCCATCCACTTGAAGTTTATTAAAATATTATTTTTATATTATTTAAATTAATATTTTATTTTGAATCATTTAATTGCACAAACTTACATTGAAACATTGAAATAAATAAATGCTTTGATTTTATTATCTACAAGGTCAATGACATTAAGAGAAGGTTTGCTTAACATTGAAGAACTGCTTTGTATGGAGAGTAAAACACTAACACGTTCAAATATAGAGTCAAATTATCAGAGTTAGATGACTGCGGAGTTAGTCTCTCACCTCAGTGGTCTGCTTGCCATTGTAGGACATCTTCTTAATGGCCACCACCTCATGAGAATAGGAGTTTCGGGCCTGTGGGAAACCAAACATTTTTTATTTTTTATACTATTTTAGGCTTTTACTGTTTAGTACTTCTTAAACCAGGCATGTAAAATAACAGTTTTCACTGTAGTCCTAATCAAAATAATGCTAAAAATTTAAAGGAAATACTGGCCTTAAATGATATGTTGACAAACATATTGTGCATCTTTAAAAAAAAAATGTAATTAATAAAAAATTTCTATCAATGTTGAACAGAGTTGTGCTGGTGCTTTTTTTTGAGGAAACTCAAAAATGTCTTTTCCTCAAATGTCTGTCACTTATGTGTCCTTGCTGAATTAAAGTATTAATTTCTTTCCAAAAAAAAAAAAAAAATCACTGACTCTAAACTTTTGAATGTGTGTGTTAGGTCAGGAATGCCATTGTTTGTCTATTGTAATCACCAACACAAGTCTGTATGAAATCAGTAATCTTAGTCTTTCTGCATCATGGGGCCAGCTGGCCCTCGCATTTAAACGGAGTTAACATCTGTCTTAAGAGCAGCGACTCCTAGCTATACTTTCCCCTCGAGACCAGCCCTACATCTGGATGGGCAGTTCGCATGTGAGTGTGTGTGTGTGTGCACGTGAGTGTATTTGAGAAAAAGAGAGAGAAAGAGAGAGAAAGAGAGAGAAGAGGGATTTGCATGGCGGATTCCAGTCTTGCCACATATTTGGAATCAAAGGATTTATGCTATTAGTTCCCAGATTAAGAAATACTCAAGAACTTGTCATGATGCTGCAGTTCTTATATTTGACAAAACTGCTGCACCGTTGTGCAGCCTCGATGTGAAATGATGGGCTCCAAGTTTAACTACAGTTAAGAACTGACTGAAGGGAAGAATAAGACCAAAGAAAGGCTCATCAAGCTTAGGTATTAAAAGCTATTCTGGTCTCTTACGTCTCAACTATGTGCCTTTCGTCTTTTACAGAACTTGGAAAAAGAGAAGAAATATTACTAGAATGAAGAGAATGAATAAAATAGTTAATAAAAATAAATTTGAAAAGTATATACTGTAGAAAAAAGGGAGAGAGATCGATTGAGATAAAAATATATGCAAAGGCTACACTGACATCATCAATGACATCATCATCATTACAGTTTGCATAACAGATGCAGCTGAAAAAAAAAAGAGAAAGAAATTTCCTCAACATTTCTATACTCACAAAGTATACTGCTCCAAAACTCCCATGGCCGATCTCGTGTAGATCGCAGAAGACTTCTTCCGGGTCATCTTTGAAAAAGAGGCTGGCCAACTCCGGGTCTTTCAGTCCTCCCTTTCGCGTGGACGACGGCATCATGAGTTAGACAGAACCTCTGATGGCCACGTGCTTCTGCTCGCCTTCATTCAGCAGGCCCGGCATTTACCTGCTTTGCCTGCGGACAGAATGGAGCAGATTAAAGACTGACCGCTTGTCCAGGACAAGTGAGGGTCATTAGCAAAAGAAAGTGACTTAATGATTAGTTAAACCAAAAGTGAAAATTCTGTCATCATTTATTCACCCTCATGTCCACTAGTTTTGATATTGTCCCTAAAGTCCCTAAAGGCCAAGTCCAAGTCAAGTTTTAAGTCTTTGGGTCCAAGACAAGTCTCAAGTCTTTGTTTTATTTTTAGCAATAGTTCGTTCAGCTAGTTATTGTAATTAACAGTGTTTTGAAGTTCAAAACTTCTACTTCAAAAATGTCTAATAGAGCACACAAAGTATTACTTAAATCACAATTTTTATTCACAATAAAAATTATTACTTTCAAACTATATAACATTATAACATTTAGAATGCAGGGACGGTCACCACGAGAAAAAAACGTGCTATGTGTTTTGAGCTATTTGAGTCTTCCAGAGAGTGCCAGTAAACAATACAAACAACAACAATCCTGTCTGTGTCGTTTGTGATAAGGTGATATTATAACACACCTCCACAAACCGATCTGTGTAATTGAGTCAGACGGTCAAAATGCAGCTCCCCTTTGAATTAATTGATTGATTAAATTAAATGACACAAAATAAGATTACCACAAGGTACAGTAGGACTTGGCTAATATTGTTACTCTTTGTTGTTAATTTATATAACAGCACTTTTTTAATTTATATAACACAGTGGGTGATGAATATGCGTCACGCGTGTATAAAATAACGCTGGCTTGGTGTTTGCTGCAGCACATATTGAGAGAAAATGAAAGAATAGTAAAATTTAGTGAAGAGAGAACATGTTTTTCATGAGTCTCAGTCTTCAGTCTTTTTTTGCAACTTGAGTGTGACTCGAGTCCAAGTCGCAGACTTGAATTTCCAGGTAAACCTACAAATGGCTTGCTTAAAGCCAAATGCAAAAAGGAACATTTAAATGATGAATACATAAATATTAAAATTTAGTAAAAAAAAAATAGATCACACTCACAAACCTACAGATACTAGTGAGTGTACAACAATTCTATACTTTTATGCTAAATACCGAAACATGCCTTTTCCATCCACAAAGCCTATATTGCTTGCTGTTCCTGGCGTGTTTAAGCATGCACACGTGTTTGCAATGGTAAACTGGTGTGACACAAATGTGTTTGCATTGAGGGCAGCTTGGTTAGGCATCATGGGAAGACAGCTCAACGTCTGGCAGCATTGCTCATAATGCTAGCATGTACACACACACACAGCGGCCACCTGCATGTAACACTGCCTACTGAGTCATCAGACATCTGACACACAAGCAGCCATTGACCCAGGAACAAAAGGTGCTGAAAGTATGGTGCATCCGATATAGAGGCTAAACACATGGGCTAATATCCATCTGTACATTCATTATGAATATGATCAACATTACTGTCCAGCACATCTGCTATCAATATAACACAACCCCCATCAACAAGAACAGCTCCTCTGGAGCCACCTGAGGTCAGTCAATCGGTCAATCCGTCAATAAATCGAACTCTCTCTCTATCTATCTATCTATCTCTCTCTCTCTCTATCTATCGATCTATCTATCTATCTATAAAATGTAGCAAGGTGGTTGGAGAAGTATGTTGTTCTTGTCTTTATTGTGCATCCAAAACCGAAAAAAAACTGAATGAATGAATGAATGAATGAGGCAAAAGCAAGATGAAAAGATTCCTGATGAAAGATTATTAAACATTTTTATTTCTTCAGGAATAAGGTGCATTGATTCATAGCGCACAAGAATTTATACAAATAGGGACATTTTTGATTTCATGTCAACTTTAAATTGCAAAGCTTTCCATTTTTAGTGCCCTCTTTTCCTCAGCCTTCCTCAGACTCGGGAGGGGAGTGCACTATAAATTGAACATTTTGCTCAAGTGTTCAATTCTGAGGTTCAAACCTACCACCTTTTTACTAGCTCTGATCTTAAACCACTATGCTATACCAATGCCATGACCAAAAGTGATACAGGTCATTGTAGGTAGCACTGAACCCAGTGTCATCCTAAACTACAACAGCAGAAAAGCCTCAACCACAATTACACTTCATGACTGAAGTAATTTGATCCCTCTGACCAAGTGAGTGAAATCTTACTACTTCATGCCTTGGGCTATCTTATTACTGAAATAGTACTTCAAAAATCAATTAGATTGCGGGTAGCAAAAGGCAGTAGAAGCCTCAACTGGACATGCACATTAAGCGGACTCTGATTTTGACGGCTTTTAATTGGCATAAAGGTGAATCAAAGTTCACAGTCATCTAATAAAAATATACAGATTTCTGCACAACGCAGTCACAAAACCCATTCGTTCCAGAGCATTTATTGGCTTATGGAGAAAAAGAACATGAACTTTCACACTCCGTTGAGTGGAGGATAGATGATAATCTTGTAGGCTACTTGCCACACAAAAATTGCCTGCGCCCACTATTGCACATCTGCTCTAGTTTGTCTGTCATTGGCGAGTTTTTTTTTATTGTGAACCTCCCTTACTATACGGTCCAAAAGAACATGCTATATGTTTATTTATTAATCTTCTTTAAAATAACTGGAGAGGAGCCAACGTTTTGCCTCAAAGTCGGTCCTGGCTGCTGTACAGCAGTTCTTAAGGCTTTAATACCAACAGGAGTTGACACGAGTCAACTGAAGTTACATGAAGGAGAAAACCACCACTGTGCAGTCTTTCCTTACAATAACAGGACCAGTACAGTCTAGCTACAGTAAATCTGGCTTCATTGAACCCTTGCATAATGGCACGTGTAAACACTTAAAGTTACAGTTCAAACATGACAATTCTGTCATTATTTACTCACCCTCATGATGTATGAAAACAGTATGATTTTTAGAATAAACATTAAAACACACAGTAACTGGGTTTCCATCTGCATATTTTTCTGGATAATTGCATTTAAAAATATATGGAAATAATCTCCACATTCACAAAATTCGCATCTATTTTGTAAATTCACGTTATAGACCTTATTGTAAATGATTCATCATTTATATAACTTTTTTTTGACCTTGTAATGTTTAATGAAAATGTCATAACTCTCGATCTTCCGGAGAAAATGACTTCTCTTTAGTGACGTATAAAAACTGCAAACTCGCATACATTTTTGTGCGCAATGCCAACTTAAAATCCAATCAACAAACAATGGATAGAACTAAGTCCCCACCCTGTATATATATTTTTTTATAATCTGTTAAACATGGATGCACATTACAATACAGATGAAAAGATCTGTTACTATTTTAGATCACGATTTTAACATGAGACTAGTGTGATATAATCGCTTAAACACATTGCCTGTGTAAAGTTATAATCTCCAACTCCCACCATTGCCATATAATGCTGGCAACCCCTGTAACTGTTTGCACACACACACACACACTCACAAGACTGCCAGGAAGTTACATGACGCAACTTTGCATAAAAGTACACATTCACTATAAAGTCATCCATCTAAAACATTAGTCCTGCCTCTGAAGGGAAGATTTAGACGGCTCAAATAACCAATTTGTACAGAGGAATTAATATAAATGCTTTAACAAAAATATGAGCTCCACATTTTGTGCTTTTAAACCCTCCAGAATCTCCAGCCCCATTATTGTAAACATGATATTTAATTTTATAAACTGATAGATGATTTTAATTATTTTTTAAGGTAACATAACAGAATGTTTTAGATGTTTTTTTGTTGTTGATAAAGCTTCACTTGCATTGAACCCAAAACATTCCTCTAATGAATCTATAATTTAGCCAAGTCCAAAAGCGATTGGTTAACCTGTTCAACCAGCAACAGACAGAACGATGTCTTCTAGTTGCATCATGTCTGTCTGCCTATATGTCTGTCTCTCTCCTTTTTCTTTTTCTGTCACTTTCAAACTCACGCATCGGGTTGCCGCCTTCTACCTTCGCTTCAAACGGTGACTCTGAATACGACAGCATTTTCCTTGACGCTCATAGGCAGAGATCCAAAGATCTGCATCCAATAAGATTCCAGCAAATGGAGACGGAGTCCCACTTCAGGACGAGACCGGAGGGGGGCAGAGGAGGTGAGATGATGCAACGTAGAACCAACAGGTTGTAAGAGCCCAGTGGTGAGAGTCCGTCTAATAACAACACATCGATTTGGAAAGCCGGTAGGAATAACTGTAAATCTATGGCTGCATTGTGCTGAGGTTGAAAGATTAGCGAGCAGTTTGAGCCAGATTAGTAGAGGGGTGAGATGGGGAGAGAGAGACTTCATGGGTATGTATGAGAGACTTCATTAGACTGACTTTTCCTCTATATAACACTCCTTGTGCCATCAGGTCCCAGTGGAAAGCTATCGGCATTACTAATTTATCTGTGAATGCGCGCGTGTGAGGTGCATCAGTCCTCTGAATAAAACATATGTTTGACATGTGGGTGAGAGAAGCACGTTAGACCTGAGTGTCTGCATGCGGCCCGTGCTCCTAAGTCACAGGCCACATATGGAGGAACCTCCACAAACATGTGAAATCACACCATCACACGTGCACACATGTCAGGGCATCCAGGCGCTAGGAGTGGGCAGTAACATCACAATTTTAAATCACAGACTAGTATGAGCAGCGTTGGGGAAAGTTACTTTTAAAAGTAATGCCTTACAATATTAAGTTACCCCCAAAAAGTAACTAATTGCATTTAGTTACTTTTTATGGAAAGCAATGCGTTGCATTACTTTTTCTCAACTGGGCTGGGTTTGCTGGTTTAATTTTTAATAACAAAAAAATAAAAGTTTTTGGCAAATGTACAGTCCCTTTCACACCAAAAGTGAAATGATCCTTTGATGATCCAGCACACATAATGCCTCTGCACTTAAGGCTGATTTATACCGCTTCAGACCTCCGCTGTAACCTATGGCATAGAGGAAATGCATTGGTTTTCATTTATACTTCTGCGTCGTTGTCCGTGTCGACATGCAATTACACATGCAGACTGCTAGTAGGCAGTGTCCACGAGTATGTTGATGGTGTAACCCACAGTATCAAGGCAAAAGCAGAAGAAGCAGCAGCTTGTCTGCATAGAATTGATGTGTTGTTACATTTTTGGAAAGGTGCACATCAGGCTACGCAACAGGCTATGCGTGCTATGACGTAGGTTAGGTTATATAGGTTAATGTAGGTTAGTCAATAAATGGGAAAACAACATAACTTGCGATACTTATTTGAAAAAGGACTTTAATATTTTGTTGTAAATTTAAAAGTAATTTGTTACTTTTCTAGTCACGTGAAAAATAATCTGACAATGTAACTTGTGTTACTTGTAATGTGTTACCCCAACATTGAGTATGAGTAATGCTAAAATGGTTCATATGACAAGTTCTTTTTGCTGGAAATTGGAAAATATGGTTATTTATTATATTAAACATTTTCCCCTATGTGGTAATGACTATTACTATTACGAGCAGCTGCATCCAAGCCTTACATTACCAAGTGCAATGCAAAGCGTCGGATGCAGTGGTGTAAAGCACGCCGCCACTGGACTCCAATGGAGGAGTCTGGGTTTGGCAGTTGCCAGGAGAACGGTACTTGCCTGACTGCATTGTGCTAGGTGTACATTTTGGTCGAGGGGGGATTATGGTGTGGAGTTGTTTTTCAGGGGTTGAGTTTGGCCCCTTAGTTCCAGTGATAGGAATTCTTAATGCTTCAGCATACCAAGACATTTTGGACAATTTCATGCTCCCAACTTTGTGGGAACAGTTTAGGGATGGCCCCTTCCTGTTCCAACATGACTGCGCACCAGTGCACAAAGCAAGGTCCATAAAGACATGGATGAGCGAGTTTGGTGTGAAGGAACTTGACTGGCAGGTTTGCAGCTCTGTACAGCTTTGCTTTTGAATCTCTATTTGATATCTTTTCTTGTTGTTTATACTGCTAAACATAACTTACTCATCACCATATATTGTTTAATATTGCCTATCACGTTAAAATTGACATTGTTAGCTTTTAATTTAAATCACTAACACAACGTGTTAGCATTTCACAACGCGTTAGCATTTCACTAGCCTGTTAGCCTGCCATTTGTGCATCCGGGTTTCCTGTTTTGTCTCTCGTGCCTTTACTAGTCCATCAAACAACTGTGGTAAGTTGGATTAATCAACAAATACGGTAAGCCATGTCTTCTCCTTTTATTGTTACCTGCACTACATGTTTCATGTTTAGTATATCTGTCTCCGTTGGTGAACAGGGCTTCACATGTGATAAATGTAAGGAGATAGTCAGACTGACGGTGAAGATTTCAGAATTAGAGACACGCATCCAGATTTTATTTGAGAGTAGTGAGAACAAAACAACTTTAGACACTGCTTTGGATGCGACTAGCTTAGTGAAATCTGTACATTGTTCGGTTCCGGCTGTAGAGCCCGTGCAGCAGGGCAACTGGGTGACGGTGAGACGGCATAGTCGCGGATCAAAAAACCACTCTTCCGTTCCGATTAGAACATCAAACAGGTTCTCCCCACTCAGTGATGCACCCACTGAGAATCCTGTTGAAAGTGCCCTAGTTATTGGCGATTCTATTACACGGAACGTGAAAATAGAGACACCAGCCACCATAGTCACATGTTTACCGGGAGCCAGAGCGCCTGACATCAAAGCAAATTTAAAAGTGCTGGCTAATGCTAATCGTAAATTCTCTAAGATTATTATTCATGTCGGCACAAATGATGTTCGACTTCGCCAGTCGGAGATCACCAAAATTAACATTAAAGAGGTGTGTGAACTCGCAAGTACGATGGCAAACCGGGTTTTTTGCTCTGGTCCCCTCCCCATTAAAAGGAGTGATGAGATACTTAGCAGACTATCATCACTCAATGGCTGGTTGTCTAAGTGGTGTCCGCAAAATAACATAGGGTTCATAGACAATTGGAAAAGCTTTTGGGGCAGACCTGACCTGTTGAAAAGAGATGGTATCCATCCCTCCTGGGGTGGTGCCGCTCTTCTCTCTAGTAATTTGGCACATAGTCTTAAAGCTAAACCTTGACTAACTAGGGCCCAGGTCAGGAAGCAGACGGACTGGCTTACCCGACCGTCTGCTAGCTGTCTCGCGTCACAGAAGTCAGATAAATCCCAGCACATAGAGACTCTTTCACCTAGCTATTATCACATAGAGACTGTGTCTGTTCCACGAATTAGTAAATACAAAAAACCACCAAAACTATTCAACGGTAAAAATTTAATTGATGTCCAACAAATAAACAACAGATATAATACAGATGAACAAATGATAAAGCTCGGGCTGCTGAATATTCGATCCCTTTCCTCTAAAACGCTTATTGTTAATGATATGATTACAGATAATAATCTAGATGTGCTGTGTTTGACAGAAACCTGGCTAAAACCTGACGACTACATTACTTTAAATGAGTCCACCCCACAAGATTATTGTTATAAACACGAGCCGCGTCTGAAAGGTAAAGGGGGAGGTGTTGCTGTAATTTATGATAATATCTTCAGTATTACTCAGAAGTCTAGTTTCAAATATAATTATTTTGAAGTTTTGGTGCTTTACGTAACGTTATGTAGTGAAATTGATAAATCCTGTTTAACATTTGTGTTGGCTACTGTATATAGGCCACCAGGGCACAATACACACTTTATCAGAGAATTTGCTGATTTTTTATCAGAGTTAGTACTGGCTACAGATAAAGTCCTAATTGTTGGTGATTTTAATATCCATGTAGACAATGAAAAAGACGCATTGGGATTGGCATTTAGAGACATTCTAAACTCTATTGGAGTTAGGCAACACGTATCAGGACCCACTCATCGCCGTAATCATACTCTAGACCTAATATTGTCACATGGAATAAATGTTGATACCGTTGAAATTCTGCAGCAGAGCGATGACATCTCAGATCATCACCTAGTATCATGTATACTTAATTTAGCAAAGGCTGCAAAGCCGTCCCCTCGCTTCAAATATGGCAGGACTATCACTGCTGAGACTAAAGATTTCTTTATAAATAAACTTCCTCATCAGTTTCATCTCCTCAGCATCCCAGATAGCCCAGAGGAACTTGATGTTGCAACAGAAACTATTGACTCTCTCTTTTCCAGCACTTTAGACACAGTTGCTCCTCTGCGCTTAAAGAAGATTAAAGAGAATAGTCCAACGCCGTGGTACAACGAGCACACCCGGGCCCTTAAAACAGCAGCCAGAAAAATGGAGCGCAGCTGGAAGAAAACAAAACTGGAAGTTTTTCGCATTTCGTGGAAAGAGAGCATGATTTCATACAGAAAGGCAGTAAAAACTGCTAGATCTGCTTATTTCTCGACTCTCTTAGAAGAAAACAAACACAACCCTAGGTATTTATTCAATACAGTGGCTAAATTAACCAAAAATAAAGCTTCAACTTCTGATGTCTGCCAACAGCACAGCAGTAATGACTTTATGAACTTCTTTACTTGTAAGATTGATAATATTAGGAAAAAAATTATAACCATGCAGCCGTCTACTACTGTATCACATCAGACAGAGCATTGTAGTGTCACTGAGGAAAAATTACATTCATTCACTGCTATAGGAGAAGAAGAATTGGCTAAACTCGTTAAATCATCAAAATCAACAACATGTATGCTTGACCCTATACCGGCTAAACTACTAAAAGAGATGCTTCCAGAGGTCATAGATCCTCTTCTTAATATCATTAATTCATCCTTGACTTTAGGATATGTACCGAAAACTTTTAAGTTGGCTATTATTAAACCACTTATTAAAAAAACGCAACTTGACCCTACAGAATTAGTCAATTACAGGCCAATCTCAAATCTACCCTTTCTGTCAAAAATACTAGAAAAGGCAGTGTCCTCACAATTATGCTCCTTTTTAGAAAAAAATGGTATCTGTGAGGTTTTCCAGTCAGGATTTAGACCACATCATAGTACTGAGACTGCTCTCATTAGAGTTACAAATGATTTACTCTTATCATCCGATCGTGGTTGTATCTCTCTGTTAGTGTTACTCGATCTTAGCGCTGCATTCGATACCATCGACCACAACATTCTTTTGAATAGACTCGAAAATTATGTTGGCATTAGTGGAATTGCATTGGCATGGTTTAAATCATACTTATCTGACCGTTTTCAGTTTGTAGCAGTAAATGAAGAGATCTCACACCGATCACAAGTTCAGTATGGAGTACCGCAGGGCTCAGTGCTAGGACCGTTGCTTTTCACCCTGTACATGCTACCACTGGGAGATATCATTAGGAAGCATGGCGTTAGTTTTCATTGTTATGCTGACGATACTCAGCTCTATATTTCTTCACGTCCTGACGAAACTTACCAATTCACAAGATTAACGGAATGCATAGCTGATATAAAAAATTGGATGACTAGTAATTTCCTGCAACTTAATTCAGAAAAAACTGAATTTTTAATTATTGGACAAAAAAACTCCACATGTAGTAACCTAGAATACTGTCTAACACTTGATGGCTGCTCTGTCAAGTCCTCGTCGTCAGTTAGGAACCTGGGTGTGCTCTTTGATACCAATCTCTCATTTGAAAGCCACGTTTCTAGCATCTGTAAAACTGCATTCTACCATCTTAAAAATATATATAAATTACGGCATATGCTTTCAATGCAAAATGCTGAACAGTTAGTTCATGCATTCATGACCTCAAGGCTAGATTATTGTAATGCTCTACTGGGTGGTTGCCCTGCTCGCTTAATAAATAAACTGCAGCTGGTCCAAAACGCAGCAGCTCGAGTTCTTACTAGAACCAGGAAGTATGACCATATTAGCCCGGTTCGGTCAACACTGCACTGGCTCCCTATTAAACATCGCATACATTTTAAAATCTTGCTAATTACTTACAAATCACTAAATGGTTTAGCTCCCCAGTACTTGAGCGAGCTCTTAACGCATTATACTCCATCACGTCTATTGCGGTCTCAAAACTCTGGCCAGTTGATAATACCTAGAATATCAAAATCAACTGCAGGCGGTCGATCCTTTTCCTATTTAGCACCCAAACTCTGGAACAGCCTTCCTAGCATTGTTCGGGAAGCAGACACACTCTGTCAGTTTAAATCTAGACTAAAAACGCATCTCTTTACTATGGCATACACATAAAACATTTTAATTTATATTTTATTCAAATTGTTAGGCTGCATTAACTAGGTCAGCCGGAACCGGGAACACTTCCCATAACACCTGATGTACTCGTTACATCATAAGAGGAATGGCATCTACGCTAATGTTAGTCTCTCTGTTTATCCCGAGGTTTACTGCAGTCAGCCGGATCCGGGCCGTATCCAGATCAGATGGTGGACCAGCGCCCAGTTATTACCAACGCATCCCTGAAGTGTCTGCAGAGACCGTGTCAATTAGTCTACCCTCTGAAATTGCTCATCGACATGGCATCCTCAATGGATCCATCTCCGGCGTGATGACTCCGATATTTCGAATATTCCTATTTAATAATTGTTTAATTGACACGCCATCCTCAATAAACCCGGTGTGATGCCTCCGATCTTTCGAATAATCCGATCTAATATTACTTCTGACCTATAAGGCTGCCAAAATAATAAACATACACTGTTTGTTAATTGGCCAGAGGAGAACTGGCACCCCGACTGAGCCTGGTTTCTCCCAAGGTTTATTTTTCTCCATTAGGACACCTGATGGAGTTTTGGTTCCTTGCCACTGTCGCCTCTGGCTTGCTCAGTTGGGGACACAAAATTTTCAAATAAATATCCAAATAAATTTAATTACTAAACTAAATATGAATATATATGATAATTGAAATGAGCTGATGACATCACTGTTTTCTCCAGAGCGGCTGTACAGCCGAATCAAATTCTGTTCATTATTTTCCTGTTTAACACTGTGAAGCTGCTTTGAAAAAATCTGCATTGTAAAAAGCGCTATATAAATAAAGTTGACTTGACTTGACTGGCCTGCACAGAGTCCTGACCTCAACCCGATAGAATACCTTTGGGATGAATTAGAGTGGAGACTGTGAGCCAGGCCTTCTCATCCAACATCAGTGCCTGACCTCACAAATGCGCTTCATGAAGAATGGTCAAAAATTCCCATAAACACACTCCTAAACCTTGTGGAAATCCTTCCCAGAAGAGTTAAAGCTGTTATAGCTGCAAAGGGTGGGCCAACTCCATATTAACCCCCTGAACCCGAAGAACTCGCCCGCGCGTTTTGCTGGATTTTTATCCATAACAGTATATACAGTATAAAACAACTTAAAATACTCCGTCATTTTTGGCCTCACAGACATGAACGATATGTCTTTATTTATGTACACTCAAAATAAAAACTAAATGTTGTGCTTTTCACTAAATAAAGGAAACAAACAGGATGTGCGTTCTCCCATCTGTCTCCCTGTGAAGTCCACCCTGAAATGCGTCTGAAAATGAACTCAGAATTCAGAGAATACACAGACACGACAGATATCTCTTTATAAAGTTTGGAATGTCTACTTTTAAATGAAGTCATTTATATAAAAAACAAATATTCTCTGTTTATGTAATCCATTTCCGTATCCCGTACATGACTGTCCCGTTTATTGACTGCTATGCTGATGTAACCATGCACTGACTAAGGGGCCGTTCACATATGTTGCGTGTTATTTTAAATGTAGACGTGTGACAAGCAAGCTCAAATAGAGAGACTAATTAGCTTTCGTTCATCTTGCACTGTCCTGTTTGCACTTTTGCCCTGTATTATTTTTTTATTTTTTTTACCACTGCTCTGTGTGTTGTTTTCATGTGTAAATCCAAGTACACACTACCGTTCAAAAGTTTTCGATTTTCTGATGTTTTAAAAAAAAATCTTCTGCTTAACAAGGCTGCATTTATTTGATCCAAAATACCAAAAAAGTATTTTTATCATTTAAAATAATTGTTTTCTATTTGGATATATTTTTAAAATGCAATTTATTCCAGTCTTCAGTTTCACATGATCCTTCAGAAATCATTGTAATATGCTGATTTTCTGCTCAAGAAACATTTCTTATTATGAATGTTGAAAACAGTGTACAATTTATTTCAGGATTCTTTTATAAATAGAAAGTTCAAAACAACAGCATTTATCCGAAATAGAAATCTATTGTAACATTATACACTACCATTCAAAACTTTGGGCTCAGTAAGAGTTTAGTTTTTTTTGTTGCAGTTTTATTTTTTGAAAGAAATTAATACTTTTATTCACAAAGATGCCTTATATTGATAAAAAAAAACACAAAGACATTTATAAATGTAACAAAATCTTTTTATTTCAGATAAATTCATTCTTTTGAACTTTCCGTTAATCAAAGAATCCTGTAAAAAATGAAAAAACAGTTTTCAACATTGATAATAATCATAAATGTTTGTTGAGCATATATATCAAATCATCATATTAGAATGATTTCTGAAGGATCATGTGACACTGAAGACTGGAGTAATGATGCTGAAAATTCAGCTTTGATCACAGGAATAAATTACACTTTACCATGTATTCACATAGAAAACATTTATTTTAAATTGTAAAAATATTTCACAATATTACTGTTTTTACTATTTTGGATCAAATAAATCCAGCCTTGGTTAGCAGAAGAGACTTTTTTTTTTTTTTTTTTTTTAACCTACAGATCTAAAATTTTGAACGGTACTGTAGGTCTAAAGTCTTTATGTAAAGACAATGCATAGTCAGATTACTACTTTTAAATTAAATGTGATTTTGTGAATAAGCTACAAACAATACATTCAATCAATAAGTCTCCTCATATTCATTATAGTTCCCTCTGTCACATTCCTCATTGATATTCAGGGAAGGAGTCGTTGACGCCCAGGTGTCAATCTCAGCATTTTTCATGATGATCCACACCCTCCCCGCATACAGCCATTCTGACAATAAGTGTCATACAAAAGTTAAATGACTATATTGTTTTGTGTGAATGAGTGATCAAAATGGTTTTCACATTGTTTTGAAGAAAAAGATCTAGGCAACAACATCCAGTTCTGAAAAGCCTTGTGAACAAATGTTTAAAGTGTGTTATATGGCCTTATTTCAGTGATTTAAAACTACGCATAAACATTATTTTCTCAAAACTACAAACTTTTATGTACATGTTGCTCACATATTACTGTAGATCTGTTTGTGCTGAATACAGTGTAATCAGACTTCAGCCATTAATATGATTTAAAGCAACTGAAAAAAACACAAATGTCAGAGCATGTCAAACTTCTTCAGGGCCACAAAATATCCTTAGGGTCTAGAGGGTTAAATCCTACGGATTAAGAATGGGATGTTCATGTGCATGTAAAGGCAGACGTCCCAAAACTGTTGGCAATATAGTGTAACAGTAGTGAATGGCGCTGGCAATGCCAAGATCATGGGTTTGATTCCCAAGGAATGCATGAACTGATAAAAATATATACAAGGCCAAAAAAAAAAGCTGTTATTTATTAATGGCTATAACATTAACCAATGTGAATGTTATTAATGTTATAGCTATGAATAAATAAAAGGCTTTTTATATTTTTCTACATTCTCGAATGTCTTGGCCTCATATGTTTTTTGCAAGGTGAACTATCCCACATCCAGAGAGCACCGAGAAACAGACTTTATATCTCAGTAGAACTCTTTGCATCTTGTATTCTATGATTAAAATATATACCTTGAATTCACTGTAAGTCACAAACAAACAAAAAAATATTTTATATTTTACATTAAATTTAAATTATTATATAAAATATTACTATAATAATAATATATTAGCTAAAATAAATTGTTTAACACTAACTGTAAACAACAGAAGCTTTGCAAAATTGATTGTTATAGTGTGAAAGGTCATGATGGAATAGAATTAGCTCAAATGATTAAGTCATAAATGTAACAGACACGCTCACTCTTCTCACAAAAATCAGAGACAAGGAATTTACCCAAGAAGCCCTGGGATTCCGCCACATTTCTAGGGGAAAAAGCAATAAATTAACTTGTGTTTTTCTATCCTTCTTTATTTCACTAAAGATAAAAATGAACAGGGACGTCCTTTGAACAAGTATGTATGGCCCAAGGGAAAGACTTAATCAAGTTTCTACAAAATCACCACATTTGGACTGAAAGTAGAACACTTCACTCCAGAGAAGAAATTGTGATCAAATATTCAGTTAAATCCTTTTTGGTGGTGCAAACAAAGTGTCAATACTACTGATCAACTAATATATTTTATCATCATAAATTTGCTTAAAGATGAAAAAAGACAAGTGAAAAATTTGTTGACTGGTTAATATATAACGATATGATGATGATACAGTCACATGAAAAGTCAAAATTTGTGACGCCGTGTGTGTGCGTAACACAACGTGTATGCTGTATGAGAGACAGGCCAATGTTTTATTCATTTCTCTGATGAATGTGCGTCAGGAGATGGAGGTCTTTGATGCGAGTTGTAAGCAGCACACAGATCAGTTCTCAAGTCAAACCCTTTAATCAGCACTAACATGAGCTGTGCAGTCATCAGTGTCACTCATTCATCACCACAGATGAATAAATAACAGTCACATCATTAGAGCCAGAAATTAATATTTACAGACACACATAAAAGAATAACCCATGTATGTGTTAAATTCAAAATACAATAGTCTACATCAATGACTGCTGCATATTTTTTGAATATTTCAAATATCGTGGAAAATAAAAAGCCTTTTCATTGCTCTTGAAATAAATGAGTGAATCCACTATTGATCTACAGGGTGTCCCAAACTAGGGTTCATGAAACCCAAGGGGTTTGTGAGCTGATGAAAAGCTAATAATTAATAAAATATTAAAATGTAACAAATTTTATATAAAATGAAAAAAAAAACTTTGTCCATTTTCAGATAAGTTTGCATGAGATATTGAATATTTATGATATACTCTATACTCTATTTTGTTGGCAATATATTGGATATTCATAATGTGCAATTATTATTTTGTAAGCAATATAAAATTAAAAAGCATATATTTAATGTGCTTTTTATTTGGCCATTAAGTTTCCTAAATACAATGAAAGTCAATGGGTCACTGTTGATTTTCATTGTATGGACCAAAAAAAAAAAGCTGCAGTCCGTACGTTTTACCTCTTTGTCGCCATCTCTGTTTGTAACCTGCGATTGCAATTATCTGTGGAATTATCATCTTTACGTGGGTTGTGCAACGCGGATAAATCTAGTGTCTTGAGGAGTATGTGTGGCTGTCATTCAGTCACCACACCGGTGTGGATACTGTATTTCAGAATCACAGATTCTACATCTTGGAAGTATGACCAAAATAAGAATTTTCACCGGAAAATGTCTTTGAACTTTGTTCTCAAATTGTTAGTCAGCAATTGTTTAACTGTGTATTTAGTGTGTATTAGCATTACCTGCAGATTTAAATTTTTGTACAGTCTAATCTCTAATTTTCATACCATTCGAATTTCATATAAAGAAATTGTTCTTTTAAAACAAAAAGCAAATGAATGTTCCTTAGAACTAGTTTCCCTTTGAAATGCAAATCTTTTTTTCTGTAGCCACTCTGCAGTCTGAAGTCTTTATAGTCCTGAGAAAAGGCTATAAATGATCCGCCACCTGCAGCATCCTCACGATATAGCCAACTAGCCCGGACTCCTTTATGTATACAGACGTGATGGAATGACGCAAAGACGAACTGTGGCAAGCTCGGATTTCCTGCGGAAACCTACCAGTAGCACTCAAATTAGAACACATTATTACATGCTTACTGTTGTAAATCGGGCTAAGGTAAGGAGATAGTTTTGAACACTGGCTGGTTATGTTCTTGCTCAAATAGATTTTTGTTCATTTTTAACCCCCCCAAAAAAAGGTACGGACTGCAGCTTTAAAATATCTTCATTTATGTTCCACAAAATAACGAAAGCCATACAGTCTTGGAACAACATGAGAATATATGATGAAAGATTTTTTATTTTGGGGTGAACTATCCCTTTAATTGTAAAAATCTGAGAACTAAATTACAGATTTTGTGCAAGAAACTATAATATTATAAGATAACTTCTGGGGGTAAGTACAAGTAAAAAAAAAAGAATACTGCTCCTTTAAATGTGAATGAAATAAGACATGTAGAAAATGTTCAATTGATTAACAACAGATATAGTTTGGCACCTCAGGCAGCTCATAATTAGGAAACTCAAAAGTGAATCACAAAAAAAAGAGGTGGAAAACATTAGCAGCATTTCAGAGCTGAGAGAGAGGAAGTAAAGGAATAGAGCAAGAGAGAGAAAAGAGGGTCAAAAACAACCTCCTCTACATTTCCCAGGGCACCCCTCATGTTCACATCCTCACTCGTTCTCTCTATCTCTGTTGCTTTTTTCTCTCTGTTTGTGTGACTCAGCAGACAGTGTTGCTCATGGCTGACCAAGGATGGGGGAGCGATAGAACGAGAGAGATGGGGAGAAGGAGAAAGAGAAAGAGAGAGAAGGCCGTGGGAGAAAGAGAGTGAGAGATCTGGAGCAGGCCAAGACTAGAAAAAGCTGGCTTCTCCTGCCTGACTGCTTTAATTCAGTATGATCGGCTGCTTCTCCACATAGACGACTCTATTTAGAGTAACATCCCCAAACGCTGTAACATTTCTCCTTCATGCAGCACACAGGGCCGGACGGCTCGTTCTAAACGCACGCTTGCAGAGACTTTGAGAGGAAGTGAAAGAGGCGGAAAGGGAGAGAGAGAGACCTTTAAACAAAGTGACAGATGTTGATGGTCTAGGCCAAGCGTGTGTCTTATGCCGCTAAGTCTTCTGGTTCATGACTAACAGAAATACTGGATGCCAAAAAATGAATAAATAAAAGATGAACAAAATTGGAAAAAGTCACAGTGGGACACAAGCAGAGAGTTTCCAATGAGCACACAATGAAATGCTGCTGCAAATTTTTTTTTTTATAATTGCAGTAGCCTTTTTGTGTGCTCATTGGAAACAATGTCTTTAGAAAACTTAAACGGCAAAAATAAAAAGCTCAACATAAAAAATACTTGCAATACTCATGACGCTTGTTCATTTTATATTGCCAAAAAGTAATGTATATTATAAATATTCTATATTTTGCCAACAAAATAATAGAGTACATCTTAAATATTCATCATATCATAATCCTTTTTCATCTCTCGTCACCATCAAAAACTTCACTCCTCTTTTTTCCCTCTGATTTGATACTGACAGTGTGAACAAGTTCATGTAGCCTCAGAGAAGTACATGAGGAGGAATTGAGTCATGTTTGAGAGTTTGCAGAATGATTCACTCCTTACTATGAAAAGCTTAAAAAAAAAATCATAAAAAGAAGTCTCTAGGTAGGAGGCTTTTTGTAGCACAGAGTTCAGGCACGGCCCAAATTCTACCTGGGAAAGTATTTAAGGTCAATGACAGCAGCAAAGTCCAACTAAGCCTCCAGGGAGAGATGTTACAGTGGGTCTAAAAATGAGGCAGAGGGTTACTTGTCATTTACAGCAGGATTTGTCTCCAAAGAGACTTGCAGTACAACCGTTATTTTATGTTTGTAGTTATGCATGTTTATATATAGCAGTGTTGTTGTCAACACCACCTAAACCAAGACCAAGACCAGGACCAGAGTGTGTTGAGACCAAGGCAAGACCAAGACTTTGAGTGGTTGAGAGCAAGACAAGACAAAGACCAAGGCAGTGGGAGTCAAGACCAAGACCAGATCAGCACTCCACAAATTCATCTGAAAGATCCACATTTACTGCCTAAAAAATGTCTTCTATTTAATCAATGAATACTATTATACTAATAAGACACTATATAGAGCTGTTACCAATCAAATGAATGAATGCAATGCAGAGGTGGCACAGAAGTTGCATCTGAATTGGTACAATTACAACTGCATAAATACTGAGATTAATGTTTTAAAAATAAAACAAATTTAATATAAATAAAATTATACTTTTAAATATGAAACAAAACCCACCAGTAGGTGGCAGCAAATTACTTGATGAGTGAGTCATTGGGCCCTATCATACACCCGGCGCAATGCAACGCAAGGCACGGCACAAGTGTTTTTTGCTAGTTTCAGCCCGACGTTGAAGTTATCATTTTCACGTTGTTTAAATAGCAAATGCACTCGCGCCCATCTGTCCGCCCATGGGCGTGCTGGTCTGAAAACGAGGTGTGTTCAGGTGCATTGTTGGAGCGTTCCTATTTTGAGGCAAATGAAATAGACTGCGCCATTAACCAACAAAAACCTGGTCTAAAGGGATGCGGGATACCTCCCTGAAATGACTTTTTGCAGGTTGGAATGTCTGCCATTGAATCATTTATTCAACCATTTTGTTTAAAGCAGCTGATTTAGTGTTGCTCAGAAATGCACAACAGTTCTTCTGCGGATTTGTTTGGAACTATTTTCATTGCCAAAATAGCAAAAATTAGTTTTTAAAATTGTGTCTAAAATGTAATTGACTTAATATTAACTTCTTGTTTATTGAACGTTTGTATAAAAATCAATACAACCCTCTACAACATCACTCACATATGCGAGTAAATCTTCACTCTGGGCGACTACATAATATCTATCATTAGCCATTGGCTAATAAATGCTTAGATTTTACTCACCAGTGTGTGCGTGTTAGAGGCTAAGAATAAGTTTAGCATAGATATATTTTCAGCAGAGTCTGTCTGATTCAGCTGTCTATTTCAGTTCAGCTCAACGGATGCGCAGCCTGTATCTGACGTACTGTAAACTCTAGTTTGAAGGCGCACAACTCGCCGACTCTTTGCTGAGAGCGTGATTTCTCACACACACATAGAGAGAGAGTCTTAAATATCACACAGAATCGACACGCTACACGTAAACCATATTCTTTGTTGTATTTTCCTGTCAAAACGGAGTTCATTTGCAATTATACAGTTTTTAAGAACAAGCAGAAGATGTGCGGTTTCTCTGGTAGTGGGCGGGACTAATGCGCAAACGGCAATCTCATTGGCTGGTGCTCATCTATTACCGTTCCTGTTTTGAGCGAACGCAGACAACGTGATTAATATTCATGAACCCAGCAGCTCATCAATACTTAATGCGTTGTATATTGTTATTAGTAGTAGTATTATTATCTTATTAATAATTACTATTATCTATTACTATTATCATTTTTTACAGAAAAACTAAAATGACCAACAATATCTTAAGCACCAACACCAGTCCAAAGAAGTTCAGT
The DNA here is from genome assembly GCA_039654625.1 of Rhinogobio ventralis. Classification (NCBI taxonomy): domain Eukaryota; kingdom Metazoa; phylum Chordata; class Actinopteri; order Cypriniformes; family Gobionidae; genus Rhinogobio; species Rhinogobio ventralis. Next base: position 10,016,646 of record CM077194.1, read on the forward strand.
TAAAATGAAAAAATATGCATTCACACATACACACATACATACATACACATATATATACACATGCATACACATGCATACACACACACACACACACACACACACAGCAACTTTGACTGAAATAACCACTCGTTACAACCGAGGTATGCAGCAAAACATTTGTGAAGCCACAACACGCACAACCTTGAGGCGGATGGGCTACAACAGCAGAAGACCCCACCGGGTACCACTCATCTCCACTACAAATAGGAAAAAGAGGCTACAATTTGCATGAGCTCACCAAAATTGGACAGTTGAAGACTGGAAAAATGTTGCCTGGTCTGATGAGTCTCGATTTCTGTTGAGACATTCAGATGGTAGAGTCAGAATTTGGCATAAACAGAATGAGAACATGGATCCATCATGCCTTGTTACCACTGTGCAGGCTGGTGGTGGTGGTGTAATGGTGTGGGGGATGTTTTCTTGGCACACTTTAGGCCCCTTAGTGCCAATTGGGCATCGTTTAAATGCCACGGCCTACCTGAGCATTGTTTCTGACCATGTCCATCCCTTTATGACCACCATGTACCCATCCTCTGATGGCTACTTCCAGCAGGATAATGCACCATGTCACAAAGCTCCAATCATTTCAAATTGGTTTCTTGAACATGACAATGAGTTCACTGTACTAAAATGGCCCCCACAGTCACCAGATCTCAACCCAATAGAGCATCTTTGGGATGTGGTGGAACGGGAGCTTCGTGCCCTGGATGTGCATCCCACAAATCTCCATGAACTGCAAGATGCTATCCTATCAATATGGGCCAACATTTCTAAAGAATGCTTTCAGCACCTTGTTGAATCAATGCCACGTAGAATTAAGGCAGTTCTGAAGGCGAAAGGGGGTCAAACACAGTATTAGTATGGTGTTCCTAATAATCCTTTAGGTGAGTGTATATATATATATATATTATATATATTATATATATTATATATATATATATATATATATATATATATATATATATATATATATATATATATATATATATATATAAATACATAAATAAAATATTTATATTTATATATTTATATTTTATAAAAATACATGCATGCGTGCATATTTATATACACATAATAATTATACACAGTACACACTTATATTATGTAAACACAAACTTTTATTTTGGATGCGGTTAATCACGATTAATCAATTTGACAGCACTAATATAAATAAAATAGTGTATCAGTCTGGCAAGTAAACTAAAAAATGTACTAGCCAATGGCGATTATATTGCAAAGGTGTGCGTAGAGGGTTGCAATATCACATTTACAGTCACTCATATTTGTGAAAACAGTTCTCTTCCTCTATTGATATTGCTTAATTATATCATATGTTTTAATATAAAAACAAGATCTCATACAAGTACTTTTTGCAAGCATATCTTGAATTTTTTGCACAGATGCCAAGGCCCCATAGTGCCCTTAGTGCCCTTCAGCAGGCGCTTAACCCCAGGATGATCCATTGGATGTCTCTTTGCTATTTGTGTACTGCAAATCGCTTTAAATAAAAAGCATTTGTCAAATACCAGGTGACCATTAATTGGAAGGGATTTGTCTCTCGAGAAACCTGGTTCTGTGTCTGGCTATGTTCCCAGGATGTTCCTTTGATATGATTCAAAACATTAAGTAGACTCACGCCCCTGTGAGAGTAATATTATATATATAATATTATTATTATTATTATTATTATATATAGATAATATTATATACATCACAAATAAGAATAGTAGGCTATATATAACATCGATTTAAAAGTGTCACAGTCCATAAAATCAATTTGTACTGCTAATAATATGCAGCTCAATTCATTTGGACCCAGAAGCCATGATAACAAGTAATAATGTGCATGCTGACAGGCATCTGTGAGTATGTTTACAGCTGTAGTTTGGGCCCCCGGGTCGCTGCTTCATGCCCTGAGAGATAAGATAACAATTTCAGCAATATGCGAGAGAAAATAAAGGGTGTTATGCTTGACTAACCAGAGGCCAGAAGAGAACACTTTCATTTTTTTAAATTAAAAGTACATTAAAGGGTTGCAGTTTTTTTATATATAAACCAAGAACATGAACAACATCAATAGGCATAAATTAAAGGGGTAGAGACATGATCATGCTTTTGTTAATAAAAATCAGAAAAATCAGTAAGCATCAAACTCATTTGTTTCTGCAAAGGAGCACAACACGAGATGTGAGCTCTTTTACAATGTACAGAGCTCTTTTACAAACTAACTAGTAACTAAAATAAATAAACAAATAGAAATATAATAAATCATCATATAGTAGTTTTGGGGTCAGTAAAGACATTTTTACTTTTATTCATAAAGGACAGAATAAAGAGACGGTAAAGATATTTATAATGTTATAAAATATTTCTATTTAATAAAAAAAAGTTATTTTGAAAAGGGATCACGGTTTCCACAAAAATTGAGCAGCACAACTGTTTTCAACATTAATAATGGTTAGAAATGTTACTTGATCAAAATCAGCATATGTAACCTCGGACCACAAAACCAGTCATAATTATTAGGATATTAAGTACAGATCATGTTCAATTGAGATATTTTGTGAATTTCCTCCCGTAAATATATCAAAAATGTATTATTATTAGTAATGTGCATTGCTAAGGACTTCATTTGGACAACTTTAAAGGCGATTTTCTCAATATTTCGATTTTTTTTACACCCTCAGATTCCAGATTTTCAAATAGTAGTATCTCGGCCAAATATTGTCCTGTCCTAACAAACCATACATCAGTGAAAGTGTATTCATTCAGCTTTTGGGTGATGTATAAATCTAAATTTCAACAAATTGAAACAAACATTTTAATATAAAATAAAATAAAATAAAATAAAATATCCAGCTTTTCCATGACCATGGGAACTAAACAAAGCTAAATTAAGCAAACCTATAGATGCAGTGGGAATGTGTCATGTAGAACTGAGCCAGGCCCGTACATGACAGAGCAGATAGCTGATAGCGTTTCAGTTTCCATTACCCCAGTGGCTTCAGAATGAACCAGTTAGGAATTCCCAGCGAAGGGAATTCGACAACGGATTCTACGATTTCTTTGCTACGCTACTACGCTGCTGCCACACACAAAAACAGAACAAGTGCATGTGCTCTTCCTTCCTGCCCCACTTTCATCTTGTTTCACGAAAAAGCCATCATTAAACAGCACTTAATGTTGCCAAAACCGGCTTTTCATTGAGTCACGCTGAAAAAAAGGCTGAGCAGCATCTGCATAACACAACCGCACAAACCCAAACAGATGAGGAGAGAGAGAGAGAGAGAGAGAGAGAGAGAGAATTAATTCCCTTAATGTAATATAGGTCAAAGGCACTGGGCTGCAGCAGAATGAGGTGGCTGCCAGTCATTTAGTACGGTGGAGCTGATGAGGAACATGGGTAAGGAAATGGAGAGCTGATAGTGTGGCTGTGGCTAACGGAGGTCAAATGGAAAGTTTCTTTGGGGATTGGGGGATTGGGGTGGGGGGGGGAAATGGGGTCTGCAAACACTACAAAATCCAACCCATTCAATCAAACATTCATTCATTCCACAGCCTTTCGTAGCACAGCTAATTGTTTTTATGAAAATAAAAAGACTGCCTGACAGTATGGATGTCCCTTCTCAGTGAGACAAGAGCTAATTTGATGGAAAATATTGAAGGACATGATCAGTCTGTCCGGTTTCTGTTCTTGTGTTGAACAGCATGACTAGACTCGCCTCACGAGGGGGGAGAAGCAGCCCAAGGCTAACACTAGCCCAGATTTCCACTTCCGATCTTCATGGACTCGTAATCTGCATATCCCAAAACCAGTGGTGGAATGTAACTAAGTACAAATACTTTGTTACTTTACAGATACGTGGAAAAATTAAGTACTGTACTTAAGTACAGTTTTATTTATTTTTTTAATTATTATAATATAGACATTAAGAGAATAAATTGTTATGCAAGTACTTTTAATACTTAAAGTACATTAAAATCCGGTACTTTTTACTTAAGTAGGGTTGTCATTGTGGTACTTCTACTTTTACTGAAGTAAATATGTCTCTGGTTATATGTACTTTTTTTTACTTTGAGATTCAGTACTTCCTCCACACACTGGCCAAAACAGAAAAGAGATGAGTTTACAGTGTCCCCTCACTCACCTGTGCTAGAGTTGTTACAAGTCAACAGGTTGTAATGAGTTGCATGGATCAGATTAACCATTTATAGCGTCTATTTTCACTCTAGTATGACCCTTCTGATGTGTATGAATTAAAAATGTTATCATTATCATTATATCGTTATGTTGCACACCCTCATGTTGTCCCATACTGACCCCCCCCCCCCCCCTACTTTCAACATTTTAAACTGAAATACAATAAGTTTAAGTTGTACTAAAATTACTAAAACTAAAACTGAAATAAAAATAAACTAAAGCTAAATAGAAAAAAGCAAAAATAAATAAAACTGACAAAAGCACAATAAAATTACTAAAACAAACAAATTGAAATGTAAACTGAACATTTTAAGATAAAGTCTAATTCAAAATATTATTATTAAATACTATAATAGTATTAAAAAAGTCACGGTTTTATCTCGATTCAAACTATTTGATATTTGAAACTTCAGCAGAGGGGGAAATTAATACCAAATCTCAATATGTTACTCAAATAAAGATCATATAGAGTTCAAACCATTCATTTTGATGGAAAACAGAAGCTTGGACATCCTGTTGAAGATCTGCTTTTAACGTTTCATGGAAAAAGGAAAAAAATAGGGCCGCCGGAATGGCATGAGGAGTAAATGATGACAATATTTTCCTTTCTGGGTGAACAATTCCTTTAATATAAATATGCAATTTCAGTTTATAAATGGCACCTCTCACCTTATACACTTCCACAAATAAAAAGTCTACAGTGTTTAAAGATGAATGTAGGTGTTTTGTTGATATGGCGGTGGGGGAGAAAGTAGTAGATATGCTTCTTGATATGCTACCAAATAAATGATCAAAGATGACAAAATAAGCAATTTTTTAAGTCCTCCTTTTGATCCAAGTCTTCATATTCCGCCCACAGTCATGACATTGACAATGCTGTGATGGTCAGCGTATGCTCCCTCTTAACAAACAAACCAAATCAAAGTATCTCTGTATAGCTCTGGTCCTACATGCTAGAGCTAACAGGCCCAAAACAAAGCCACCTCACTCTGCCTCTGGCCTCCCTTTAGGTGTCAGCTGATATCTAATCTGATATTCTGGCGGTTCATGTTCCTGTTAAACACCATCGGCATGGGTGTCTGATTGACTGAGTAGACAGAGGAAGATAACTAAAGCCTGTTTGAATGTCTGCAGTCATCAGTAATGATTGGACATTAAAACTCCATTCAACCAATCACAGACACTTTCTTTACACATACTACAACTTTGCTTCCATAGCAGCTTTCATTGACCAAGGACCACCCAGCAACCAATTACAGTTTGTTTTGTTCCGTGTCATGTTTAGGTGCGTGAAAATGAAAATGTAAAATGTATCATAAATGTAACTCTTGGACGTATTTTAAGTCTATGCCACAAACTTTACATACTTCACATACTTTTGAAAATCCTGTGTTTAGTTGACCCTGAATCTGATAAGCGCTCATTCTCACGGTTGTAAACACGACGGCGCTCTTCTTCCATGAGGGGTTTGGCATCGGATGACAACTTTTAAACTGTTAAAAGAAGCATTTCCAATTGGCCGTGGTCCGTGGGAGTTACGTCTGAGTTTCAGACTATCTGAGACTAACTAAACTATTTGGTTTTCAAATCAACCAAATTTCAATGTTTGAAATGTTTGATTTTGTTAATACTTGTTTATAAAGAAACTGATGATCAAACCAAAATATTAAATGCCATTGATCAATACTGGACAATCCATTATTTCTTAGAAAGGGGTCAAAATTACAATGTTCACTTACGATTTGGAGAAAAACTACAAAAAGACACTTAAACTGTGAAGGTGTGTATGCTGTAAACGTCACAATTGTGAACGTCATACGTGATACGCATGTAAAGTATATCGTCTGACCTTGCAACTGGTTGTTTAAATAGAACATAATAAAATGCAATACAAGACAATAAAATAGTGAATCACCAAAGTCCACTTGTCTGACACATTAAACAATTTAATGCACATTAGGGCACAGTTACTTGGCTACATGTCTTTTAGCCTTTTACTGGGACAGTATCCGTGGAGCATAATGGGATTAAATGACATGAAAGAAGATCTTCGTAACTCTCAAGGTCACACATATGTGGGCTTGAACCCAGTTAACCTTTGTATTACAGCCAAGACCTTGGGCATCAGGCAAACATCACCACTACACCGCAAAATCAAAACTCAAACGATCTGTAAAGAAGGAAAAGATGTTTGTTCTGGTATGATATTATGGAGAAAGAAAGACAAAGACACACACGGTTAATATTGATCTTTATCTAATGATGTTTTCAGTTAAAGTGTTTTATACGGTCGCATGCCTCTCCAATAAACACTAAGGCTGTGTTTACACTGCAAGGTTTAATGCACAGATCTGATCTTTTGACCATATCCGATTTTTTGTCCCGCCTGTTTGAATTTCCTTTAGATATGACTGGTATTTAACATCTGTTTATATTAATCCTGGCCAAAATGATGGAAAATAATAGTAATTTTTGTTTGTTCTATGGTTCGTTTAGATCTAGAATTCTTAAGTGACAATGGAGCGTTACATTTATTTGAATGCATTCTAGGAATTAATGAGAGAGAGAGAGAGAGAGAGAGAGAGAGAGATTGTAAGTGTGAATTACATGTGTCTGTACAGCGTCTCTATGTAATAGTGAAGTTGTTAGTTTAATTACAAAAACAGCAAAGTTATCACCTCGTTGCTGAGAAATATTATATAGCCTTCAGTAGTGAAGCTGTTTTAGTTTTAGTGGACTTTTGGTGATTTACAGGGCAGAGGTTGAAAACCAGTTTCTATTAATGTTTCTGTGTGCGCAATTTCTTACCTATAAAGTTTCCAATTCCATCCCATTCCACCCCAATAAAAAAGCTGTGAGCACATATAGGCACGTCTGCTTCATAATTCAACATTAAAAAGCTATCTTTATGGCCAAACGTGCCATCCTCACCTTGTCAGATTTTGACCACATTTGGAAGTGGCTCAGAACGGATGCGGAAAAAAATTGGATCTCGCGTGGAAATCAGAATTTTTTTGTGCCAGTGTAAACACAGCCCAAGTCATGTTTTAGAGATAGAAAAGAATCTTTTTCATAACAACATTGACATTTGGTGTAATCTCAGTTCATCTCAGGATTGATCTTTATTTTCTCTGACGGTTCGATCTGCCTACAGCTATAAAGTTATCCATTTTTACAGCACGTTGACATCATGCACTGCCGTGGAGTACAAACTACAATGTGACACTCACAATGGCCTGTAAGATCCTGTTATGGAGGACAGAGCATGAGACAAGTCTCTTGACATCCTATAATTCATACACACGGCCTAAACTCTCCAACTGTTGTTCAGGTACAACTGAGTAAAGTGTGCATGTACAGTACATCACAAAAAAAACTCCCTTAAGGGACACTGATATGGGCACTATGGTGGCAGAACCTGCCTAATTAAGCATGGTAATATCTCACAAGACAACTAACCAACAAACTAACATTTTAATATGGGGACTACAGTGGCATCACAAGTAATCGAACTAAAGTAACTACCTATTAGGACTGCCCCTAATAGTTGACTAAACGTTGGTCGACTACATTTTTATTTGTCTGTAAAAAGGTTAAAAAGATGACATGCAACCTCAAACATGACTTATTTAAAAACATTTAAGTAGTAGTCTAACATATAGACACTTTACATAGCTGCTCGCTCTAACGTTCACGTGAACCTAGATAAATGTGCACTAATATTAGGCGCATATATCCAAGTGTGGCGTGTGGAATCTTAAATTAGTACTGCGCTTAGCTTACTGCGCGACATGTTTAACTTAACTTACACACCACCAGAGAGCATCTTCTCAAAGGCCAGCTTTATTGTGGAGCAAGACAGAGCTCACTTTTCCCCAACAACATGGACTATCTTGGGTTCCTTTTCTCTTAATATGAGAAGACTGAGATCGGAGTGATGGTTCGTTTTTATATAAAATGCAATATATTATACATAACTATGTTTTCAGCGGTGTACAAAGACCTTACATAGTGAACAGTGATGTTTTTATTACCTTAGAATGAGCCATTTCTATCTACATTCACCGCGGGTCCCCTTACAGTGAAGTCGCCGGCGTCATGATTCTATAGTAGCCCTAAACGGACAAACTTCTCTACAGGAGTGCTAGCTACTCTCTGCTGTCTCAGAAGACCTGTGACCTTAGTCCTGTGTCGGCCACCATAGCTTTTCTATGTGCTTCGAAAGGGAGGGGTGAGCAATGGGCAGTTGCAATTTGCAACCTCACCACTAGATGCCACTAAAATTTACACAGTGCACCTTTAAAGGGTCATGAAACCCCCTGTTTCAGCAGCAGTCAGTTCTCACCACCGTTTTGAGAAATGCTATAAAAGTGAGCGCAGTTAAGCTGCGGAGTGGAGGGGGATGAGGGGAGACTGACAACACAGCAACGGCTTCTGATCCAGACCGTTTTATTTCACTCTCATTAAAAGCATCAAAGCTTCCCACAAATGCACGCTGCAAATTACCATTACACGCAACACAATATACACATGGTTTTGTAAGCTCACCGTTACACAAATACATATCCTGTGACAGCTATAATTCAATGCACAATAAAAAGCACAACCATTCGCAATTTGTTCTCTGCATCGAAAAATATATATGAACGCGCTGTTGCATCATTGACAACTTTTGAGACTTATTTTGTGGAGTTTTTATAAGCCGTTTGGTCGGTTAAAGGGCCGCAAAGGGCAGTTACACTCGCAGTGTGGATGAATTGTGTTTGTGTCGAAGACTCAGGATCTATTGAAGAGAGCGTATGCAACACAGAAAACATGCATCTCTCACTTACTGTATGCGATCTCACTGTTTGAAGCGCCACTGTCAGATGAAAATACCCATCAACGCGTGCGGTCATGAATAATTAAGCGCATGCTGTCAAATTAAGCAACGCGTCTCTCTCATAGAATAAGGACACGCAGTCTCATGAATAATTATAAGACACCGAGTCATCGCCGTACTATAGTACGAGAAGACGTCACAACCTATGACATTGACATGAAGGCGAATTTAAACCCAGAAGTTGAAAATAGAGCAAAAAGGCTTAAAATTAACTCGTTTTCTCCCACATTCAAAACTAACAGATGGTAACATTGTCTTCTATGATGTTCAACATACATAACTCATGTTAAAATCTCAGAAAATTTGGTTTAGGGTTTCATGACCCTTTAAGGCTACTTGTCCGTCGGCCTGATTATGTTTGCACTGATATTTCACTATCAAGTGTTTCAGTTTGCTGTATATTTATTTATAATTTAGATTTATGTCCTACATTTTAAAACCAACAAAACGACAACTAAGCAACTAACTAAGGTTCAGACATTGGCATTCAAATAGCACCACAATTTCCATTTTTCACACAATGTGCCAACCAACTAACTATCTAGCATTTCAGATGGGCACTACAGTGGCAGTACAACTTCCCAAAGAACAACTAACTAAATTACTACAACTAACAAAAGAGTAACAAAATGTAGATACAGTAGCACCTCAATTTTCCAAATAAATTAGTGCAACATCTTACCAAACCAGTGCAATGTCTTCTTACAAGACAACTTAACTGACTAAAATCAGCACAACAATTAACCATCAAACTAACATTTTACATGGGGACTACAGTGGCAACTAAATTAGCACCACAATTTACAACATGGGAACAACTAACGAACTAATGTTTCATCATGGAGACCACAGTGGCACAACTAACCTAAATTAGCACTACACATTTCACCAATTTTCACAAGGACTAACTGGTACTCCAGTAGGCTAGAAGTACCGTCAAAGAGGAACACGGGAGTTTGACCTTACATTGTCTCTCAAATTTACCTGATACTGAGGTTTAACTCATACTTCTGTTTTAGCCAAAACAGCTGATGACAGAGTGAAATTATGATTTGAGACAAGCACATGGTCATATACTATACTACTGTGTGTCTGTGTGGATTTGAGTGATTTGATCACCACAGGAGGTGAATCAACGCTCTTCTGTGGAGCTAAATGCATCTGTTCTCACACACTCACAGGAATTTACCCCACACACTCCTGCACCTACATATAGCACAACGGTTTCTGCCTTTCAAGCTTACACAGGAAACCATCTAGAATAATGCTCACTTCCCTTCCTTCCCCCTTCCCCCTTTAACCACAAACATCATAAGACTAACATTACAACTATACATTTTAAAACACATGAAAAATACACACTGATTTCAACTGGAAACATATGCAGATATGCACACACACACACACACACACACACTGCCATGCTCTAGATTCAAAGAAGAGCTGCTCTAAACCCAACAGGATTTTCCAATCAGAGAGAGCAGAGAGATTAATGCTTAAGTCAAACACACACGCACACGTGCTGCTGCTTCCCTGGCACAAAACACAAACCACCGGCTTTTTACACCATCAAATATTTAGACCCTAAAGAGTCAGAATTAAACCCGCACAGAGCGAGTGCTCCAAGGGACCGCACAGTCATAACTCTAAAAACATTAGCACTCACTTTAATGTCCTTTTATGAGTTGTACTGTCTTTATTTCCCCATTCACATACACACTATAAAACGTACAAATGAGTATTATCATGTGTGCACCCGTGGGAGTGCGTGTATAATCGGCGAGGGACCAGAGGAACCAAGCTGGCTATCTGGCGTCTCATCAGCTGGAGATGATGATGATGATGTCATCAGGCCCTGGAAGTCTCTGGGGATTTGGAACTCATTTGCATGATTTTGTGCACGAGCCTGTAAGAGTTGCTGACCTAAAATAGAGCTACTATACTCACTCACTCACACACACACCCAAAACCCCTTACATACATAGGAGTTTTTAATAACTTGTCGCACACTTACACTCTCTCTCATAATTACGATATAAAGAGGCCATAGTGGCCTTAAAAAGCTTTTTGTTCAAGTCATATGGGAAATATGACACTACACTGCAGAGAGCACCTGCCGATGAGGATTATGAACCAAATTAAACTGCCGTTGTAGCAAACAGAAGGTGAAAAATCGTACAAACTTGAGATCAATAAGATGTAAAACCAAGCAGGAAAGAGGAAATTGTGAAATAGAGATAAGATGTTGCGAAGGAAAACCTCAGTAAGTAAAAGCTCAGAAGGGAAACGTCGCACATCTAGGCCACCGAATCATCACCCGTGCTTTGGGTTTGTTTTTACTAAACTTTTTTTCCTTCTCACACCCGCTGTCATTTAATCATTTTCCCAGAGTGCACTGAATCAAATCCTTCATTTAAAAATAAATAAATAAATAAACTATACAAGAAAAATGTCTGCGTCTTGAGTGAAATTATTTGGATTGGGGTTGTCTGTTTTTTGCTTATTTACTGTCCAGTTTTCTGCATCTAAGGGTGTGTTCACACTTGTAGTTCAGTTCGCTTGGTTTGTTTGGTCTGGACCAAAAAATAACCTAAAGTCCTGAACCTAAAGTTATGAGGATATGCTGAGGATATGCTCACATCCTGATTGGTCAGCTTTTATTAAGTATATTTCACAACAAAACTTACCGAACATGCAAAACAATGCTGTGTGTTGTATGTGCGTAGCTACATATGATGGTATTTTGACCAGATGAGAACTCGTGAAGAGCTTATAAAATGTGTAAAGGAGTCTATACAGGAGTCTATGAATCCCTCCGTCACACACACAAACGAAGATCTGCTGCGAGAAGTCACGGTTCTGATGTCTGTACCAAACTGTGATGGGCAACATCGCGACTATGACAAGAAAAAACAGGTATGCGTAAGCATTCTGTCCTTTTTAGGGTCACATCTTGGGACATCATGTCCTGTTTTTGGTTTGTTTACAGGTCTCTGGTCCGTGTTGAGTTCATATTTCATTTGAACCGCACCAGAGTTTGTTTGGAAGTGGGCAGAGACCCGTCTTTGGTCCGTGTTGAGTTCATATTTCATTCGAAACCACAAGATTTAGTTTGGACCGAGACCCATCTTTTCTGCGGGCTTATTCCGCTTGTTTGGTGCGCACCAGTGTTCGGATGGCAGAGTTCACACTTATTCAAATGAACTGCACTAACAGAACAATCGCACCAGGGTGCGTTTTAATCTAACCAAACATGCCAAGTTCTAACCCAAGGACTTCCATTTCCTAAAAATAAAGAAAGCAGAGAGTGAGTGCACAGGTCCCCAAACAGAAATCAAAGATCCAAGACATCCAACAAAACAGAGAAAAACACAATACGAATGGAAAATGTAGAGCATCAAAAATTCAGTTCACCCAAAAATGAAACCTGGAGGTGGAGGTGACACATACAGAGAATTATTTTTTTTTTTTTTCATTTTTAGGCTTAAAACTTTTAATGCCACAGACCTAAAAATATGATGATCTTCCAGCAAATAATTTTATTTCTAAAATATAAAGATTAAAATGCATATTTCAAAAAATAATCTTTTATTATTTATAAATAATAATAACATATCATATCAACAAAATGGAAGATAAATATTTCCCAGATATTTTACGTTTTTAAATTACTGCTGAACCTGGATAGAAACATTAAAATATGTCTGTCAATAAAATAATTGATTATGATTTTTGAATAGTCTTTAAAATGCAGAATGTACTGTCAAATTTGGCAATTTTTTTTCCATTTATTTAAAAAAATAATTTTTATTATTTTTTTTCTCAGAATTTTGAGACAAATCCCCTAGCAGAATTTTTAGAAATTTTTCAAACTCATCTTTGATCACCAAAATGACATAACTAATCGGGTTTTTTTCTGTGAAAAAATTTATTCATGCCTTAAAATAGCTTGATTGTAAGTTAGTATACGCAGATCCATGAATATGCAAACAACCTCCGCCTCCACTCGCTCATACTTCTAATAAGTCAATGTATCAGAATGGCAATGCATGTTATGTATCGTTCTCTATGTCGTACACATAGAGGTAATTCATATGATTAGCCTTTTGCTTGACTACATTATCAAACAGCTAATAATGTGTTGCTAATGTTACACAAACCATGTTCCCGTTCGCCATCTTAGAGTCAGACAGTTGCCTTCTAAAAATCTGCATCCTTAGAAACACTTTAAACATCTTAGAATGTCAGTGGAGAAAGGCATATAGTTCATCATAACATCGTAATATACACTCACCTAAAGGATTATTAGGAACACCATACTAATATTGTGTTTGACCCCCTTTCGCCTTCAGAACTGCCTTAATTCTACGTGCCATTAATTCAACAAGGTGCTGAAAGCATTCTTTAGAAATGTTGGCCCATATTGATAGGATAGCATCTTGCAGTTGATGGAGATTTGTGGGATGCACATCCAGGGCATGAAGCTCCCGTTCCACCACATCCCAAAGATGCTCTATTGGGTTGAGATCTGGTGACTGTGGGGGCCATTTTAGTACAGTGAACTCATTGTCATGTTCAAGAAACCAATTTGAAATGATTCGAGCTTTGTGACATGGTGCATTATCCTGCTGGAAGTAGCCATCAGAGGATGGGTACATGGTGGTCATAAAGGGATGGACATGGTCAGAAACAATGCTCAGGTAGCCCGTGGCATTTAAACGATGCCCAATTGGCACTAAGGGGCCTAAAGTGTGCCAAGAAAACATCCCCCACACCATTACACCACCACCACCAGCCTGCACAGTGGTAACAAGGCATGATGGATCCATGTTCTCATTCTGTTTACGCCAAATTCTGACTCTACCATCTGAATGTCTCAACAGAAATCGAGACTCATCAGACCAGGCAACATTTTTCCAGTCTTCAACGGTCCAATTTTGGTGAGCTCGTGCAAATTGTAGCCTCTTTTTCCTATTTGTAGTGGAGATGAGTGGTACCCGGTGGGGTCTTCTGCTTTTGTAGCCCATCCGCCTCAAGGTTGTATGTGTTGTGGCTTCACAAATGCTTTGCTGCATACCTCGGTTGTAACGAGTGGTTATTTCAGTCAAAGTTGCTCTTCTATCAGCTTGAATCAGTCGGCCCATTCTCCTCGGACCTCTAGCATCAACAAGGCATTTTCGCCCACAGGACTGCCGCATACTGGATGTTTTTCCCTTTTCACACCATTCTTTGTAAACTCTAGAAATGGTTGTGCGTGAAAATCCCAGTAACTGAGCAGATTGTGAAATACTCAGACCGGCCCGTCTGGCACCAACAACCATGCCACGCTCAAAATTGCTTAAATCACCTATCTTTCCCATTCTGACATTCAGTTTGGAGTTCAGGAGACTGTCTTGACCAGGACCACACCCCTAAATGCATTGAAGCAACTGCCATGTGATTGGTTGATTAGATAATTGCATTAATGAGAAATTGAACAGGTGTTCCTAATAATCCTTTAGGTGAGTGTACATCATATACATATCAACAGAAAAATATTCTGGTATAACCTGGATTAATTTAAGACTCCCCTGCTTTATAGCATAGTAATGATATTCTAAAGCCCGCCAGCACATTGATGTGATTGGTTACAAGGTAGTTTGTGATGCAAGAAACACCAGCAATTTTAAACTGTGTTTTTGAAACTGTAGTGTTAAGGAGAAAATACTCAGCAATGGTGTTGACTTCTGAATTTGCAAATGGTTTGTCTTAAAGCATATTAAAAACACCACATAGACATAAACAACATTAAAAACTTGATTTCCACAACAGGGGATCTTTAAGAAATTAAATTAAATTAAAAGAAATTAAAATAACCTCTGTCCCTCCTCCAGCACTGTTTGTCAGGTTCTGTCAACATTTGCAAAGTGGAATATGTCATTCCCATAAGCCCTTGCTGCGTCTAGTAGAGCCCTTTAGGCCCAGCGTGCAACAGCAATTATGGTCCTGACCAGACAGTGCTGTCATCTGCTGTTCCTGACTCACCATTCCCCTGAGAGCGTGTCGCGGTGTGTGTTAACGGGACCTCACCGCACAGGGGACATCAGAACCAAAAAAGATCCAAAACAGACAGATGTGACATCAAGAGTCTGGTTGTGGCTGAATAGAAGTAGGCCAAATATTTCTTCTAGTATAACTGACTATTGATTTATCAGTTCTATAAAGCTTCTGCTATTCAACTCTATGTTCATCTGATCTCTTGCTGTCTGTCTACATCTATGCATATTAGTCTGGTCAAGCCTCTCACCATGTTCTAATCAGGCACATCAGAACAGTGTTTCCAGCAACAAGCAATTTATCTGTCCTGCAGTCTGTTAAGATTCTTTTCCTGCTAGTCACTTTATCATGTTACACTAGTTAAGAAGTGGTGCTTTTTCTGTTAAAATGACTGCGCAGTTATTAATCACCACACAATGCACCACACATCTACCGTAAACAAAACATTATGGTAAGGCGCCATGAGATCACTTCCTGTAAGACAGGATATGAGCATCTGTCACCACAGGAAATGATTACTGCACATAATACACTGACTGTGTGTTACTCTTAAGGTGCTTCTCATTTCTTATTTGTGCATCTTCGTTTCCTTTTGTAAGTTCTTAGCTCCACCCCCTTAGGGTGCGAGGGAAGGATAACCTGTGAATCGTAACTCATGACTCCACAGGTAGTGTCATCGCTCCTCGTTCCTCACCTCCTTGCGGTGCAATTAGAGAATTGAGATGTCCTTTAAGATGGCTGAATTCGATTGGTTTCTGGGCCATGGGCTGGAGGACAGAGGAGTGAGGAAGCATCAATTTGAGTATTGAGAAGCACCCTTAGCATTTCCTTTGCTTTTCCCAAGTCCTGATGTGCTATTCTACCTCACACAGAGGGATGGGTGCTAAAACGGATGTCTGAGAGTGGCAGAAATGACGTTTGTATTAGTTCACCCAAAAATGAAAATTCTGTTATCATTTACTTCATGTCCCAGAAGATGATATTTTAAAGAACGTTGAGGTCAAAAAGACATTGGACCCCAATGCATCGACGTTTTTCAAAATGTCTATTTTTTTTCTTTCTTCAGTATATCCACTTAATGTTAGCTCATGTTCACCTGGGTGTCAGCCTCAGAAGGCACAACCACAGACCGCCCACAGCCCATTCACTTACTGTCTGATGCAAACTGCACATTTAAATGGCAAACACTTTCTTTGATCTGGTGAACTCTAATCTGGCCGGTGAATCTGATGCCACTTTCTGAAGTCAGAGTGCAATGGTTTCTACCATTCTGCATGGAAAAAAAATTGTAATTGCAAAAAAGTGTCCAATATAAAATTTCATTCTGTATTTTCCCTCATAACCGGTATTATAACAAGCCTATAAGCGAGTTAAAATGTTTATATTTTGACATGATATAGAAGAAAATGGAAAAGTTGTGTGTAGGCGGTCAAAATACTTGCTCACCTTGCTCATCTTCTGAGTGGACATTACTCTGAACTAGGGTTGCAAAGGGGCTGAAAATTTTCGGTAAATTTCCCAAAAATCCTGGAAAGTTTCATACTTTGCAACCCTACTCTGAACCTGCCATGAACACCACAGAGAAAACGAACGCATTCAACACCTGAGGTAAAATGAAATGCTTTTGTTTTCAAATAAATATCCAAATAAATTTAATTCCTAAACTAAATGAACTACATTACTTGAATATATATGATAATTGAAATGAGCTGATGACATCACCTTTTTCTCCAGAGCGGCTGTACAGCCGAATCAAATTCTGTTGCATTATTTTCCTGTTTAACACTGTGAAGCTGCTTTGAAACAATCTGCATTGTAAAAAGCGCTATATAAAGTTGACTTGACTTGACTTCTGCTGCAGATATACACTTCAAAATAATATAATAATATCAAGATGTAACATTAACATGACGGTAATTTAAACACAGCCTTTGTGAAAAAAAATAACCCTATTTCCAAGTCGACTAGCAGCAGCAGTATCGTTTAATCGACTAGTCAGCTTGTCTCGCACATTCCTACTGCAAACACCTGTGGGTTCTCACGTTTAAAAACACAGTGCCACACTTCACTCTGAAACACGGAACGCATATATTAATATTTTCCATGCATAGTCAAAATCTGTACGAGCAAGACTACTTTCACATAAACCATAGAGATTATGTCTAGATTATGTCAAGCATATGCAAATATTTACTCTTCATGCTTCTTATTGGATTTAGTGGGAACTCAATATTACATGTTCATATTTACATTATAATGCAGAAAACAAAACAAAGGAAATATTAATAAGAATCACGTGAACAGAAGAATCCTATCAAAATGTCTTGTACCATTTTAAAATGCTTCATCTGTTGCAGGAGTACATTTGTTCAATGTCAAATGTCACTAGAAACAAGGACAAGATTATGAGTGTCAAATGTACAGAAAGAGATTATCAAACGTTTCTGGGCTGACAAAAATATGGAATGAAAACCCAAGATATAGAAGCACTCAAACACAGTCTTCTTGACTAAAAAGGGTTAAAGCTCCATTTATGTGTTGGATGTAGCAATGTCTTTTATGCAAGAGAGAGAGATGAATGACACATTAGGGGTGGAATGTCAGATGTTGGGAGAGATGAAGGGAGAGAGAGAATTCCCCAGACAGTGAGTAAACTGGAAAATGTAAATGTGAAAGATAGAAAGATCACCTTCGTATGTGATTCAGTCATGTAATGGCGTCGGATCACACTGATGTGAACAGGCCAGAGCATGACACTGGAACAGACACAGATGAGGCATTATGGGATATGAGCATTGAAGATGGTGAGAGCTGTCAGTGACCCGATGAGAAAGCTCCAGTAGGAAAGCTGGCCTGGACTACATCACATCCCCATGGGAACATGTGTCTGCTTAAATGGAGCTGAACCTCAATAGACCTACAGTAATGCAATAATTCACAAACTCAACTTATGGCTCGTTTCCACCGAGTGGTACGGTTCAGTACAGTTCAGTACGGTACGCATTTTTTTTCTGTGTCCATTGTCAGAAGTTGTGACTTGTACCCTAATTCCGAACCGTACAATACAACTTTTATTGGCACCCTTCCGTTGGGGTACCTAGCACAGTAGTCTGATACTAAAGGGTGGAGCTAGACTCACTGCTAGACTGTCACTTGCGCATGCTTTTTCGGCTGTGTTTTTCCTTGCAACCTGCAGCCTTGCCTCAAACAAAGCGTGTCTTCTTGTGACAACAGTCACATGCCGAGAAGCAAGAACAAGATCTGCTGTATGTTGTCCATTGCTGTTTACTGTGACGCTTTCTTCTTTGTGCGAGAATGACGTCGCTCGCTACACCACGCCCATCATAAGCGCACTGTTGGCGGTGGAAACGATCAGAGTTTACGGTCTGGAATCGTACTGTACTGTACCGTACTGTACCACTCGGTGGAAACGAGCCATTAGAGATTCATAGACAAGTGCAAATGTTAAGATGTTTACAAAATGATTTCATACTAAATACGAAACTGCAAAAAAGTTACAGGCTGTAGCCGTTAATTGTTCCACATAAAAATAGTAAATCAACACTATTTTTATGGGCAATAATTTGTTTTTGAACTGTGTATCTCTGCTAGATGATATGCACAAAAAAAAAAAAAAAAATCACTGTAATAACTAATAAATGTTATTATATAATATTAACACGCACAAATATACATGTGTTTATGTGTGATTAGCTAGAACGATAGATAGAACGATAGAAAGACAGATGGATAGAACGATAGAACAACAGATGGATAGAATGAACGATAGATGGATAGAACGATAGATGAATAGAACAAACAACAGATAGATAGAATGATGGAACGATAGAACAATAGATGATAAAACGAACGATAGATGGATAGAACAAACGATAGATAGATAGAACGATAGAACATAAAATAGATGATAGAACAATAGAAAGAATAAGCCAATAAGCCACTTGATCATATAACATGGCGAAATTAATTGAAAATAAAACCTCTATCACCTAAATCCTCAATGATGCTATAAACTGCATGTTAGCGCTGTTTGCAGTGTGGCAGCACATCAGATGGGTGAAACAGAGGGCTTTAGGACGGGGGCGTGGTGACTATTTATAGAACACTACTCATTACCTCACGCTCTCTTCACATCGACTGAACTGTCTGTCAAACAGAGAGAAACAAGGGGCCTGTTCCAAATCATGCTTGTGTACACACACGCACGCAAAATATTTACATATTTATTTTTAGATTGTACAGCGTCTACCTCAGAATGTGGTTTCCTTGATTGCATTACAAAACATTCTGTACCCTATTTATACCAGCACTGTCCACTAGTGATATGAGGTTATAGGAGGTGTAAATGGGGTAACGGAACAGCCATACATGAACTACAATGATGCATGTGAAAAAAAAGAGAAAGAAAAAGAAAGCGGAGGAGCTGAAACAGGCCTTCAGGTATTGTTTCTCCACTGTACGCACACTCCTTTGAGAAAAAACATATAACAGTACATGATGACAATGCAGCCTGACAATAAAAATCAAAGATGTGACATAAGCTCCCAGAAACAAGTGACTTGTCTGTCCACACAGAACGTGGAAATGCTGTGCAATGCAACACAATCGCATTCCATCAGAAGAACAGACTTGATGCTTATTATATAGTGGTTTTGTGCAGAATGATTTTGGAATAAGAACATTTACGATTTGCAAATAACCAAATTACAAATTAAAAATATTATTAAAAAGGTCATTGATTATGATTTCACTTTTTAACTACATTTTTAGTTAGTGTGTAATGTTGCTGTTTGAGAATAAACAACATCTGCAAAGTTTCGACGCTTAAAGTTCAATGCAAAGGGAGATATTTTCTTTTACAGAAATAATTTTTTTAAGGACTACAGTGAGCTTCATCCTGGGTTGGTGACATCACAAACCCAAAAATGTATATAAACCCTGCCCCCGGGAACACGCAACAAAGGGGGTGAGGCCATGTCAAGAAGAGGAAGAGTTGTTGTAGTACATTTGGGAGTCTTCTCAAGCTTTCACATCCATCTTTTCACATATTGCCATACAGTATGTAACACAAATGCAATAGCATGTCATAAAAGCAAGATGACAACATATCTTACAACAGTTCCCACATGAGCGATTTATAGATTATCATGACAGAATATGCTAATCAATGACTTGAATATGGTAACTCAACATCTGCTACATAAATGCATCAACTAACCATTTATCCACTCTCCATCATTGTCTGACTCTGGTTTGAACATGAAAGGCTGAACAGTTTCTGACATTTTCAGTGTGTGTCTGCGTGAGGTAAATGGAGCTGCTAACACAAGCTCTTGAAGCTCCGGCCTCTTCTTGAAAGGGGGCTAGGAGCAGCAGCTCATTTGCATTTAAAGGGACACACAAAAACGGTGCCTTTTTGCTCATGATTACCTCACAATTTTAACATGCTATAAAAAATGATCTGTGGGGTACTTTGAGCTAAAACTTCACATACACACTCTGGGGACATCAGAGACTTATTTTACATCTCGTAAAAAGGGGCATAATAGAAACCATTTAAACCAAATTAACAAAAATGTCTACTCAGATCTGCAAGGAAAATATATTTTTTATTTTATTGCATCACATCTTATTAGGACACATTGTTCAAAAGCAAATAAATGAATACTTTAATTCAGCAATTACACATTAAGGGCTAGATAAACTAAACAGGGCAAATTAGCAAGAGACCACAATCCCATAAATTCGCAGATGGGAGTGGAAATAGATGCGGGTGATCTACTGACAATGCGCAAAGAATACAGACGCATCCAGTTAAATCCCCAAATTATCAAAACAATCTACAAAGAGCAGCGCAACTTAGTGTAGGATCGCAAACAACAAAGCAGATGATAATCAGGTATGAGGAATCTACTAACAACACAGGAACAGCAAATAAAAAAATAAATAAAATAAAAAAATCGAGGCTTGGAAAAACTATATGTTTGTATAACATATTCCCCCTGGCATTCCAAATAAGTGGAGATTTGGAATGGAGAAATGTATCTTTCTTCTATCACATGCTCTCTGTTCTCTGTGGCAGCAACTATCACAGCCATGTCAAGCGCAAAATGGGTTAAGACACTTTTTGGTTAGACTTTATATATTTAAGTACTGAGTAATATTAATTAACTACATGTAGGCTACTTACTATAGGGTTATGGTAGGATTAGGGTTGGTTGAGGGTTAGTTGCATGTAATTATGCATAATTTACTGTTATTACTATGGTGTTACCCACTTTTTTTCTGATGTTAAATAATGGCGTAAAAACCAGTAAATTCACTCTCCTCCCATAAATTCAGTGTCTAAAAGGGAAACACCTAACACTAATAATAACAATAAATGTTTCTTGAGCAGTAAATCAGCAAAATTAGAACAACTTCTAAAGGATCATGTGGCACTGAAGACTGGAGTAATAATGCTGAAAATTCAGCTTTGCATCACAGGTCAGGAATAAATTACACTTTGAAACATTAAAATAGAAAGCATTTATTTTAAATTGTAATATTTCAGAATATCAAGAATGCATTTTTTTGATCAAATAGATGTAGCCTTGATGAGCATAAGAGACCTCTTTCAAAAACATTTAAAAATATTACCAACCCCAAACACAAAAGGTTTATTAAAGCGATAGTTGACCCAAAGATGAAAATTCTGTCATTACTTGCTCACCCTTATGTCGTTCCAAACCTGCAAGTTCATCATATAAAGTGATCGAGACTCTTCAGAAAAGTTGGACTAAACCACTCAATTCATGTTTAAGGTTCTCTTTATGAACTTTTTGAAGCGTCAAAGTGTTGGGCATAGCTGTCTAAGGAGGGACAGAAAGCTCTCAGATTTCATCATAAAGATCTTCATTTGTGTTCCGAAGATGAACGAAAGTCTTACAGGTTTGGAACGACGTAAGGGTGAGTAATTAATGATGGAATTAAAATTTTTGGGTGAACTAACCCTTTAAGATATTTGGCACACAATTCATTGTGCAAAGAGGTAAATTACCTTTTAAGTTCAGCAAATTAAAGAGACTGAATTCATTCCCTGCTAATTTATAATATTTAATTAAATTCATATGATGCATAAGCCTTCAAATTGACACGTCCCTCCAGTTTGGCCTAAAGACAGCGATCTAATTCTCACTTTTTTCTCTAATTGACAACAGCAGACATTTCTGTGTGACAGTGCAGCTTTTATTTCCCCAGTACCGTGACCCAGAGAGCCACCTAACTGTGACAGGGCCGCTATTGTGAACACGCAAAGGGGCTGCGGTCAATATCGGTAACTGAATCCACTGGAGCAATGCAATTACCTAGAGCTTCAGCAGCAAGTGTCTTTTATGAGTTCATACAGCTTTCAATACAGTCATTAAAATCAGCACACGTGAGTGTCATCGCCAAGGAAAGTATTACTTTTGTTATCATGAGCAGCGTTTTTTTATGAGCCTTGTTGAAGCTGATCACAGTTGAACATTACGACTGACGGCAGAGGTTTAATTTTTAATGCGCTTTCCTACTGGACCATACACTCTCGAGCCGTCCTGTCTGACTGCCAGCATGGTTACTCCCATCCTGATGCATTTTTCAACAGAGACGTTGAGCTCACATGGAAGAGACTGAGAGAGAAGATAAAAGAAAAGTCCCAGAAGACAAGGCTCGTGGATAACCGAGGGAGATGGGTGGCTTGCAGCGTAACAGGCTGCTTGAGTCACGAAAAGTGACGCACTTGAACGCCGTTACAACACTACATTCTCAGCACTAAGGGGGCACTTTAGCAAGCCTTTCCCTAAAGTCCAGCTCCTCCTCTCTGGACATCTAGCTCCCTCTCTCTGAATGTAATTTAGGCCTAATGGGTGGAGCTAGGCAAGGCAAGGCAAGTTTACTTATATAGCACATTTCATACACAATGGTAATTCAAAGTGCTTTGCACAGAAAAGGACTTAAAATATTATTAAAAAATAAAAAATATAACCTGAATCACTAAGTTCAGGGTACCCCTATCTGGAGTGGAAGAAAATGGAGATTCAGGTTCACGATTTTACTACTTCTTAAAATAATTTTTAAGTAACTGTGTGTTTAAACAGTACTCTTGCAGACAAATCTTCCTGGTAGCTATAATATCCAACCACACCCTAACCCTACCCATAACTCTATCCCTTCACCCATTAGATGTCCAGAGAGGTGGAGCTGGACGTCATTTGAATCTGCAGTGAGCACAAATGATCTTCTATATGGTCTTCTCTTCTCTGTTGTCTGTATCGGTTAGGCTATTAGACAATATTCATATATACACTACCATTCCAAAGTTTTTTGAAAGAAATTAATACTTTAATTCAGCAAGGACACATTAAATTTAAAAAGTGTGATTAAATCATTAAAATCATCAAATTGTCAGTAAAGACTAAAAAATAAAATTATTAAAATAAATACTGTTCTTCTGAACTTTCGATTTCTACTTTAAAAAAAAAAAAGTATCACAGCTTCCACAAAAAGCAGCGCAACGGTTTTCAATATTGATAATAATAAGAAATGATCAACAAATTGCCATCTTAGAATGTGACACTGAGCACTGGAGTAATGGTGCTGAAAATTCAGCTTTGCCATCACGGGAATAAATTACATTTTAAAATATATACACTTCAAGTTAGTCATAAACTCTAATGTAAGAACACAGACAAATGCAAATCTTTAGCAAATCTTAAATATAAGATTATATAAGAAAATATAAGAATTCCGTTATAGCATTTAAAAGAACTGATTTAGTGGTTTATATGGAATTTAAACAAAACTTCATAATAATAATAATAATTTTAATATCAGCCACAAAATTAAAACAATTAATCTACTTATTGTATTGAGTCTCGACCAGGACTGCAATCCCAGCGTTGCTGCTAAGGTTTGCTAAAGACAATCTTATTGACTTCTAGTTAAACTTCCAACACATTTCTAAATACAGTAGCTATTTGAATGACACCACATCTGCTTTAAAAGAACAGACACTGATGTTAACTCCATCACACCCTTAAACAGAGGTTTGTTTCCACCACAGAAACGCAAGAACGCATGTTAAATACGAACAACTGAGTCATGCACTTGCAATGTAGGGCAGCTAGAGTGAAGTAAAAGACACACAGGTCTATGTAACATAAACGTTGACCTCAGAATTCCCCTGAATCCCATTCTATGTGGGGAACAGAAACATAACAACCTTACTGAGAGCAGAACAAAAATAAAGGGAGTTTACAAAGTTAAAGCCCGGAACGACATGCAGTGAAAGAATTGATTGGGTACACATTATAACACGGGCAGAGAAGTCCGTGAGGTTTAATCAGTAGTGCTAATTATAATGAGCTGGGTGTTTTCAGGCCACTCGCTGACTCCCTGTGCTGCCATCAAAGGAGCGATGGAGGGCAAGTCAGTTCAAAAACAGCAGCATGGACTGTGGTCAACTCATTTGAAGCTACTACATCATTAACTCATATTTTAGAGGAACTAAAATTAGCCGAGATGGTGATTTGGACAAGCTGGATTCTGAACAGAGGTTTAGTTACTGAAACTCCTCTGAAACCTTGAAGAATAATGAAGGTGGAAGACGATTGTAACCATTTGACCTTTTTAAACTCATGCATGCCTGGAAAGACTTGGAGTGTGAACAACCATCTTTACATCTACAAGAGACCCTTTTAAATGCTCCTCACTAGAGAAAATAGCAAAACTATATATATATGTGTGGTGATTTGGTTTTGTAGTTTGATCTAGTATGTGTGTGTGTCTGAATTGAGCAGTGGCTTCGAGTTGGCTTAACAACATAGCTTTTGTCAAAGACAGATGACAACTCTCATTGTATACTACTACAAATACACAAAGACCATATTAACAGCCAACGCTGGACTGGCCTTAACAAATATGCCTCTCAAAGGATCAAAACGTAAACGTAAATCCATGAATGTTTGTCTGCACCCCAACTGAAGGTGTGATCTCGCACTAATTTAAAGATAGTAAAAACATGCATAACAATAGCTGAAATGTAATGTACATGCATTTTACTTAAAGGTGCACTGTGTAAATTTTAGCGGCATCTAGTGGTGAGGTTGCAAATTGTAACCGCCCACTGCTCACCCCTCCCTTTCAAAGCACATAGAGAAGCTACGGTGGCCGACACAGGACAAAGATGTCGTTGTCTGAGACAGCAGAGTAGCTAGCACTCATGTTGAGCAGTTTGTCTGTTTAGGGCTACTGTAGAAACATGGCAGTGCAAAATGGCGACTTCACTGTAAGGGGACCCACGGTGTATGTAGATAGAAATGGCTCATTCTAAGGTATAAAAACCTAACTGTTCATTATGTAATGTCTTTAAACACTACTAAAACATAGTGATGTATATTATATTGCATTTCTGTCAATAGATCCACATAAATACTACACACTTCACCTTCAATTTTAATAAATTAATCAGTCATAGTAGTTCTTCCGAAACGAGTTGCCTCAATATTTCAGCCAAAAAAAAAATTCTAGTCTAGCATCATTTTGAAGTGTGTGAAGCACATCCACACTGCTGACATGTTTACCTGTTGTAGCTTATCCACGTTGTGTTATGAAATGGACACTGACACGGTCAAAACATGTCATCAGAGAAGGGCTAATTATATGTCACTGTCACCCTCCAAAGCTATTTCGTCTAAAACCAAATATATTATATATATATATATATATATATATATATATATATATATATATATATATATATATATATATATATATATATATATATATATATATATATATATATATATATTTTTTTTTTTTTTTTTTTTTTTTTTTTTTTTTTTGCCATTTCAGCTGAATATTTTTGGTTTCAGAAATTTCAGTGCATCACTACCAATCATATTAAATACCAACCATATTAAATAAGTTATCTTCTGGCACGATTCTCTAATTGGCTTGGAAAGCCAGGCTTAAAACAATTCCTGAACCGATTTCCTATTCAACTCTATTCAACCAATTAAACCAATGATAAAATCCCTATAGCCTACTAAATAAATAATGTATTACTAAATTAAATTAAACTATTAAACATTACAAAAGTTTATAAGAATTTCTCATATTTTTGTAGATTCAGCAAATATATCATCTGACCTCACATCATGACATGGAAATAAATAGAAAATAGAGGCAAATGCTGTCAAAGCGACATTAAAACAGGTTCATGTTGAATCCGTTAACATTGACAAACAAGTGTATTTCCTGGAATGAAAACATGACTCTCAGCGCCATTCATTTAGAAATGCTCCAGTTACCAAACATCCAGCAATCAAATAAGAGCATCTATAAAAGATGTGAGTAAGAGCAATAAACCATTAAACCTTGAGTCACACTCAAACACAGACACACAACTATCTTAAAGTTCACCTTGATCAGTCATCAAATTGATATGATAACTAAACTAACTAAAGAGTCAACCAGAAGCCAATAATAGAATGGTCTCCTAATGCTCACACAAGCAGAGAAGAGTTTAGCAAGTTTACAGTATACACTATTAGTTAGTCCAGTTGTTTTTGTTGTGCTGTTCTTTAGGCTGCTGATTTTTTTGTAGGCTGATTAATTTTGTTCATGGAAATCAGCTGCAACAAAACGTTTTGCCAAAAGACACAGAATAAATAAGTTTGATATAAATTTTTGACTAAATGTTTTTACCTTACTGGGATCGAAACAGGGAATCGAAGAGAATCGGAATTGCTCAAATTCATACGATACCCAATCCTATGCCTGGTATTTTCTAAACACACTTTCCACCCCATCATACACAACCCCATCTTGTCACCAACTCACCAGTTTAGTTAATTGTACTTTATTGTCCAGCTTTAGCTGACAGTTATTATTTGGCCTCGCCATGCATTCAACATTAACAATACACAACATCCACAATACATCAATATCACAAAAATCTAATACTAGCCCAAGTAAAAAATAATAACCTCAAGCTTACTTAAGACAAGTAAACAGTGATATAATAAGTACAAAGAAACTAATTAAGCATACAGAAATACAAACTACAATAAAACAAAAACACAAATGGAATAGATCTAAGCACTAAAAATAAGAAATACTACATAAATTGTATCCACCTTATTCCTACGCCCCATTACGCTTTGCGCAAATTTTAGGTGTAACCTCTATTAAGCTGTAAACAATCAGTCAAAGGCTCGTTCTATGAAAGCAAAAATAAGTTTTTTTAACTGGGTAAAATGAGATGACATTATTCTACTCACCCTTCGACCATTGAACATTAAAAGGACATTTAAAAGTGTAAAAGCATCAACAAACAAGATACTTACAACAGACCATGAATAACCCCAAAAGCGCAATTCTTTCCACAGCAATAACGGACGGATTAAATATCACTTTAGTAATATATATCTGTATCTGTATATAAATGTTCATTAACTTCAGCATTGTGTGATACTATTTCAAAGTGATTTCCGTCATTTTGACAGATACTAAATTGTATTTACCTGTGAACACAAACCCGGAAAGAGGTTTGAGGAGAAAAACGAGAGATTCTTCGTGCATTCCAGTGAATTTTTTTTTTTTTTTTTATTGAGAAAATTGCAAATTAACAAAACAGTAGCTTATACAAGGTAAGAGATCAATGACACACATACACATACAGAAGGGAGAAAAACAAAAACAAAGAGAAAGAAAATAGTAATAGAGTTGCAGTAGAAGTAGTAATCATACTAATAATAATAATAATAACAACAACAATAATAATAATAGCAGTAGTAGTGGTAGTAGTAGTAACAACAATAATATTCATGATAATAGAAGAGTAGGAGTGGTAGCATTAGTAATTTATAATAATAGTAATAGTATTAGTAATAATAATAATAATACATTTAGACCAGTCAATACAATTATTGTAGATATACACTATTCTCTAGGTCTGGGTTCCAACAGACCTTCCCGTCATAGACCTCCCTCCGATCCACCTGGGTCCCTCCCCGCCGCCAGCAACACCCAACCCCAGCAGTTAAACCTCTATGCTCCACTGAGTCTTCCTCCACAAAGTACACTGGGGCACCATAACCGGCACCTCCAAACCAAGCTCACCTAGTCTAGTTGAGACCTGACAGAACAAAAGTCATGTTTGGTTGCCCTTTTTTTTTCTTCTGTGGTTTGGACCATGGTGAGCACCAGTTAGCTCCCCAGCCAGAGACACCACATCCAACCCAGATATCAATTCAACACAGTTATTTTACATGAGAGAAGGGATTGGGGCAAAGGCAGTAAGAGGGAGGGGCCAGTCAACACAACAACCGAGTCTGAAATGACCATGCCAACAGGACGTGCCAGTCGCACCCACCGACAGCACCTAGAACAGCCGCCCGACCCAGACCATTTATATTTTATAAAATAAAGTATACAAATTATAAATATTCATATGTAATGTTTTCTAAAATATTATTTATATAGGAGAAGAGAAGGAAGACAAATAGTTTTATAATATCAATACCAATACCAATACCACCATCCCTACTACCACCATCACCAACAACAATAAATAGCAAATGCAGATTTTACATATATAGATAATAAATGAAAAGAAGTATAGCTTATAGAACATTATATATATATAAAAACCATCTATCTATAAATAATTGTAGAATGATGTATTCAATCATTTATTATAAGTTTGTGAACATGTGGTTGGAAAAGTGTGTGGGTCCGGTTCCAGGTGACTGATTTATATAAAGATGAGTTAGGAATGGTTTCCAGATATCAAGAAATATAGATATAATATTCTTGTTAGTGTATGTTATTTTTTCTAATGTGATGTATTCTGTAAGAAGATTGGTCCAGTGATTGATATGTATACAATTTTTGGATTTCCAGTTTAGCAAAATTACTTTCTTGGCAATAGTTAGTGAAATGAGGAGTGGGTTTTTATATTTGACTGGGAGATTATCGACTTCTATGCTGTTACTGAGTAAACAGAGTGACGGAGATGGAGGGATTCTACAGCCCATGATAATGGAGAGTTTTGTGATCACTGATATCCCAAAAAAAAGTGAACTGGTTTACAGGTCCATGTGGTATGAAAGAAGTCGTCTGTGCTCACCAATGTGCACTGTGAACAAATATCTGTGTCCCTCAAGCCCATTATAAACGTATTTCTTTCGGTGATGTGAGTCCTGTGAATAATCTTGAACTGTGTGAGTTGGAGGTTTGTATTGTATATGCATTGCAATGAATTATTAATGGGATATATTGTAAACTAAAATAGGTAAAACAGACCACAAATGTGCAGTATATGTTGTCCTTTTTCATACTATTAAAACAGAATGCAAAGAAAAAAAAGAAAATAATCATTCATGAGGAAAGAATGCAGTGACTGAAAAGAGCTCTTGCCATAGATATTCTTGTTATAACATGCCACGTTAAAATACCAAACGCTATGTTATTCTCATGATGTCTGCAAAATAAAACATGAAAGAAAATTAACAGCTCATTCAGTCAAACTGACGGATAAGCTTTATTTGTAGGGCAACCTTATGATTTGAAATAATTTTTGAATGGAAGTTCCCCAAACCGGAAGTGCCACCCATAATTCAAAACGCAGTAGGCTCATCAGGAATAAGGTGGATAGAGTAATGAAATGTATAAAAAAAAATACATAATACATTTATTCTTATTAAAGTTAGTGAGAGAGTTTCTCTCTTTTGTTGTTTGATTAACATTAATGACACAACACACACTGCTGTCACTTTAAGACCGAAAGCACAAATTCAATATACTGATTCACATGCGTTCTCTCTCTCAACTGTTTATGTTCACTTAGGACAAAAATGACTGTTTACGAGGATAATTGCAAAGACGGGCATATACCAAAATTTTAAAAAATCACTTGTTTTTAAACCTCAATCCTTAAAAACGCCTGCAAATGATAAGCTTCCGTGACTACGATAAACGTGATAGAGACTATAGTCCAAAATCTCTACCGCTTGACAAATTTCTACCAGTTATATCGCCCACCCCTGATTTTTTTCCCGCAATTAATATCACTGCAAACATAATATCACTTTAAATAACAAGTAACCACAAAAGTAAGACAATAAGTTAATCTGAGCGTACATATTCATACTATTTCAAACATCTGTAACTATAACAATTTGTTTCGTGTAAAATTACCCAGGCTTAAATAAATATATTATATGGCAGTACTTTTCATTTGATTTTATGACATACAATGACAAAAACACCCATCAAATACAGACTACACACATGATTGCTGCATCTTTGGCAGGTAAATAACATCAGAAAAAGTTATCACCACTGGAAATTATTGTATAATTCGAACACTGAGTTGTGGACAGCTGAGATGGGGGGGGGGGGGTCTAGTATTAGCATGACATACGCATAAGCACTGAAATCGACCCAGTTTCACTTCTATCTGAAAAACAGCTGTGCTGATGATTATCAGTTACCTTCATTACATGACTCATTTCTGTGAAGCGATTCTTTCAAACCACGATTTCAGCATTTCTTTTCCTCCTCTCATTATTACAATAAGTTTTGTTGCATTAATAATGTTATTTATTGTAATTTCATCTGTCACTTTATTGCAGTTGAAGTATGTTTTGAGTATATGTTATAACAATACTCAATTAATATATATTAATATCCCATTAATAATTCACTGGAATGCACGTCCACACGTCTCTTTCCAGGTTTGTTTTCACAGGTAAATACAATTTATTATCTGTCAAAATGACAGAAATCACTTTGAAATAGTATCATGCAATGCTGAAGTTAATGAACATTGTTGATTAAAGGTGCTGTATGTAAGACCCTGTCCACACGAAACAAGGGTATTTTCAAAACCGTAGCTTTTTCTATGCAGTTTGGTCGTTCATCCACACGCAAACGCAGTATCCGGACACTGAAACCAAACTTTTTTGAAAACTCCTGCCAGGGTGAACATTTTTAGAAACTCCGGTTGCTGTGTTGTCATGTGGACAGTGAAACCGGAAATTTTGGCTTGTTACATCAGAACCGGAACCGGCAATAACCTTTTTTCCAGGCTTCTGATTGGCCAACATGGCTTTACGGTTAGGGTTATATTGCCACCTGTTGGTTTGGCATGCTCTTGACAGCACTTCATAGCGTGTTTTTGCGTTTTCATGTGGATGAAAAAAAAAATTTTAAATGGAGGAGGGAAAACTCGTGTGGACAAGGCCTAAGAATGACAGCTAGTGGTTGAAATGGGTACTGCAGTCCAAATAGTTTGCCCCGCCCCCTCCTCCTCCTCAGACACTCAAGCAGGTTGCCAGTTTGAGGACACGCAACAGGAACGAGCGAGCGACAATGGAAGGCGACTTACACACTGTAAATTGATGAATTGATTTATCCACATTTTAATATGCTCCTGTTCATAGAAATTTTTAGAAGGATGCTGAGGCTTTTAGGTCGGGTAGAATCTGCAATCTCTGACCCAGGTTGTTTGCTGGCTTCCTGAGTCGCCAACTGGCAACCTGTGGTGTTGAAATACTATTGTGCCATATTGCACAGACCAAAACAAAAACCGACATTCCAACACAGAATGCACATTTCAAAGCAGAATAACTGGCTGTAGCATTGTTTTTTGGAGAAAAGAGTATGTGCATAGAGTTAGCATGTTTCCTAAATATCTGCAAACATATTATGGTATTTTTATG
This sequence comes from Rhinogobio ventralis, assembly GCA_039654625.1. NCBI lineage: Eukaryota > Metazoa > Chordata > Actinopteri > Cypriniformes > Gobionidae > Rhinogobio > Rhinogobio ventralis. Next base: position 10,048,573 of record CM077194.1, read on the forward strand.
CTTTAGTAGGCCTACAGTCAAAAACTTACATACAGCACCTTTAAGGCAACGTATGTTACATAATAAAGATATTATGGTAAAGATATTACAACAGTGAATTTTAACCCATCCATTATTGCTGTGGAAAGAATCACGCTTTTGGGGTTATTCATGGTCTGTTGGCCTTGTTGATGCTTTTACACTTTTAAATGGGGCGTAGGAATAAGGTGGATATGAGTCGAATATATTCGAGAAAGAAAAGAAAAAAAAGGTTCTCCAGTTGGCGAGCTAATAGAATCATTTACGAAGCACAGTTGTTGACTCGAGATTCGTTTGGAACTATTCGGTCCGATTCGTGAACAAATAGCTCAGTCCGGTGTGGTGATGATGACACCTGTTTTGTCGAACTGATTAACTGAAAATATTCGAAAGTATGATTAATTTCGGACACTGATACGAATTGGACATTGTTCAATTATCATGCATCCACCACTTAAATAATCCATCATGACCACGAGACAACGTACATGACTATAACTAACAAAGGCTAAAAGACAAACTGGATTCACGTTGAAGGTTAAATCTTTTATAATCCACCATTCCCATAAGAATCGCACCAGCTGATCACTTCTACCATCACTTATGACAGTAAATGACCCCAAAAACGACATCTAGTTCATGCACAACGCTGACAGCGCCAAATAACGGTAGGAAAAAAAGTTACCTTCATCCTCAATGTGAGATATTTTTACCCTCCGCTCCTCATGACCATAAACTTCATTGTGATCTCCATCCGAAGGAATAAACGCTGCATGTGTGTGAGAGAGACGCGCTGCTTAAAATAGCGACACACGGAGCGGGGGCTGAAAAAAAAAAGAGCACGAACACCCATAAACAGCCCTGACTTCTCTGAATATGTCAAACTGGACGCAGTTTTATCTTAACCTTAAGTTTGAAGTGCGCCTATAAGCAACTGCATGTATTTATAAGCGAATCATGCTTCTCACGCGCTCCTTTTTTAAACAACTCAGTATGGGTTAAAGTCAAACGAATGAACGTATTGAGGATTTGAGCTGCAGAGGAAGTGAAAGTTTGGGTGGTATAGGGTTGAGAACAGTTAGGTTAGCAAACTAACTAGCTTTCCAAAGCGCCAGCAGGTGTTAGTTAAAATTATTATTTGACATACGGATCTCCGCGTTAAAACTCTGGTTTGTATTTCATTATTTTTGCATGACTTTGAAATTAATGTGCACGGATGTGTCACGCAGAACCTTTGACAGTTTTATCCACCAGACCCATGGCAATATAGTAAATGTTACTGACCTCTTTTCTGTAGGGTGACTGGGAGCTCAAGGGCAAAATTCACCGTTCAAAAACATTTATTTCAGCCGGAAATGGAGTATTTTAAACGTTTTGATGGCCCATCTTCGCCTGTCTGTCAGTCTTTGCTGTCTAGACTTCCTGGATGAAAAGCCGCGTGCGCATATAGTTATAGTACCTACACACACACACACACGGAAATAAAGTGCATGACATCTCGACCGAGTATGCAAAGCAGCCAATTTACTCTCAGTCCAGTGCCATATGGTTGAATCTTTAATAAGGAACAGCTTTATTTTTTGTTTTTAATTCATTTTCTCTAATTTGAGTGTTGAAACATTTGTCAGACAGCCTACACTATTCTTGTTCCCTTTAAAACACCTCTACAACGACTGTATAAAAAGTGTTTTTAAAAATAAAAAACGGGGAAAACTTAGGGGGGGAAAAGTTATCAATTAGTTCAATTGAAAATAAAAAAAATACATTATATATATATATATATTTTTTTTAAATATATAATTTAAATATATATATTTGTTTATAATAGACATAATAAGTGACAGGAAAGCGATGTCAGACAGTCTGAAGATCAGAAAAGACTTTTACACCATGACATTTTTCATTGGCTAGCCTATATAAAGGCACACATTTTTTCAAAATTTCAAACTTTTAGCAAGTCCGAGATTACTCTAAATTTACAAATAAATTGAAAAAAAAAAATTGCATCACACATTACAAAAAAAAAAAAATCCACTTGGAAGGTTCAAACAGTTTTAATTGAAGAAGCATAGGCCTATTTGTCTTTAGAGCACATAACTTAACTATTAACAAGTTATTATATTAAAGAATTGCGTGTCAACATGAACAAAAATAAAAATCCTGGATATGCTACATTGAGTCCAAGAGTTTAAACTGCACCATTTGATCAGTTGTAGGCTAAATGCTTCTTTATGAAGTCTGAAGGTTCATCAAGGGAAAATCAATCGAGCGCAGAGGGAATCTATGAAGACGCGAATAGTGACACCAGATACGATAAAGACGCTTTTAATAGACGGCGATCCGTATCAAATATATAAAATACCCCTGAAAGACGAAACAAATGCCATAATAAATAAGTATACCAACAAAAACGGGCTTACCAAGTCAACAGAGCTTTATCTTTAATCCAGGTCCAACTCCATAGAAGTCCGGTTACAAGCAAATGTCTTCAGGCGAATGAACGCTCTTCTCAATGATGAACCGTAAAAATCCACCTTATTCCTCCTGTAGCCCTTGTAAGGTGGACTGTTGAAGGAAATAAACTTCCAAACTCATTGCAATTGGCTTCTTAGTGCTCCTATACACCTGAAAATGCATCAACCTGTTTTATTTTCGACAGACGTCATGACTGTCTCCCCCGTCAGTGTGATGATAAAACGTTCACACAGTCCGTGTTATGATATCCAGCATTAATACTGTACTAAACCCCGCGCAACTGACAAAGACTTGACAAGCGGCTGACGCTTTTAGGAAAACCCATCGTACCTGCTACGAGGTAACAGCGCTGATAAACGATCTCGCGAGTCAAGCCGCTTTGAAACTCAACGCCGCCACCTGCCGGTCGAGTGAGGGAGAACACATGAAGACAAGTTAATATATAATATATTACAATATTTATGTGTAGCATGAGTCTGACCAAGCATGAGTTGGATCCATTTTTACTGAATCTTACCATGTTAAACAAACACCTGTTATTCTAATGTGTGAATCTGATTAACTGATCCCCTAACAAATATATTTTGATGATGATATTATTATTATTATTATTATTAGCTATTGTTGTTGTTATTTTGTTATTATTGTATTCGTTTTATGCAATACATTTTGCACTTATTGTAATTTTTATCAAGTTTATAATAACATTCTTTATATATTTATAATACAAATCTTATAAATTGTATTATTATTATTTGTAGTAGTAGCAGAAGCAGCAGTAGTATTTCTGTTTTATGCAACACAATGGAGAGATGCTGTTTGAATACAAATATTTATATATCTTTACAAATCTTCTATATTTATTTCACTAAGTCAGTCCATATTTATTTCACTAACTTCACCATGTTTGTTCACGAGGAAAAATAATAATAATAATAATGGCAAAAATTCTGATGATAAACAGTTAGCCAAAAAAAAAAAACATACATTGTGTGTGAATACATGAATAACTTTGCACAATGAACAAAAATGAAACCAGTCTGTGGGATGGAAATTAAACTCAATGTGGATCCAATGCAATTCCAATACATACAAATAAATAATGGCACTAAATGATAGATTAGCATGTCCTTCCTTGTCTTCTCATAATGACATTAATACGCTTACCTGACCCAAGATAAAAATTCATGACTGAGAGGCAGAAGTGGGACTAACAACTTCAGAAAATCTTCATGTTCCTTGACTGATAATAAGAACAATACAGTTGAAACGCGGAGAGACTACTCTCTCTCTCTCGCTCTCTCTCTCTCTCTCTCTCTCTCTCTCTCTCTCTTTCTCTCTCTCTCTCTCTTTCTATTTTCTTATTCCCCTTATGTCATACTTGCGCACAAGCGGTTCAAACTACATTTCCCAGCATGCATCACTAGACAATCTCCACCAATCAGATTCCTCGGCCTACCCTCCCATTGAAAAAAAACGGCTCGAGACTGAAAACGTTGTCAGTGCAGTGTGATTGTTTACACATAGGTATTACCTGCAATATTATAAATATTTAAATATTACAAATGGCATCGACTTTACTGTCACCCATGGTGGATTATTATAACGACGAGGAAGAGCTCGACAGTGTGGATGAAGATGAAGATCGCAGTTTCAGAGGTAGAGACTCGGAAGAAGGTGAATACGCACGATAATTTCAATTTATCTACCTTTTTATCATATTCACGTATGATTGACGCATCAAAAGGCATATTTCATTTGCTTATGAGTAAACTAGTTGTAAGCTGATAGTTAAATAGTGGCTCAGTTATGAGTAAACATGCAAGGAAAGTGTGCATGTGTCGAGTTGTTTTTCTGTTTATTTTAGGTTTTTTGCAACTTTATCGGCATTATTTAACCTGTATAGTGATATTTTTAGACACTAATGATGGCTGTGTAAGCCTTTAACTGTATAAAGGCTATGCGTTTTCATATTTGTGTGTTTTATGTGCTATCCAGCCTGTTGATAAACAGTTAGCAGAGTTAGCACACGTCAGGAAACATACATTAAGCAGGATGATTTAAATGGATACAGACTCGAAATCAGATGCACCAGAGGACTTACTTGCTTTTAAAGTAACATTTTGGGAAACAGTTGATTTATGGTGGCAAATATTTGGCTTGAAATGCTTGGAGTTGTTCTCCGCTCACTTAGCTTATGCTAGTGTCATGCGCACAGATGAGACGGATGGGAATGAAATCAGATCAGATCAGTTTGAACGACAACTGTGCATGACATAATGTATATGTCTATGTATTTTCATTGTCCCTTTAATAATACAATCTTTTAATATTGAAAATATCTGGAAGAATAAAGTATTATATATGAATATTTTGTAATTATCATTTAATTCTGACTAATTTTCAAATAGTTTGTTGTAAATCAACATCTCAGGAAAATGTTATGGGGTTTCTAATCAAAATACGACTTTCTGTTACAAAACAGGGCATTGATTTCATACATGTCCTCAATAGAGGACACCGGGACTTAAAACATTTTTATCAGGCATTTTGGGAGACGTGTGAATAGGGAAAGAAATTACATATCACTGTTAATATAAAATATTATGATATTATGAAAATGTTGCCAACTATTACTCCCATTATTACTCTTCTTTTTTCATTACATGTTGCTCCAAGAACACATTAATATGCAAATTAGATACTTTGCATTGAATGGGAAAACCCATGTATGGCCATTTTACCCACATATTGCATAAAGTAAAATGGTACATCAATTCATTCCATTATATCTTTCATGACATAGTTGAGAATCATCTTTAAACAAAGTTTGGTTAAAAACCTGAAACCTGAAAATAGATTGCTGAATGAAATAAAAAATCCCATTGTTTTTGCCTATTTGTGTCATTTCATGTAATTTTATTTTTTACATAACTGAGTCCCGGTGTCCACATACGAGGACATAGCATAACATGAATAAAATATCATTAAAAAAAGAAAAATCCATTTGTTTTTTATGCTATAAAGTGTAATGACATGAAAAAATACTAAATTCAAATGTAGATGTATAGCATTATAACAAATCACCAGTGTTGAATGACACCTAATAATCTTATTAAATTGATAATTATTTTGTTGAAAAAAAAAATAACAACAACCATCTAGCATCATCATAGGTGTGATGTGCAGTTCAGTCCCTGTTTTGCCTGCCTGTGTTCCCTAGTTAGTTTGGTTGTTAAATAGTTCCACACACCTGTTTCTGTTGTCCATAAAGGCTGATTTTACAAATGATTTTTCTGACACCCCTACTCATTTGACTTCAGACCTAAGCCAAATTAATTTAATTTTGAAATTGTATAATTATTGTGCATATTGCCCTCATACACATATATTTTTAAAAATCTTAATGTTTAGAAATGTTAATGTCCATTTTTCTACTATCCTTTAACTAATCCAAGTTCTTTGAATAAAAATGGTACTACTACCAGTCAAAAGTTTTGGTGAACAGTCTCTTCTGTTCACCAAGGCTGCATTTATTTGACAAAAATACAGTAACATTGTAAAATATTATTAGAATTTAAAATAACTGTTTTCTATTTGAATATATTTTAAAATGCAATTTATTCCTGTGATGCAACACTGAATTTTCAGCATTGATCTTTTAGAAATCATTCTAATATTGATATTATTATCAATGAATATTTTTGTGTAAACCATGATACAATTTTTCAGGATTCTTTGATGAAAAGAAAGTTCAAACAGACAACATTTATTAGAAGTAGAATTTTTTTTCACTTTTCATCAGTTTAATTTCTTTAAAAAAAAATCTTACCTCAAAATTAGAATAGTATATGAAAAAATGAGGGCCGTTCCTGTAATTCAGTCTGTAGGGCATATTGTTAGCAAAATTAAAGTCATGGGTTTTATACCAGAGGATACATGGACTGAATGCAATGTATGTTGCTTTGAATAAAATTGCCATGGTCTGAAATGTGTGCTTTGTTTATTTATTTATTATATTTTTTAAAGTTGTCTTAGATTCTTTTAGTCTTAGTATCAACTTGTGACAGTTCCCCATATAGCAGTTAACACAATGTATGTGTGTACATTAATTCCTCTGTTAAGAAAAATTCAGCCAACAACATATATGTAATGTGAAAAATCTATTGGCCCATGTATCTTTTTCCACCCAAATTGTCCACTCTAAATAAGAACAACAGAAGAGAATATCTGGTTGTTACCTTAGAAAATCAACTAAGCTACCATGTCTGTCCGCTAGATGGTGCTAAAATTGTGCAATTATAACGTGAATAAACTAAATGGCTAAACTGAAAAAGAATGACATCAAATTGTCTGGGCTTTGTGCATGACAGTCAAGTTCTTCCATACCTTGTCTTATCCTATATTGTATCATTAATTTGTTGCTGTTATATTTATTATTATTATTATAGACACAGAAGATGCCAGTGAAACAGATCTGGCTAAACACGATGAAGACGACTATGTTGAGATCAAAGAACAGTGAGTATGCCTTCTAATTATCTAACTATCCATCTATCCATCTATCTATCTATCTGACACATTTCTGCTATTTGCATGGTATGTAATAAAACCATCATTTCTTATGATATTTTGTTTTTGTCTTGGTTTCAGGATGTATCAAGACAGACTGGCATCCCTGAAAAGACAGCTACAACAACTGCAAGAAGGTGACTGGAAATACTCGTATTCACTATTGATTTTTTTTTTAAGAGATGTACAAGTAATTTTGTAGTCCAGCACTTTAAAAGCACAATATGTTAGATTTTTGGTTTAAAATACCCCAAACCAATTTAACAATGTTATATATTTTGTTGACTTGTGTACTTATCGCAAATGTTTCCAACAATGTTTAAATCCAGAGGAATCCAAATTTTAACCAGTGTAATGGCCCATGTCATAGCGTCACATGTCAGTGAAGTCATATCCTCGTTACCCTCGATTTACTTCCATAGAAACCATGGAAACACCAAAGACGGTTTAATATATTATATGTTTTATTAGACAGGTGAGCAACTGTTTGGATACATTTATCAACAGAAAAAATCAAGCTACGCCTTTGTTATTGTTTTGAAAAAGCGACCTCTAGCGGCGAAACTTACATGCTGTGCCTTTAATAACGAAAGTTTAAATGCATATTTATATTGCACATCACCAACTGTTTTAAAATAAGTAAAATAAAAACCAATGTAACTATAACTTTTTAACAATATAACTAATACTATTATTAACTTTACTAAGGCATTATTATTTTTTCACATGTTCTTATTCAGTAAAGTCTGTTGACAATGGAGAAAATTATCTCTGCTAGCACAGACACAAAAGATGCGTTCACACTGCTGGCAAAAGTGGCCCAAATCTTTTTTGCTCATGTGACTCAGATCTGATTTTTTTGTGTGTCAACAGCACAAACCACATGGAATCTGATCTTTTCGATTACCATATGTGGTGCTAAATCCGATACAGGTCAGATGATTTGCAATGCAACCTCAGTCTGAACAGACATAACGGTTAGTTCGACACTCGACATTCGGCACAATTTTGTTCTTTGAATATTGAAGATGGCAGCGAAGTTAGTCAGTAGAGGGATGGTGAGCTATTATATTCATAAGTATTACAGTGAGAGCTCTATACAAGCAAAACTTAAGGAAAAACTGTATGAGAAAAACGTTGCTCTCTTTCTCCTCATCCTCGTCTGCATCCTCCTTATCGCCTGTGGACAAATTTGTTGTCATCCATGGCACATAACCTTATAAATGAACGCATAAATGCTGACTTAAGTAACCTCTGTGTTTACTTCCATATGGCGGCGTGCTGCGTGCCATCTTTGTTATCATTCTTTTGCGCATATGGGTCAGTTCAGGACAGTAACCAGTTCACACTCAAATCTGATATTGGCCATTTAAAAGATAATGTGAACAGCCAAACAAAAGAATCGGATCTGAGCAATAAATCAGAATTGAGCATTAAGGCTTGCAGTGTAAACATAACAGTTTGACAAAAATATGTCCTGAAAAGAGTCTGTTTTGATTGATAGTGGTCTGACAAGGTGATGTAGCCTGGCTGGTAACCTAAAGGTTGTAGGTTCAAACCATAGAAGGGGTAATCTATCAACTTTGTGCCCCTTGATCAAAACAGGTTATTCCAATGGGATTGTCCTTAATAAGTTTACTATACATCACTGTGGATATAAAATGTCAGCTAACGATTAGTAAATTAGATCAGTTTCATACCCATCCATTTCCACAGGCACACTGCAAGAGTACCAGAAGAGAATGAAAAAGCTCGATCAGCAGTATAAAGAGAGACTTCGTAACGCTGGTAAAGATGATTTATAATAAATCTCGATTTCAGTGTCAATATTTCAGAAGACAACTTTACATGATTAATGCTTTTTTCTTGTTTGTGGTCTCTCTCTTTCTGTCCCTCTCCTCCCATCTCTTTATCTTTTGAGACCTATTTCTACAACTTGAGGTAAGCTGCAATTAATTCATTTTATCTATCTGTTGATTTAAAATAACTGCAGAAAGCAAGTTAATTAATGCTAAATACATTTCTTGTAGACAGAGCAGGTGGAGAGGAACTACATCAAAGAGAAAAAAGCAGCGGTGAAAGAATTTGACGATAAGAAAGTGGAACTGAAGGAAAATCTTATTGCAGAGCTGGAGGAGAAGAAGAAGATGATCGAGAACGAGAAATTAACAATGGAGCTGACAGGAGGTGAGAAAGTGGGAAAGTGAGATCAGATAGAAAAATGCAACCTGAGAGGGTTTTTGTGCAAGGCATTGTTAATATTGCTGTTGTAGAGAACAAGATACTGTTCCTATAGCTGAACGCTTACCTACTCTCTTTTGTGTAGAAAAAAAAACTTGCAGTAGTTTACCCAAAAATTAAATTCTGTCATCATTTACTCACCCTCATGTCATTCCACACCTGACCTGAATGACTTTTTTTGCAGAGCACAATAGGATAAATGTTGAGCTCTTTTCTGTGCAGTGAACAAGGACTGAGGGACTTTCAAGCTTCAGAAAAGCACACAAAAGCACAATAAGCATATCATAAAAGCGATACAACTCTTTGATGAATTCATGAGAGAAATAGCAGTTTCCAATTTGTGAATGAATCATTCTTTTGAGTCAAATAATCAGTAATTCTAATTGACAGAAGTGAATGATTCACAAATCAGACTGAACTGGTTTATAAGTTCAACATACTATGATCTAGTCACAGTGGTTAATTCACTGGGAAGGATGATTATCAGTGGCTATGTATCCAAAGTTGCGCATTTAACTTGTGCACAAAATTGGAATATCTCATAAAACATTTGCAAATAAAGTACAGTTTCAATCCCATGTGTTCAAGAGAACAAAATTGTCACTTCCAGGGAAATAGGCACAAATATCTGTAATAAAACTTCGGGGAAATCGGGGAAGCCACTATGGCTCTTTTTTCATACAATGACAAACGAAACGCAATAAACGCTGGGAGGTCATTATATCCAACCATTTTGATGACAGACTTTGGCTCGGGCATTTCAGAATGACCAACATTTGAGATTATGTGCAATGAAATTGGTCCGCTGGTTAGTCTAGCTGTTATCCAATCACATCCTCTGTTGAGGCAAAGTCATGTGAGTTATTAAGTAAATGTGTTTCCATCATAGTTTATGTTCATGTCTTCTTATCAGATAAAAAAATGTATCAACCTCAATTGAACGCATAAGATTTTATGCACAATTTTAGAGTTTGTGTATCTTGGCATTTCCATACATTAAAATAGGTGGATGGAAACATAACTAGTAAAAAACAACTAACATTTTGGTCTGTTCATCATACAAAGTTGTCTGATGACTTCAGAAGACATTTACAGAAGTCATATAGACCTCTTTTACGGTGTTTTTTTTATCATCTTTTTCAAGGTTTAAAGCCTCTCATAAAGCCATTTATTGCATTTCAATGAATAAAATCAACCAGTACAGCCTTCAGAATTTCTCATTTTTTGTTTCATTGAGTTTATTTTTGTGTGAGATAATCATTTAAACCCTTAAACCAAGTATGCTATCCATATATTTATTTATTTTAGATTCCATGGAGGTAAAAACCCATATAACCCGGAAGCTCCGGAGACGACCCAATGACCCTGTGCCCATTCCAGACAAGCGGAGAAAGCCTGCACCTGATATCCTTTACATAGCTGTAGAGACAGAACACATGCACTGGAAACACTTCAGACCACCAAACACATCAGTTAAATGGACCATCTTCTATGCATCTGTAGGGCATCTGCAGGGGCGCAGATTGTAAATGCGACACAAATTTTTGTTAATTTACATTTATTCGTTTTTAGCATTTAGTAATTTATTTGTAATGAACACTTTAAGTGGGCTATGAAAGGGATAGTTCACCCAAAAATGAAAATTCTGTCATCATTTACTCACCCTCAAGTTGTTCCAAACCAGTATGAATTTCTTCTGCCGAACACAAAAGAAGATGTTTTGAAGAATATGGGTAACCAAACAGTTGATGGGGTGCCATTGACTTCCATAGTATGGGAAAAAAATACTATAGACGTCAGTGGGGTTCATCAACTGTTTGGCTACTGACATTCTTCAAAACATCTTCTTTTGTGTTCAGCAGAAGAAAGAAATGCATACATGTTTGGAACAACTTGAGGGTGAGTAAATGATGACAGAATTTTCATTTTTGGGTGAACTATCCCTTTAAAAAAGTGTTATTTAGATGTTGAATATATGCGCAGAGTGTGACAATGTGCGTAAAAAGAATTGGTCCGCTCTACTCCTGAGCGCAAGACCACTTTCGGTGTTGTGTAAGGTAAGCACAGTTTTTTTGTGTTAACTTTTTTTTCCTGTCACTGTACTGGCTCTTTTATTGTATATGACAGTATAAACAGCTCAATAACCCTTTTATTTAAAGGCTTAATTTATGTCCCATAGATCAGTCCGTTGCATTATAATTGCAAGCAGTGACAATAGTCAAATATGTAATGTGCAGTCAAATGTACCGGTGTGTATGCAATTCAAACGCTTGTTGTGTTGCGTGGAGTTGACGTGTTTTATAGACTCTTATATTTTTTCATATTCAAATGTGGTCAACTCCCTCCCTCCCTCTTCCCCCAAAAAACACATCACCCCAACCTAAAGCAACTCTCCGTGCCCCTGGGCATCTGTAATGATCAGGTTTTCTTAACTCTCCTCACCTCAGTTAAACTATTTACTCACTGATGAACAGATCATGGAAGATCTAAGAACACTGAACAAGGTAAGGTTACGGCTCAGCAACATTTTTATGGGGCAAATTAATCCCTGTAACAATCGAAGTGCCTCTCAGATACAGTATCAACTTTTTGGCCTAATTCATTTATCATTTTACAGCATTATCATGTATAAAAATGTAATACACTTGCATATTCGTTTGCTGGCTATGAGATGAGAAAAAGTAGTGTGATAGAAAAAGTTCAGTCCATTTCATCAAAACGTAATGAAAGTCTTCATGATTTGCATCTCAGCTTTGAAGACAGGATCTTTTTCCCCCCGTAAAAGCTCTATATTAAGGTAGTAAAAACCAGGATCCCCTGAAAATGTGATTACATTTTATTACACAAAGAGATACATGAGACATATTACTTGCGGATATCAAGAAATTGGCTATATTTAAAGGGGGAAAAGGGCTGCAAACCATAGAAAATAGGTTTTTGACACTGACATGCTATTGGATGTATTGCTTTGGCAACTGCTGATTAGTGTTAGCTGTCCAAGATATAAGGTTGTTTGGCTGTCGTGTTTTACACCTGAGATTGCTGGAGAAAATCAAAACAATCTTCCTTTTTGCTTCATTTCCTTTATAGCTTAAATCTCCGAAAAGACCAGGTATGGACGTTTTGTCTTTTAGAGGTGATTTTCCCCATATTATTTCCCATCAGATTTTTTTTAACCAAAGGCTTTAGAATGAATTGAAAATTAACTGAAAGCAAACATCTGTGATGTTTTTCAGCATCCCCATCCTCTCCAGAGCACCTCCCATCCACCCCAGTGGACACCCCGTCCCAGCGTTATGAGGCACGGATAGAGGAGGGGAAGCTCTACTATGACAAGAGATGGTAAGATTCTCTATGTTCTGCTGGGCTTTTTACACTCAGGGTCACATTAAAGGCAGGGTAGCTGATTTGTTCTAGAAACATTTTTTGTTATGCTGGTTGAAAGTCTTTTCACATCTTGATAGCAATCACTAAGTTAAAGGGATAGTTCACCCAAAAATGAAAATTAGTCCGTCATTTACTCACTCTTAAGCCATCCTAGGCGTATATGACTTTCTTCTTTCTGACGAATACTATCAGAGTTATATTAAAAAATGTCCTGGCTCTTCCAAGCTTTATAATGGCAGTGAATGGGGGTTGAGATTTTGAAGGCCAAAAAAGTGCATCCATCTATCATAAAAGTAATCCATATGACTCCAGGGGGTTAATAAAGGCGTTCTGAAGCGAAGCGATGCATTTGTGTTTTAAAACTTTAAAAACTAAATTAACTAGCTTCCAGCAGACAGCTGTACGCATTGATTTACGGTGAAAGAGTAATGACTATAGAATGAAGATAGAGCAAAAAATTAGAAGTCTGAAATGAGAATTTTTAAAGAGAAATGTCGGAGGATTTCGATATAAGAGAAGAGGGGCTTGAGTTTGTTGCCCAGCCCTATTTGTTTGAACCGCGATAGGTGTCATACATCCTACATCATACATTGCGTCAGGGGTTACTCTTTTGGCACAAGCCGTTTGCCAGAAGCTAGTTATTTTAGTTTGTAAAGGTTTAAATATGAATATTTTTCTTACACAAGCGCATCACTTTGCTTCAGAAGGCCTTTATTAACCCCCCAGAGTCGTATGGATTACTTTTATAATGGATGGATACACTTTTTTGGACTTTAAAATCAGCACCGCCATTCACTACTATTATAAAGAAGAGCAATGATATTTTTTAATATAACTCTGATTGTGTTCATTGGAAAGAAGAATGTCATATACACCTAGGATAGCTTGAGGGTAATTGAGAGTAATTCATGGGGTAATTTTCATTTTTGGGTGAACTATCCTTTTAAGTGGGCTAAATGTAATTATATGTATACATATCGTCTGTGGAAGGCATAAAATGTCCAACCTGCCTGTCAACGTATGTATTTTCATACCTCCGCACACCCTGCTCGTGCAGACATCGTATGTCATCAGCGTGTTTCATGCTATGCAGAGTTAGACAGACGTCAGCGTGAGCACCACAAACAGAAGCTGCCTTTTACAGTTCCTTGTGAACCAAAACATAGAGCTTATGCTGTGTTCATGCCATAACTACTGTAATTTGGAAGAGATGAGAACCTGTGACGTTATACTCAGAGCAGTTTGTGACTCGAACTTATACGTTTCGATGGCAACACTATCAACGCCAAAATGAATCTGCAGCAGTCAGGTGGTACAGGTCAGAGCTCTTTAAGTTGTTTATGTTCAATATTATTGTAATGTTATGTGCTTTTGGTTGTTCTCTGCTTTTATGTGTTTATGTGTTTTGAAGAAGGCGTGGCTTTGGAGATGCCCTGAAGGGAGGGTGGGATCGCTAGTGCTAGCCTCTTTGAAAATCCCTACCGTTAAACTCTGGATTATTGTGTTTTATGGCGCTTTTCCACTGCATGGTACAGTTTGGTACGGCTCACATTTTGGTACTTTTCCACTGCATGGTGCGGTGCGGTTCGGTACGGCTCGGTACGGTTCACTTAAATAGTACCACCTCGTTTGAGGTTCTAAGCATGTAAACACTGCAGATCACTGATTGTTCCGAGCAAATCGTCACTACCATTATATGTTTTTGTGACCGTGATATAACGATTGAGACCCTAAACACATTGCTAAATACAAGATTAGTTTACCCCTGTGTACCCCAAGTGATGTTGTCATCAGTGCTTTGTTGTACGTGTGCCTACTCTCTTGTTTTTAGCAATATTTTGTTTGTCTGCCGTCAGCCTCCTTTGAAACTAACTTCTTCCTCTTGTAGTTAAAAACATCCACATGCCGAGATGTAGAGGCACAATTACAACGATCATTCTATAATCCCACCCACTTTAAAGCTGTGCTAACTGTAGTGGAAAACCAAAGTGAGCCGAGCTGTGCCATGCCAAACCGAGTCGTACCACACAGTGGAAAAGCGAAGCGAGCTAAGCCGAGCCGTACCAAGCATTACCATGCAGTGGAAAAGCACTATTACATACTTCATTAGTAATGAATGCAAATTAAAGGGGTCATGAACTGGCTTTTTAAAAATTGTTATACTGTTGTCTGAGGTCAACTTATGATGTTTGTGTGGTTTTTATATTCAAAAACATCATAATGAATAAGTAATTATTAAGCTATTTTCTACCCTGGTTTTGAGCCTCTCTCCTGGAACGCACAGTTTTTATGGGCATGGCGCATTGAAGACTTAGAAGTAAACGCCCACTGCTATGATTGTATAACAGTTTTGCATATTACAATGAGCTTCGGCTCCCCCGTGAGTACATGTGAGGAATTGTTTTGAAAGCGTGTGGGAAAACGGCAACCGGGATGATTCGCCCACAGGGCTGACAAAATGTCTTTATCAAACAAACACAGTGATTTCTCTCTCATCCACCCGCAATTAATTTTAATGTTATTTTTTTATTACTTGGCCTGCCCGATCGGTGGATATAACCGTGAATGCATCACTAACACACACATACACGCACGCACTCCCTCACTGCAGAGTCAGACAAAGCAGCATGATCAAAACTTCCGCGATTGTATTTTTCCTTCAAATATCAAGTCAAAAGAATGAACAACGCACACCAAGAAAGGAATGTTATTTCACTATTTAAGATAGCCCGTCGGCAGGCCGGTGATACGTTTTGGTAGCCCATCTGGAAAACACATAGCCCCGGGACATGGGGCTTTGTGAGCCCTGGCCTATACATAATCAATAGATATCAAAAGATCTGTAACAATGCAATACTATCACATATAAAAAAATTTTTTTTTTTACTTACATTAGTGTGTTGCTTCATTCATTCATGTAATATCATCCTGTCTGCAAATCCAGTCTCGTTTACAAACTAATCCGTGATGAAATGAAGGAACAAACGCGCAATGTCTTCCCCACGTGAGCTGGATATTCATTAAAAATAAAGTTCATCCATGCATTCATAATATTGGAATCCAAATGAAGCTTATGCAGCCTGTTTATTGCTTGGAAGTTCGATCCAGTTTAGCTCTACGTAGGCCTATGTTATTTATCTATAACATGCCATGCACAAATCGGTGGGCGGGGCTACAGAATCGGGCGTTCTTCTTCTTCGGTTAAGGCGGTGTTTCACCACACTCTGACGTCACAGCCTGGCACATTCTGAGATCGATCGTTTGCTGGACCTGGTGTCAATAAAAGCTTTTCAGCTCTGAAAGGTTCAGGTTCTTATATCACAATGAACTTTTATAAATCAAAGGCTGAATGAAAAGTTGATTTCTTAATTCATGACCCATTTAATGACGTATTTACAACTTCTACCAGCTGGGGCTAATTGCATGCTTACCACTCAAACCTTGACCTGGTTCCTGCAGGGCCTTGAAGCAACAACAAAAAATCTTAGTCACTCTATTGTACTTATACTGACCACAAGATGGCGCAATCCCTCTTTTGCTTTTCAATTCTATGATATAGTTTATGTAAAGGACAGCGTCATATCAGAGAGCTGGAACTGACCTGAGACAAGACAGACCTAGAGCATCTAGATCTATCTTTATATTAATTATTATTAATATACAGATTATTATTAATCTATCTGTCTGTCTGTCTGTCTGTCTGTCTATATCGTTCTATCTGTCGTTCTGTCATTATATTGTTCTGTTGTCCTATCTATCGTTCTGTCATTCTATTGTTCTGTCTATCTTTTTTGTCTGTCATATTTAGTCTTTAAATTATATAGGCTTATTTGTATACATAATTTGTATCATAAGTTACATAAAAAATAAAAAAACTATACTGATTCCGGCATTAAAGTAGCCATGTAGGTAATTTACATGGAAAGGATATTTTTTAAAAAATGGATTCCTGTAGCATTATGATTTTTATTTTATTTGGGCTGTAAGAAAGCGCTATCTTTTAATATATCAATTATTACTATTGGCTGTTGTTTCATTCGTTATGTACATAAGAATTTGTATGTGATGTATTTGCAAGGGGTAGTTTGCTTGAACAAGGCGAACATCTGTGCCAGAATTCAGGTCACGCATTGCTGACATGGTATTTACCGTTGTCCGTGTCCGGATATTTAATAATGTAAACATCATGGGCATCATGATCCACATATTTTGACATGCAATACTCTGTACAGACTACATAAATCTATATTTCATTGTTTTGAATAAGTAATCATACATGGGAAGCTTGTGGTTTAGGATGAGGTCTGAAGATTACTTTGTCTTATGCGTTTGTGACATTAAACGTCATGAATGCCTCTGGATTTTTATGAGCGTGTCAGCATGCATTCATCCAGTCGTGCCCTTTAGACAGTGGGCTGCCGTAGCTTTTAGCATTGCAATCCAACCGGAATATTTTGTGCAGATGAGGAGAGAGTGAGCGGAGGAGGAAACATGGTCTGGTGTGATACCGCAGGCAATAAATGTATAATGTTACATGTATATTAAATGCAGTTTTATTCTGCTTTTTTAATAATGAGTGGAGAGGTTGAGTTATGCCTCTATCTGAACTTTTCCAGAGGATGTTTATGTGAGAAGGTTGAAGCCAGAGGCTACTTTCGCTCTCTATACGCTGTGTTTTATAAGATGACTCTCTAATTAGTAGTGTTTGTGCCACAGTAAAATAAATCATATTTTACCTGACTTGTAAAAGTGAGTTTACAGTCTGTATTGAATGTAATGGAACAAAAAAGACAAAAATAAAGGCAAGAAATGTTCTTCTATCACGCCAAAAAACGATTCACGAACAATGACTATTAAGAACTGATTCTTTCCTCATTGTTTAATCTATGGTGTATTTTACCTGAATTGTGAATGTGAGTTTGCGGCCTGTATTGAGTGTAATGCAATAAAAAAGCAGTATAATGCAAAATAATGGCAAAAAAAACTTTCTATGGAGTTGTCATCACGGACTGCAAAACAGAAGCAAACATTTGGCATGACCAGTCTAATCCTATTCCCAAACAAATGGCTGGTTCTTTTTAGTGAATCAAATAAATGCTTTTTTAGTGAATAGTTCAAAAAGACAAGTTACGAGTTTAAATCCCTCTGAAACCGTGCCCTTTATAATTCATAGAATTAGCAGAGAGATAGTTTCATTCACATGTAAGGAAAAATGACATAACTAAAATATAGGCTACCCAAATTAATCAGAAATGAATTGAACCATAACTATTACATTGGAACAGTATGTGCTCCCAATTAAAAATGCAGTATGTAATATTGACAGCTAGTGGTTGAAATGGGTGCCAAATTCAAAATATTAGAAAGAGTTGTTTCCCCCGCCCCTCCTCCTCAGACTCGACGCTCATGCGGGTTGCCAGATTGAGGACACGCAACAGGAATGAGCGCAATTGCCAATAGAAAGCATTGAGCCTTACACTGTAAGTCGTCGTAGAGCTTTTTAGATGGATGCTGAGGCTTTTTAGCTCAGGTAGAATCTGAGATCTCTGACCCAGTTTGTTTGCTGGCTTCCATGGCTGCAATATGCTGTGTTTTCCCGCTTGCTGTCTGCCTGGGCTGTCGAAATACTATTGGGTTAATTGGCAGTGGGTGGGATCACACAGACAAAAAACAAAAACAGGCATGCCGAACCGGTGTAGTGACAAATTGGTCCCCCCCGAAATTGTGTATCCTTTAAGACCCCATGCAATCCCATTGGTTCAAATTGCTTTCTTTAGCGCTTGATTACAATTCCTACAAAAACATGTTATAATAAATGCAGTTTCAACTACGTTATAATGACCATTTATGTCTGTATTAGTTAGCTTATATACTAGCATAGCATACAGATAAGCGATTTGCCTGATAGCTTAGTTTATGCACACATTTGCACTTGCCCTACATATATTCTCAGTCATCTTTAATGTAATTATGTGTTAAGTATTAAATGTCCAAATATTTCAGTTATAAATAAAATCTAATTAATTATGTTCAAGTATTCAATTAATAGGCTATTATTATTATTAATATTATTATTATTCATTAATTAACAGCTAATCAAGCATAAGAAATTACGTTCAATTGGTTTTAATATGCACTGTGTTTTCTTGTGCATTATATAGTAAGCTATGGATATTTTAAATTCATATAATTCTTATATACTTAGGATAATCATTAACTGACAGTTTGGGGAGACCCGTTTTCGAGGGCGGACCCGATTTGTCATGGCACTGGAACGCACAATTGCATTGTTTTTCAAAGAAACAAGTATTTCAACTTAGCATGTTTCTTAAATCTCTGCAAACATTTTCTAATAGTTTTATGCTTTAGTATAGTCAAAAAAGACACACAGCACCTTTAACACTTTTTTTGCCCTTTTTCAACATATCCATACTGGAAATGTATTTAGTCAGTATTGATGGGTGAAGGTGATAAAATAACCAAATAATAACCATTAGAATGTGACTTATTTACAGAATGTCTTCAGAAATTCAGAATCCGTCTTTTGTTTAAAAATAAGTATCCCTGCGTCTGCATTTAGAAGCTGGTAATGCTCCCTTTGGCAGAAATTATTTTATTGTAGTAATTTCTTATACTTGCATATCAGTCTGTTACATCAGTGAAGTTAATTCTTGCCTGTTCCTCCATGCAGAATTTCATGGAGGTGAGGAAATGATGGCAGAATTTTAATAATTGTGAAATCCTTTAATCCTAAATATTGCTTTTTCAGTGAAGATATGTGAGGAGATAAGCTCACATACAGTACCTGACTGAGAACTTGCCCCTAAAGGGAATTTTCTGTAATGGTCTTTAAGTCTAAAGGATCATAAGTGACTAATACTGTTATTGTTTCAGGTACCATAAAAGTCAAGCAATCTATCTGGAGTCCAAGGAGAACACCAAGATCAGCTGTGTCATCAGCTCTGTGGGGACCAATGAGGTTTGTGTCTGATTCTCTCCTCTGATTGGTGCTAAACAAATGACTGTGCTCTTCAAACTAATGACCTGCTCAGAGGGGAAATAAACAGCAGGTTATTGAGATCAGCCCAAGTGCATCAGCTTTGGAGGGCCAGAAGAGGGAAATTCTCATGTAGTCGCTCTCATTTATCGTAATCTGCATCCATATCAAATTGTACGATGTGTTTCCAATGGCTTTTGTCTCATTTGCATCCTTTTAATGCCAGCATCAATAGCACACTGCATAGATCTGGACTCTAACTTGCTGAGCCAGTGGCTTTGGAGTACAAATCACTGTTTAGGATTCATTTGGATTCTGGAAAAAAGTGGTACAGGGTAAACACTGAAGTGTTTTGTCTTGGATTTCGATTCTCTTGCAGATCTGGGTGAGAAAGACAAGTGACAGTACGAAGATGAGGATTTATTTAGGGCAGCTTCAGCGAGGGGCCTTCATCATTAGACGCCGGTCAGCAGCATAGACGTCACTCTTCCTCATCATCTTCCTTTTCTGTTTTTTTTTTTTTAAACAAACTTTTTAATGCTCTTCCCTTTTTACCAAGTCGTCTACTACATGTTAAAGCATGGTATTTCTTCCTGTCATATCTTATTTTTCTATCACTCTCACACGTACTGTATAGATACTACCAAAGTATATCATAAAATGTCTCACGTTTGTCCTTCTTTTTGCCTTTTCTTTCTATATGAATTTTGCATTGTACATGTAATACAGTTACAATTTCTGAGGTAACGCTTTACTTTGATTTAGCTAGTAGACGACAATACACTTTGGCATTCTATTGTTTTTTTTATTGATATGTCATGCCATAATCTATTCTCTCCATGCATTTGAAAGTGTACAGGATTTCAAATTACATTTTAATTTTGTATTTAGTCCAACATTAAATAAATTTGGCTCATACAGTGCAAAACAACATTTGTGTCTGCATAATTGCGTTCTGTTTTTTTCTCCCCATTAACAGTGCTTGTTAGTTGACCTTGTTTTTAATGGCCCTTTTTTTACATGTACTATAAAATGAGAAGCGTTCATTTACATTTGTATTTATGTTCCTGGCAAAAGCTTTTTTATATAACAAGCCATTTGCAAGTGTTTATAACGTGTTTTTGACAATTATTTCAGCAGGTTGCTAAGATGCTTACAGTAACTAGATATAGAAACCTTAGAGCTCAAGATTACGATTAGTTTGAGAATGCATAAGGGTGCATTCATATTCTAACATATAGTCTTTACTGGTAAATTACTGGTAACAGGACCTTTTCAAATGTACCAGTATACAAGGGAAGTTGTAACATTACCAGTAATGTGCTTTGTGTAAACGTGGAACGAAGATTACCGGTATATTCACGTATGAAATCAGAACGCGCTGACATAAGAAGTCTGCTTTGGGCCAATCATAAAGACACATGACGTGTGATGACATGATTACTCTATGCTGTTTACTGTAAAGTTTTTAATTGTTCTAAATGATCATCTTTGACTGTTGCGCCATGTCTCGCAGCTTTTTCAATGTGTCACGCTCGAGACCCAGCCTTCTTTTCCATTCATCAGCGCTGCGGCTCTGCATTTGGATACTATTACGCAAGTGTCATGTTTTTAAGAGCAAACGCTTTCTGTTTGATCATCCATTATGCCTGTCACTCAGACGTCAAAAAGATGTTGTCAAATTGAACAGATAGTGAAACGAAAGTGCTGCTTCTAATGCGGGCGGATGAAGACAATGGCGCAGTGTTTAAAGATAATTTCCGATGACTTACATCACAGAGTTTACTGGTATTTTGCTGCTGCTGTGTGAATGGTCTCTTACCGTTAAAAAGCCAGAACGCCGTTGCTTGTGAGAACAGCATATTTGTGTATTTACCGGTAAAGTAATTATGGTAATTTTATAGTAAGATACCGGTGTTGATGTGTGAAAGGGGCTGTTGATTAATGTGGACCCAATATGCCCTTTTTCAAAGTCTTTTTTGTTTTTGGGGTCTACTAGGTTTTAATGCTCAAATGTTTAAAAACTGGATTATTTTTCACATATTTTACATTTTTACAGCACCTCTCTTCCAGTCTGTCAGTAACGCTTTGTTTAGTTCCTGTCTCTATGAAGCCTCTTCTTCTGAAAAGTGCAATGTGCTCTGATTGGTCAGCTAGACTAATGTGTTGTGATTGGTCAACCGCTTTAAGGATGTTTCAGAAATGTCACGCCCCTTAACATAACCGTAAGTTTCAAGTTTCAACACACTACTAACGCAACTCAACCAGGCCTTGCACCCCCTTCCCCCCCTTTTTTGTTTTTGTGACGTGTACGTCCCTGGAATAAAACTTAAGACTACAATCGAGGCATTTCAGGGAGTTCAGAAACAGTGCTTACTGATATAGAGAATAACTCCCTTTGGAGTGACTTTGTGCTTTGTAACTTTGCAGACCTGTTTCACGATCAAACAACATTACACACTGAAGAAAGTTGAAAATGTAAAAATACATAGGTCCTCTTTAAGTCATTGGAGGTCATCTCTCATTTGCATATCACAGAAATCATCTGAACTTTGTTGCATGCCCAATTGTTGCTTTAAATTGCCAATTTTTCATGAACATTAAAGACTTCTGGCTGTTTTGATGATTTAAATCATTGATAGTAGTCGTGTGAATGGAAAATGTTTACTTTCATACAGCTTTATTGAAAATGCATGAAAATAAAACTAGAAAATCTTTTTATGAAATCACTGTCTCTATATCCACTGTCTGCTTGAGAAAACACTTTATTTTGAATGTCCTGTCATTTTCCTGTCACAATGATTTCCTCTATACATGACAGGCCATTCCTTTCTTCTGCACAGTTCAAACACAAAGTTTTTAAAAAAGAAATTGTACTTGATTAACAGCATTCGAGTCTAGTAGCTATACTGTAGTATAATGTAGTAGCAATGCATTTGCAAACCTACAGAATTCATTACATACTATGAATGTATAAGAATTGATACGCAGCCCTTATGTTTTGTATAACATGGCTATTTTTTTTTTTTAATTACATTTAAATTTGAGAAAATCAAGGCCGTAATGTCCATCTCCACTTTCCTGCAATGCAGCAAACCTGCAGGTTTAAAAAAATTGTGTTCTTTGAATTCAGAGGTCACGCTAAAACATATTGATTTTCTATTGGTCACACATCTTCATGTGATACGAATTGGTGATATGTGATACATTTGGTCAGATTTCACCAGACATGAACTTTGGAATGTAACGAAATTTGCATGAGCTTGCATTTCCGGTTTCCTGCATGTGGTCAAGAGAGCGGTGCAGTGATGACAATTTTTTAGTCCGATGCAGAAATTCATTGGTTCATTGACTTTGGGATTATTGCAGAAAATAACCTCTGACCAACAAAAGTTTGATTCTTATCTTCACAAATTAACATACATTTTCTGAATTTTGAAATTAAATATAATCGTTGAAAGTAAAAGGCTAAACATAGGCTATAAACTAACTACACCATGTTCACATGACTTCAACATCACCACCTCTAAGCATATGACAAGTCTTTCAATCTTTATAAAAAAAATCCATGAAAGTTTAAGTTGGAATGTCGGGTTTGCACCATATACATCGATTAGGCATTATTACATATAACACCGATTATCTCTTCATCACGGCACCTGTTAGTAGGTGGGGTATATTAGGCAGAAAGTGAACATTTTGTCCTCAAAGTTGAAGCAGGAAGAATGGGCGGCCAAGGCTCATTGATGCACGTGGGGAATGAAGGCTGCCCCGTGTGGTCTGATCAAACAGACGAGCTACTGTAGCTCAAACTGCTCAAGTTAATGCAGGTTCTGATAGAAAGGTGTCAGAATACACAGTGCATCGCAGTTTGTTGCGTATGGGGCTGCATAGCCGCAGACCAGTCAGGGTGCCCATGCTGACCCCTGTCCACCGGCGAAAGCGCCAACAGTGGGCACGTGAGCATCAGAACTGGGCGACGGAGTAATGGAAGAAGGTGGCCTGGTCTGATGAATCATGTTTTCTTTTACAACACGTGCATGTGCGTCTAGCGGCACTAGCGACACTAGCGGCAGTGGTCTTTACCGTCCTTGTAAGCGCCCCTGCCTCCCATGCCAGAGACCTCGGTTTGAATCCCGCTCAGAGCGGGTCAAGTTGGACCGGTTACACACATACCAATACATAAAAAACCACTGCAGTTTCCATCTGAAATGAACATTAGAGGCTGTAAAACACTCAACTTGTATTATGATTACAGGTGCAGATTATCAATTAACACTTTTTGCAAGATTCCTTGCGCAATACTGTTATGACCTCAAAACACTTTAACTAAAGTGCATCATTTGTAAGCTAAAAAATAAAATAAAACGTTGCCATATTTGCGTTCATCTGTTTTGAATTAGACTATATACACTTTTAGCACTACTCGCTATACATGTCACTTTGAAAGTGTTTTGCGAAACGCACAGGAGGCAATATCATTTTTGCAGAAATGTCACCACAAGCACGTTTTTTCAATGAGCTTTGGAAACGGACGTCACTGTTACAAGCATCACATGGATTGATTCCCACTTTTTACCGTCATATGTTAAAACTGTGTATCTAAACTCATTTTTGAAGACTCGTTACTCATTATTGAGTGGCTTCTGTGAAAATGGGTGTTCTAAATTAATCCACGAAAACACGTTTTGTCTTTTTTGCATTTAAATAGACGGTTCCTCCAGGGCCAATCAGCATTAAATAAATCACTATTCTAATCGATGATTCCTAATTACTGAAAATCAATATCAGTAAGGGTCAGCAAGGGTTACATTAGACGAAAATACATAGTAGTGACCAAATGAATGTTTACAATAAATATTCACTATTTATTTCCCTTTGGAAATGTAACCAATTATTATGTGTTCTAGGGAAAAGGATTTCATTAAGTCTTTTCAGCTCGGAACAGTTAATGTGCTGTATTAGTGCAAGTGATGTTTGTCTATAAATCGTAATACCTGCAGCGCTCGCTGCGGTGGGCTTAACTCAAGGGTTCCCGGGACACCAACTCTGCTTCACCTTCTTGGTTTCAATCCTCTATGAATCAGTTTTCATGCAATCCTGTCTACCAGATACCCAGCAATTCCCTGTTCCAGTGGGATGTCTGGCTGGTTGAAGTTTGGCCCCTGGGAATATGGGTTTGATATGTTGCTCTGCGTGTTTGAATTTCCTCCTGCTTTATCTCTGAAAGGCAGAACTGGTTTAAGTTGTACAAGGAAGTAGTATGTTTTTGAAGATTCTCATGAGCTCCTTTTGAGGGTTCAAGCTCTGTTTAAAGGGATAGTTCACCCAAAATTTTTAATTTGGTCATCATTTAATAATCCTCATGTTGTCTGAAACATGATTTTCTTTCTTCTAGTCATGTAACCAATGCAGTGACCAATGGTTGTCAAGCTTATAAAAGCACTTTTATGATTATTGTTACAAGTCTTCTGAAGCCACCGTAGTTTTTTGTGAGGAACTGAAAAATGTTGTGTATATTTGCTAAAACTCTTCCCCTCCACTGTAGCTCTCAAATCTCATTTACGATTCTGCTTATTTAAGTAAGGAGTAATTGACAACGGTCCATTGATTTATTCAAAAATAATGCATACCCGAGTTGGTAATGCTTTGCTTCACGCCGTGGTATTTTCTAATAATTCAATAAACCGGAGTCAATTATTCCGCTTATACTATGGTTACCACACTTCAAGACATTGTTCAGATGTTGTATTTCCAGACATTTGTCAGATTTTTGTCCTTAAAACGCTCCTGTGTGCAAGACTCATTTCTTACGCATCTAAACCCAAGCCTCCGTTGCTAATTTCAAAGCATAATTTTAGAGCTAGAAACAGAGACTTGAGCCATTGATTGCAGACTAATGCAGTTATTAGAGAGAGAGAGAGAGAGAGAGAGAGAAAAAGGCAGCGGCGTCTCTAATAGCGAAACTGTAAGTTTACCTGATTCAAGAACAGCACCGTTATTATCTCGCTAGTGAGAAATGTCATGCAGCTTTTTAAGTTGCTAAATTATTTTTCTGATAAAATTGTCAGAGCAGTGCTGACAACACGTTTCTGTGCGAGTGTGGGTGCGTTTGAGTGGGATAGAGAGCGGGAGAAAGAGAGTATGTGCTTTCCGTACATAATAAAACATAATTTTGTGGCAAAATAATTTTGTCGTTTTTATCCTATTGTTTATTTATTTGTTTGGTCAGTGTCGTTGTGGGTTTTGGTTATTTTGCTGTTGTCGGCTGTAAGGACCTTTGAAATAACTGAAATCATTTGGCGAAGTGATATGGAACTGTAATGCGATCAAGACCTGCCTGGAACTACTTTAGTCATGCATTTCCCTGAAAATAATTGCACACCTTAGAACTCAGCCAATCACATTCAAGCATTCAACAGCCCCATAGTATAAATTAATATTGCATTTGGTTATGTATGGAGCTATAAATATGACAAAAAGAATCAACAAAATAGATTTTTTTGGTGGAATATTTTATAGTTTAGAATTTTTGAGGTGACATTTAAAAGGTAAATTTTTTATGGACTATTTTATAGTTTAGAATTTTGTAAATTGTGACATTTGACCAAAATTAATTGTTTTATAGATATGTATTTTCAGAACTATTCTTTCTGTTCAAAACTAGCTTGATTTCGTTTTGACTAACTTCTGCTTGTTCTGATCTTACAAGACTTCAGATGTTCCACACTAGATATGGCATAGTGGAGTCACACACCCTCTTTTGTCTATAATATTTCCCCTCATTTTCATTCAAATATTAAATATGGAATTCAGACCTTCTTCGTCAAGATTTATCATCTGTTAAGTTGTGACTGAAAATACATTTGTTGTTCATAGACTTCCTTTTTACATCTCTCTGATTTACAGATCTCTGGTTATGTGTTGCATTCTTGCACACTGATGGTTAACAGCTGCTACATGAATATGTAATATTTCAAACATGTCTGTTTCTTGAGGGGAAATTAGAGCCGTAGTGGGAATAATAGCTTAATTATGTTGTGAGTCTGGGTCAATACCTGCACGAAAGAAAATATTTCTTTGTTGGTTTTTGATTTTACTGATGGGTTTTGTTGCTTTTCTGTGGTGTTTGGTGCCAAATCTTTTTTTAAAAATCCCTTTCAAAGTGCAATCAACATCTTATATAAAGAAAACATTGGATTTTTTTTTCAAGCTAGCACTCTGAGAGCTCCAATTTCAATAGTAAATGACAAAAACGATTAATCTTCTGCATTATTTTCTGGGTAATGCATAAAGACATCATTCGTTTTTTTATTGAGAGAGAATGAGGGATGGTAGATAAATAGCCTTTCGCTTTTGTCGTTGTTTTTTTGACAAATGGAAGTTTTTTTGACAAATGGAAGTTTTTTTTTCTGTTCCGGTCAGGAGGTTCTATAGAGCTGCTGCCGAGGGAGAGGATGGCATCACAATAGATCGATAAAGCGAAGTGTATTCCACGTGACAGAGTGCAACAGGGCTCGAGCACAGCGGCCCATGGTGCATTTGTTGCTTGTGCACTTTCTACAACCTAGTGATTAATCGATCAATCCTGTTCTCTGTAGCCCGCGTCTGATTACTGCCAGAAAACAGCGAGCATCTGAGAACTGCTCTTTTTTTGTGAGGGAACAGATGGAGGGAGGATTCACAATAAACATCTCGCTGGAGTCAGGAGTTCACTACCTGACAATATGACAAAGACGTTCAAACGCGTCTGTGAGAGTGTTTATATATAATATAAATAACATATAGGTGCAGAAAAAGGGTGAAGTGTTACAGAATCTAGTCATAAAAGAAGATATTTTGAAGAATGCTTCCACTGGTTTGTCCATATAAGTCAGTGGGCTCCAAAACAACATTGGTCCACATTGACTTCCGTTCTAAGGTTGTTGTTTTTATCTTCTTCTTTTTTTTTTAATACAAAATAGTCATGCAGGTTTGGAATGACGTGAGAGTGAGTAGGCTAAAACATGACAATATATATATACAGCTCTGGATTTTATACATTCCTCAACGTTAAGTGGTCTCTTAATTTTTTTTCCAGAGCTGTAGCCTATATATATTCGGAACTATCCATTTTGTCATCATGACTCACCATTTGTGTTAAATTTGTTTATGTGAATCTGTTTCAATAAATCAATTCAAAACCAAGCAGTACTGTTCAAATCTACAGTACTGTTCAAAGATTTAGGGAGAAATTACTAAATTAATAAGCAGTACAACTGTTTTCAACATTGTTAATAATAAGAAATGTTTTTTGAGCAGCAAATCATCATAATAGAATGATTTCTGAAAGATCATGTGACACTGAAGACTGGAGTAATGATGCTGAAAATTCAGCTTTGAATGAATTACATTTTAAAATATGTTAAAATAGAAAATAGTTGTTTTAAATATTATAATTTATCTCACGATATTCTTTTTTATGTATTATATATGTATTATAGCATGAGACTTTTTTCAAAAACATTTAAAAATCTTACCGACCGAAACTTTGGAATGGTAGTATATTAGAATGATTCAGTGAAAAATCAATAAAAGTAAAAATTATGTAAAAAAAAAAAGAAAAAAGAAAGAAAGCAAAAAAAAGTAAATTGTAAATTTGTAATGCAATGTTACAGTGTATTGGCATCTGACTAAAAAATAACTATTTTAGAGCAAATAAACAAATATTGAGATTTACCAAAAGGCAGACGTCATGTAAAAGAAAACGTGATTCATCAGACCAGGCCACCTTCTTCCATTGCTCCGTGGTCCAGTTCTGATGCTCACGTTTTTTTGGTGCTTTCGGCGGTGGACAGGGGTCAGCATGGGCACCCTGACTGGTCTGCGGCTATGCAGCCCCATACGCAACAAACTGCGATTTCTGTGTATACTGACACCTTTCTATCAGAACCTGCATTAACTTGAGCAATTTGAGCTACAGTAGCTCGTCTGTTTGATCGGACCACACGGGCCAGACTTCGCTCCCCACGTGCATCAATGAGCCTTGGCCGCCCATGACCCTGTCGCCGGTTCACCACTGTTCCTTCCTTGGACCACTTTTGATAGATACTGACCACTGCAGACCGGGAACACCCCACAAGAGCTGCAGTTTTGGAGATGCTCTGACCCAGTTGTCTAGCCATCACAATCTGGCCCTTGTCAAACTCGTTCAAATCCTTACCCATTTGTCCTGCTTCTAACACATCAACTTTGAGGACAAAATGTTCACTTGCTGCCTAATATATCCAACCTACTAACAGGTGCTGTGATGAAGAGAGAATCAGTGTTATTCACTTCACCTGTCAGTGGTCATAATGTTATGCCTGATCAGTGTATATGTATTATAGCAAACGCTTAAAAAATCTAACCGACCCCAAACTTTAGAACGGTAGTATATTAGAATGATTCAGTAAAAATATAATTAAAATAAAAGTTTTGTTAAAAAAAAAATTAAATAAATAAATGTTGCCATTTTAATGCAATAGTGTATTGGTGGAATATAAATATTAGTTCATCCCACCATTTCAGAGCAAATAAACAAATATTGAGACATACCAAAAGGCTGAAAAGTGATATTTTTAGCAATATCAATAAACACATGACTAATGGTATGTTTTTTGCATAACTAGATAATATCTGGCATATGTGCAGGGGTGAATTCAGTTTAATTGGATCACTTTTTTTCCCAGTCATCTCAATGGCAAAAAGTGTCCCAATTAACTTAAATTCACCCCATTTATTGTAAAATGTCTCTTTTTTTCCTTGCCTCAGTTGCCCTCAGCTTTGTTCTCTAGGAGGTTTCTAAAGCTGCTTTGAAACAATATGTTGTAAAAAGGACTATAAAAAAAAACTGCCTTGACCTGACAATATCGCCCAGCCGTACTGCCTACCTAGATAGCATTTCAGCTGTCATATGCACTAAGGCAACATTATATAATGCTGCTAATTTTTAAGGCCGACAGCAATTTTCAGCGACAAAGAGAGAGTTAGTATAGTAACAAACAGCAGTTCAGCAACTGAACACCTTCATTGAACACCACAGATTGAAGAGAGAGAAGAGTAAAACCTGAAAGAGAGGGAGAAAGTGAAAATCTCACTGCGCTGTACGCAGATCTGACCATAAGTGTCTGTACTTTAATGACACTGCATTTTTATGGCTCATGACACACTGTGAATGTCATCAGTTTTGCTCTTCCTCACTCCTCTCAGAAACACACACACACCCCACGCTTATGGAAAGATGTGCTGTATAGCACAGTCGAGTGTGACTTTTCTTCCCACTGCTATGGACACGCCACTTTGTCTCTCACTCCCTTTATTAAAATTGAGCACAAAATTACCACCAATTAGTGTTGCTGTGACAACGGTGAGCTCATTTTCTCTCCATACTCAAGCCCGTTGCTGAAATATTTGCCTCTCAAAATGAAATTATCCTTTCATCAAGAAAAGTCAACCAAGTTACATTATTATGTACTTAAATATTTAATAAAATATTCTAAGCATGGTAACATCTTTTCTGTGCACTACCTTTTTTGGTACAATTTTTTAAAAAGGTTTATTAAAAGACATTGCATGCTCATGGCTGCATTTATTTGATCAAAATAAATATATTAAAACATATTTGAAATATAATTTCAGAAAATAACTTTTTTCTATTGTAACATCATTAATTCAGTCTCACATGGTCCTTAAGAAATTATTCTAATATGCTGATTTGGTGCTTAAGTAACATTTATTATTATTATTATTCATGTTGAAAACAATTGTGCTGCTTAATATTTATGTGGAAGCTTTTCCTGGACTTTGATGAATGTTCAGCATTATATATATCACTTTTGATCAGTTTAATGCATCCTTGCTGAATAAAAATATTAATTTCTTTCAAAAAAAAAAAAAAAAAAAACGTATTCTGAATTGTGAACGGTAGGGTATTGCAATTCCCATATAGGCCAAAACAATGGTTTGATAATTTTGTAATTTTTTAGTGAAATGTTTGGTTTCTAAGATGTTTTACACAATATTTAACAGTATTTTATATTTCAAAACAGGCATTCTTCTTCTAAAAAAAAAGAGGCTACAACTGTTAGGCAACAACTGAGGAAGTAGTTAAAGGATGTAAATTAAGACCTTAACTGGACTAAAACAAATTCATTCATATTTTTGAAGTTTGTTTTTTAGAAATATAAATCTTATGTATTTTTTCCGGAGATCACAGTATGCATGCAGATTTAATTTTCAACATCACACCCAGGGAAAGAGAACTAAAGAAATGGGGGTATTTTTATATGTGTGTGTTAAACAATGTGACTCGGAGACAAAATGAGATAGTGAAAGAAAATGTGTGAGAGAAAACTGGACCCTGCAGAGACTTCACACACACAGCTGAGAATATATTCAACAGCACTCCACAAATCTACCATAAACCGCTTTACTTGCATAATTTATCCTACAATGATTTTGATATTTCAAATAAAAACTGGTACTAACATAAGATATGAGCCCTTCGCTTGTGCAGACCCCCCACTTAAGAAAGCCTGGAGGCTCAACATATCCCAGTTGATTTTTCAGACACATCACATAAAATCCCTCTGCCAGCTGCAGGGAAATAGATGTTTCATAAATAAGCGTGAACTGATCTTTCTCTAACCAAGCAATTTAAGGCACCAGTGTGGGACTAATTGTTTTTACTTTAGCAGCATTAGGAACCGCACTGATAAAACTGAAATAAAACACTGTAGATAAAGGTCAAATTCATGCAGTTGAGAGAGTGTGACAGATATAATATCTTTCATTTTAGGCTAATGTCATGATTAGACATTTTTAAAGATTTCATTTGAAAGATTCTTTTGCACTATACGTTTATGTTTTAAATTTAGTTTCATGCATGTTCCTTATTTATTGATGCACATTATTCAACACATACACACAGCTGGACATCAACCAATCTGGCTTTAAAAATGGCCATTCAACCGAGACTTCATTACTGTCACTGAAGCCCTACGGATGGCAAAAGCTGATTTCAAATCATCAGTTCTCATTCTCCTGGATCTATCTGCTGCCTTTGACACTGTGATTCAGCAGATCCTTCTGTCCACCCTCTCATCACAGGAACTCCACTTCACTGGTTTGAATCCTATCTCACAGGTAGGTCTTTCGGGTTGCCTGGAGAGGGAAATATCCAAAAGCACATCAACTGATCACGGGGGTTCCTTAGGGTTCAGTTCTTGGACCCCTACTATTCTCCATATACACTACATCACTGGGACCCATCATACAAGCACATGATTTCTCTTAACATTGCTATCCTGGTGACACACAGCTCTACCTTTCTTTTCAACCAGATGATCCCACAGTAACTGCATGAATCTCAAGCTGTCTGGCAGACATCTCGGCATGGATGAAAGAGCACCACCTGCAGCTCAACCTGGCAAAGACTGAGCTTCTCGTTTTCCCTGCCAATCTGACTCTACAGCACGACTTCACCATCATAGCTCGGTTCATCATCAATTACCCCATCAAGGTTGGCCAGAAATCTTGGAGTAAACTTTGAGGACCAGCTAACCTTCAAAGAACATATTGCAAAGACAGCTTGGTCATGACCATGCTTGGTCATGCATGTTTGCACTACACAACATCAGGAAAATCAGACCTTTCCTAACTGAGCATGCAACACAACTTCTCGTCCAGGCCCTAGTCATTTCCAGGCTTAATTACTGCAATGCTCTTCTGGCTGGACTTCCATCATGTGCAATCAAACCTCTACAAATGATTCAGAACTCTCTGCACTAGCTACCACTCGCTGCTCGCATCAAGTTCAAGGCATTGACGCTTGCTTACAGATCTACCACAGGCTCAGCAGCATCCTACTTCCACTCGCTCTTACGAGTTTACAACCCTACCAGAAGCCTACAATCGGTAAATGAGTGCCGGCTCTGCTCGTGGTACCATCACAGAGAGGCACAAAATCCCTCTCCAGAACATTGTCGTTCACTGTTCCTTGCTGGTGGAACGAGCTCCCCGCCTTCATCCGGAATGCAGAATCCCTGACAATATTCAAAAGACAGCTGAAAACTCATCTCTTCCTTGAGCACTTAACCTATGTGCTTTCACTTTCATTTAATCCCTTCTCATTCTAGTTTATGCTAATCTGAGCGATGTCTGAGACTTTGCATTTTGAGCACTTCCTGTGTTTATTTGCCTCTTCACGATGAATCACTTGCTGTATTCCTAATTTGTAAGTCGCTTTGGATAAAAGCGAATGCAAAATGAATAAATGTAAATGTTTGTATACTGTCTTTTTATATTGTATAGTGTTATGCATCCCTGATGATAGAACTACTAGTTTGTATTTTGAGCACTTCCTGTGTATATTTGCCTCTTCACAATGAATCGCTTGCTGTATTCCTCATTTGTAAGTTGTTTTGGATAAAAGCGTATGCAAAATGAATAAATGTAAATGTTTGTATACTGTCTTTTTATATTGTATAGTGTTATGCATGCCTGATGATAGAACTACTAGTTAATATAGCCCCATCTATGTGGTGTCTCCTATAAAAAAAATCCTTGTTTAATGAGGTGGACATCACCTTCTCATAGAATGCAGTGTGTTTGTCATATTTATCAAAGTATAAATGGACACAATCTGCCAGCTTACTCCAATCACGCAAATGAGTCAGCTCCCAAACAAAGGAACTTTCCTGCTTGGAACTTGCACCTTTCTTATCGGTCAAGCCAAAACTCAAGGGGTGTGACCTCTGTGGAACTTAAAAGCCAGCATAAAGTTCCCTCAGGTCTCTCTTGATTCTTCTGATTACTGTTCATATGAGACCTCACCTGGCCCCAGAGCCGGCACAGCCGCGCCAGCAGGCCTCAACACATCAAGCCATGTGTACCTTCCTCGACCATAACAGAGTCAAACTAACACTGCAAGTTCATAATCGTTTCTTCATTCAATGCGGAAGAAATCGATTGCAACTTCAGCACCATCGGAACGAACTATCAAGACTTTCTCAAAGACTATATATCTGGATGCTCTTCAACAGCTAAGGCAGTATTGTAAGTTTAGTTTAAATCACTGTTTAGTTATAGTTAAAGTTGTGAACCCCTTTCTTAACAAAGGAGCTTTGTAGTAAGAAACTGATGGTTAAATGACTCTTTTCCATAGTTTAATCCCCTTTTTATGTTCCAGTTTCTTTCACTTTCCATTTCCCATGTATGTGTGATTTGTGTGTATGCGTTTGTTTAGATTAGTTATGTGTTTGTGATTTAGTTAAATAAAATTTTGTGTACATTCTTGCAAGTTGATTCTGGTCTGCTGATAAATCAATGTCAATTTAACAATTGCAATCACAGCTACATGCACTGTAAACCCTAACACTCAAAATAATTAATTGGTTTGAGTAGAGCCAACTTAAATTAAACAAATTATTACAATCAAATTAACTACTTAGTATTTAGAACTTTCTTTTTCTTTTGAGTTCACAAAACTGACACATTTTAAGCAATCTGAATTGTTTCATTGTTTTGAGTTTTATGAACATGTTTCTTTTCATTCAGACAAACTTAAATTTAACTGAAACTAGGGCTGTGATTTTTATTTCTAAGCATGCTTTGCCATGACACAAAGGGAGAGTAAATGCTAAAATTAGGTGTTATATAATGTTTTTGGGGGATTTAGTAGTGTTAAATGTTTTGCTATGCTAACTTAGAAGAGTTTCTGTTATGTGTTTTTTTTGTGGGGGTTACCATCATGTTGACAAATGGAGAATGAGCTTAATTTGAGAACAGATATAAGCTAGTTAAAGCTAGCCAAGTTTCCACTACTAAAAATATTTAAATTGAAATGATATAATAAGTTAAATGTATGAATGAACTTACTCAAATATTTCAAGATAAGAGCAATTAAAATGTTTGAGTACAAAATAAAATTCTGCAAGTTCCGCTTACTTAAACTCTGAATTTCTTAACTTAAAAAATTTGATGTAACTACCTCAATTTTTTTATTTTTTATTTTAGGGCAGCATGGACACATACTTTTTAAGTTGAAGCAGTATTAATACAGTAGTATATTATAAATAGTACAGAATATTGAGATTGAACCTCTGTGTTTTGCATGATTCATAAATATGATTATATCTGAATATTGAATATTATCAAACTGATATGAAGATGTCACAACAGCAATGTTTTTGTGGTGAAGGCAGCTTCTTGTGAAAAGCTCTTTTTGGAACATTTATTTTAAGAGTGTAGTAGAACCATTTTTTTTTCTTAGTGTATAGAACATTTTAATATCCGAAGAACCCTTTTTCCACTATAAAAAGAACCTCTTGTGCAATGGAAAGGTTCCAAGAACCATCGATGGCGATACAGAAGAAGAGTAATAAACACTATACAGACATTTAAAATTAAATGTGATATTAAATATGAAATTAAAATGAAAAAAGAAAATATAAAAATAAAATCTTCAAATTCAAAATATTAACAAACTATAACAGTATATCAATGAGACTAAAATAACACTGGTTCAGGTTACTTTTGCTTCACTGAAACTATTTCCTCGCCATGGGGCACATCACAGCCTAATGTATTGTGAGATGAATAGAAATGATTACTGAACTGAAAAGGTCTGTGTGTCCATCTTTATTTCCTAGTGACTCTGTTCTCTGCTTGTTCCATTTTTTCTTTTTCTGATGCACATTTAGCTTTCAGCAGCATTTGTTGCCTTCTCTAATGTGTTTAGCTGAGGGCGAGTTACAGTAGAATCCTGCTGAGTGAATTGACTTCACAGTGTGTCAGACGCTGCCACTCATAGTCTCTACCACTGATCGCCTGCCTGCTTTGGCCCCTGCTCCCTTCCGCGACGTGGGAGGCCGGACTGGATGTTCTCTTGGCCCTGAGGCCAATTCTGCCAGAATATGTATTTCTAAAAACATTTCACCCCTGTGCATCAGAATAAAAGACAGACAAATCTTTTAATTTGTTTGAATAGTCTATAGTGTATAAAATATAATAGTGTATAAAAGCATCTTTAAAAAAAATATATATATATATATTTAATGGATGTATTGTGTGAAACACATTCAAGAAATCCAAGTGTATTTTCAAGGTCACCTGTGTAGCATCTGGACCAATCAGACACACAATTATTCATTATATTTAATGAATAATTCAGCAAACACCTAGCCTGATGTCGTCATACTCAATTCTAGT
Organism: Rhinogobio ventralis; assembly: GCA_039654625.1. NCBI lineage: Eukaryota > Metazoa > Chordata > Actinopteri > Cypriniformes > Gobionidae > Rhinogobio > Rhinogobio ventralis. The sequence goes on from CM077194.1 coordinate 10,084,493, forward strand.
CAGAATATGAGTCTGATACTGCTCCATTGGGCTGTGATTATGGGGCGTGTTTCAACCGAACCAGGAAAGAAAATGCCTCTGCACTCAATTGGATAGACCTACAACCAATCAGAGCAACGGAGTAAGTGACGTATGTTGAGCGACGCATAGTAGTAGTAGGAAGTTCGGATCATTTTAAGGACTCAGATCTTTGAATCTCGCTCAGCAAAATGAACAAATCTCAAGTCATTTCGTTCATTTCAGCAGAATATAATTAAAATGTCACATGTTAAATTCTAGTTCTTATGCATCTAGTTCTTATGCAAATGTTGATCACATTTAGAATAAAAAATAAATTATAAGCTAATGCAGCCAAGGCCAAACTTTAAGAAAGAATGATTCATTAATTGCTCAGCTGGGTCTTCAGGCTATGCAGTCTGTAAGTTAACCTCACCTCCGAATCCAGGTCGTAATCACGTCTGTTCTGTGGAAAGATTAGTACACCTCTCCTGTCTTCGGGTTTGAGTCGTTAGTTCCGTCATCAGTGTCTGATCCGGGCCGTTACAGCCCCATATGCAATGCATGCAGTCCCGAAAACAGAATTGATTAGTTCACCTCTCGATTCTGTACAAAACTGATGCGTTGTCAACACAAAATGAACGAATCGCTCTCTGAGACAACTGGTTGTTCCCTAGTCATATTTAAGATTAGTTAAAAAAGAACGAATCATTCATGAACACATCACTAATGCATAGTTGTCAACAGAATTCAACTGCACGCGCGCTGGAGGAAGAAGTAGAAGAAGAAGATGAGTGTAAACAATCTTTGCCGGTGTTGTAAAAAAAATTTAAGGATACAAGGAGTACTTACCAACACGATCATCATTTTTGAGAGAAATAGTAAAGGTGAATGTATATACGAATGTTTAGGATTAGAACGAATTCAACCCAAGCGCTCTCTGATGACGTGGCTGATTACGTTACTGTTGATCATCTGTCAATCATCGTATAAAGCCCGCCCTGACAATTTGATTGGTCCGAACAGCTCCTGTTCGGGCATAGTTACTCTACAATAGTCACCCAGTCAGAACCAGGCCTCTGATTACCATGCCAAGCAACAACAAATCATCAGTTAAGACTTTATTGCTCAAAGGAATGTAGGGAGAGTAACTCTCACTCCATTTCCCCATAGGAAAGACACATAAGGCCCATAAAAAGGCAAACATGCTATGAATAAACATGCACATCTCCAGGACATTGTGTGTATGACTATTTCTGTCTTGTATAGTGTCTTTTGTATTGTATACCATTTTATGCATGCTTTAGAACCACTAGTTAAAGGGGGTTTAGTCAAATATATTCCTTCAAGATTCAAATAAGTTTCGGAAAGTTTATTTTGGAGTGTAGCCCTGTATCACTTCATTAAGGGCAGAATTGCTTGTATGGGCTCTGTAGCGTGCGCACATCAACCAGAGCGAAAGCAAGAGCTTGCCCATCAACTAGCTTAGGTCGGTTACGGTAGCCGTTGCCAAATCAACAATGTCACTAAAGAAGTGTGTTTTTGGTTGTGAGGGAAAGATAACCTTGTTCAGCTTCCCAAATAACCCAGCGTTAAGGAAACAGTGGATGCACGTGTGTGTGTGTGTGTGCGTGCTCGTCTTTTTAGCTCCGCCCACTGCACACCTGCACGATATCGGCTGTTTTCGGAAAGAATCGGTACAGCGTATCTGTCTTTTATAAATATGATAAAATTAAAGACTCTTCAGAGATATGAAGGATGCAATACTATTCCATAAGTACTCAAGAACATGAGACAGAAACTGTGTACCTTTTAATGTAACCTCACATACCATTTTTGGTATCTACGAATTTGTATTTTGATACTGGACCACTTCCTTGTTTCCTCGCTCCTCTGTCCTCCAAGCAGTGACACGGAAACCGATCCAATTCACCCATCTTGAAGTACATCACAATTCTCTAATTACACCACGAGGAGGAGAGAAATGAGGAGCGAGGAAGCTTCCTGAGGAGTCATGAGTGAGGATACACAGGTGTATCCTTCCCTCGCATCCTAAGGGGGTGGAGCTAAGATGCGAGGATGCAAGTAAGAAATGAGAAGCAACCCCTGACTACACATTGGGACATTGATGGCTCTGTTTCCGGCTACATTGCACGATTTATGTGTTGTGCTTCTGAATTTCCGGTAAGGGAACAAAGTGAGAATTGATGCTCCCTGGTTTTCACAGTGCATTGTGGAACTTTTTAGGGAGCAAATGTTTCAGTGATCTAGAAGGATTTTACGATTGATTTGAAGTCAAGTCACCTTTATTTATATAGCACTTTATACATCACAGATTGTTTCAAAGCAGCTTTATAGTTATAACAGGATAATGATGCAATCTGTTGTTCAGCTGTAGTCAGTTGAGAGTTTATTTAGTTCCATTGTAAAGATCATCAATTATTAAATTAGTTAATTAGCTTCATTGTTAAAAGCATCATGTTACAGTTCATGCTATTTGAATTTGCATTCTATTTTACATCTTTGCACACGCAACATTTAGGGTTAAAAATCCTGTTATATTCAGAGAAGAAATAGGAACTGTGCATATAAAATGTGATGAGACTTTAAATTAGTTGGCTGCAGACGTTACACTCTAAAGAATGCTGTGTTGTTTCAACCCATGTTTGGGTCAAATATGGACAAACCCAACTATTGGTTTTAAAAATGTAATTTGAAAATTTAAACCAATGGTTGGGTTTGTCCTTATTTGTATGTTGTAAACTATCATGAAAAACATGTACACCTTTATGTGCTACATGTTGTTGTAAACTAATCTTATGCTATATTCAGTTCATGTCATGCTTGAAATAAAATGCAGCATATGCTGGGCTAATTAATATGATGAAAAATACTTCATCAGTCTTTTAATTAAGGCCCAAGCACCGATTACTCTATTTAATAATAACTTACAAAGCACGGTAATGTAATACGTGGCTGTAGATCTGTGGATTCAAATTAAGGGATATCAGATGGAGACCTAACACAGCACCAAAACTGCTTATAAAGAAAAAAGTATATCTATCTATATATATATATATATATATATATATACACACACTATATTGCAGCACTGCAGCACTATATTAAATCATTGAATTCAGGTGTTCCAATCATTTCCATGGCCAAAGGTGTATACAATCAAGCACCTAGGCATGCAGACTGCTTCTACAAACATTTATGAAAGAATGGGTCACTCTCAGGAGCTCAGTGAATTCAAGCGTGGTACCGTGATAGGTTGCCACCTGTGCAATAAGTCCATTCATGAAATTTCCTCACTACTAAATATTCCACGGTCAACTGTTAGTGGTATTACAACAAAGTGGAAGCCATTGGGAACAACAGCAGTATCTTAGCCACAAAATGGTAGGCCACGTAAAATCACAAAGTGGGGCCAGCGCATGCTGAGGCGCACAGTGCGCAGAAGTCGGCAACTTTGGGATGCAGTGGTGTAAAGCACGCCGCCACTGGACTCTAGAGCAGTGGAGACGTGGTCTCTGGAGTGACGAATAACACTTCTCTGTCTGGCAATCCGATGGAGGAGTCTGGATTTGGCAGTTGCCAGGAGAACGGTACTTGCCTGACTGCATTGTGCCAAGTGTAAAGTTTGGTGGAGGGGGGATTATTCAGGGGTTGGGCTTGGCCCCTTAGTTTCAGTAAAACTCTTAATGCTTCAGCATACCAAGACATTTTGGACAATTTCAAGCTCCCAACTTTGTTTGCTTCCGAAGTTTGGAAGATGGCCCCTTCTTGTTCCAACATGACTGTGACAAAGCAAGGTCCATAAAGACATGGATGAGCGAGTTTGGTGTGGAGGAACTTGACTGGCCTGCACAGAGTCCTGACCTCAAACTGATAGATCACCTTTGGCCAGGCCTTCTCGTCCAACATCAGTGCCTGACCTCACAAATGCGCTTCTAGAAGAATGGTCATAAATTCCCATAAACACACTCCTAAACATTGCGGAAAAGTCTTCCCAGAAGAGTTGAAGCTGTTATAGCTGCGAAGGGTGGGCCAACTCCATATTAAACCCTACGGATTAAGAAAGTTAATGTGCATGTAAAGGCAGGCGTCCCAAAACTTTTGGCAATATAGTGTATATACCCTATAGGGTCCTCAATTGCTTTGCAAAGTATTCCAACATTTTTTGCAGTTTTGTTGATATATTTTGTATTTGTTGAATTTGAATAGCTTATATTTGACAGATGAATTTGCGCCAAGTCTGATTGGACGCGTAACCTTTGCCATCAACAGCAAAAGCTTTGTGAAGTGTTTTCTCCTCCTTTGTAAGAGTTGATAAGCCTATTTTTTTTTGGCATCCTAACTAGCATGATGATATAGTTGCATTTTAATATTTGCATCAAGCATGATGTTTGCCCTGCTGTGACCCTATCGGAATGAAAGTGTTTTCATTTTTTAGTAGTTTGTATAGATAATGTTTTTGTGCTTTACCAAATGATTATGAAGGATTATATCTCTGCAAGCTGATGGACAGAAATCTATTGGAGACTCATTGCAGATGCAAGATAATTGGCAGCTGTGACTGAACATTAACAGAACATGAAGCCATTTGAATGATTCTGCTCAATATGATGCATTTCTGACTTATATCTGCTATTACAGCTGGAGATGAACAAACAAGTGAAAGGGATTTTTAAAAGATGAAATAAGAAAGTCGGAGATGGCAAGTGGTTGCAATTTTGATGATATATCATTTTCTTTTTGTTTATCCTCCAAACCCACTCTGGATGATTAAACCAAGCAAACAACAAGCAAACAGACAGAGTGTTAGTTTAAATGGTTGTCATTCATAGGGAGGAGTGTGCATGGAGGGTGTTTTACCTGTCGTGATCCATTCTAAGTGCCCAGCGTTACGGTAGCATGCAGACACTTTAATAACAGTCTTGAAGAAAATGGATATTTAAAGACCTTTCTAAAGGACAAGAGAGAATTCAATTTGAATGGTTCAGCATGACCTGCAGTCAGTTCATATGGATACATGATGATGCATTCATATAGGTGAAAATTAGAAAACTGAGAGCATCTCTTGTGTAATCAAACATAAATAAGCTGCCTCTGCCTGTATTTTCAGTGACAGAGTTTTACCAAGTAAGATGGCATTGTAAGCCACATAATCATGGCCATGACAGTCAAATAAACAAGCTGAGATGCAAAATTAGACTTTTCATGTTATAAAAATATGGCTCAGAAAGCCATGGGACAGTACACCCAAAAATGAAAATTCATCACCCTTATGTTGTACCAAACCCATGCCTTTCTTTAAGTCCATAAAAGTAGGACACAATGTACTGTGTTAATATTGAGAAATTTTCTGCAGTTTTACTCATATTTTGAATTACACATAGCATTTTAGGATTAGAGGAAATGCTGTAAATTTACAGGTAATGTCCTTGTAGAAAATGTTTGTACCGATATTTTGTTGATCATCAGAAGTTTATTTTTTTATTTTATGTGACATTCCTTTAAGAATACAAATGGATTGTACGAACCTTTCTTTGTATATTAAATTGATCTGCCAGTGCTCTCAAATGCTCTTTGTTCCTCAAAGACCTCAGCTAACTCATGATGTAATTGAGTAGGACATGACCACGTTCCTCCCGCACTAAAATCAATGACATGATCAGGACAGAGGTTGATAGAAAGCCAGCCAGTTTTGTTTACTTGTTTAATTGAGAATAAAAATCGTTATTTCCTCTTTGCTTACAAAGCAAGTTTGAAAGAACCATCTAATAGAATAAAAGGTGACCTCTGTGCATGTGTGCAAGGAACAGATTCTGAAAAACTCAAGTAGGAAATGCGGTTCATGTACAGACTACAGCTACCAATTCAGATAAACCTAGAATGGATTCTCAGAACTACAGTGTCTACAGTGGAGATCAAAATTAGAGAACAATTTACTAAATTTCAAGGTCGCTGCTTAGTCCAACATTATTTGCGTAAATCTTTTAGGCTACTTTATAGTAAAGTAGAAAAAAAATGTCTTTGTAACTCAGTAAAAAAAATTTTTTTAATAAGCATGTAGTCTTTAAAGGGGTCATGGAATGAAAAAATCAACTTTTCCTTGAGCTTTTGATATATAAAAGGTCATCGGAATATAAGAATATCTTGTAGTTTCGGAGCTGAAAACCTCCTTGTTAGTCAAATAAAAGCTTTTATTGACCACTGGCTCGTCAAACGAGAGATCTGCGAATTTGCCTCCCTGTAACGTCAGAGAGCAGTAAAATGCCGCCTCAAAAGAAGAAGACGAACGCCTAATTCTGTAGCCCCGCCCACCGATTCACGCATGACATGTAATATGTAAATAACATAGGCCTACGTGGCACTAAACCAGGTCGAGCTACCAAGCAATAAACATGCCGTTGAAGATTACAAAATATTGTGCAGTGCCTGGTTGGGGAAGAACATTGTTGCTGCATAAGCTTCCTTCGGATTCCAATATTAAGAATGCGGTTGAAATGTATTTTTAATGAAGTTCCAGCTCACGTGGGTAATACATTGTGCGTTTGTTTACTTCATTTCACCGCAGATTCTTTTGTAAACAAGAGACTGGATTTGCAGACAGAATGAGATTAAAAAACAATGCTGTGCCTTGTATTGGATCTGACAGGAATGGTGCAACCCACTTAAAAAAAAAAACGTGATATATGTGTATTGCATTGTTACAGATCGTTTGATATCTACTGATTATGTCTAAACATAATTAACGATAACTTATCACGCTGTCACAGGCTGGAGTATCTGAGGTGTTGTTGGTTCATTGTCCTGCGATTCGGGATCAGATCTGTGTATCTTAAAATATGTCACTGCCTTTGTTTTTTCTCAAGATGCACACGAGTAATGTTCTTCTTTCTAGGGAATGTTTATAAAAGCTACTTAAATGTCCTAATTGAACTAAGGCCTAATCCTGTCTTAATCTAAGCCCTGTCTGTGAAACCAGGCCTAATGTCGTATTGGAATTGGTGACTTGTAATTGAGTCATTTTTCGCTGTAAAGTATCTGTACTTTTACTCAAGTATGGTTATCATGTTTGCACCTCTGTTACTTTTTATGGAAAGCAATGTGTTACAATACATTCATTTTGAGGAATACTGAATTATGTAACTCACATTACCTGTAATGCATTACCCCCAACACTGGTCACAGGTGCAAATAGAAGCAGGCATAAGCAGCATACAGTAGCTTGTCTGTGATGGCAGAATGCCATTGTGTTTCTCTAGCCTGTCCACACAGTGCACAGCTCATGTGTACCACTGTATTTTCGTAGCCAGGAGCTTTTAGAGCTTTTAGAAGCGACTATGAAGTGAACCTTGAGGAAATACCTCTGCCCGACTCATAGATGTCATCGTAATAGAATTAACAAGGCATGCACGCACACACCTCAGGGTGTGTATGATTGAAATAGTTTGTGTTAGTCTTAACAACAGCTTTACCTTCAGGGACTCAGAAGAAAGCTTCAAGGACAATTCATCCTCTAATTACATCCCTGAGATCTGAAATCCTCAAACGGACTAACATTGATCCAGTGGAAATGAAGCAATAATGTGCTGATACTGAGACCACTGATAAGGAATAAAATGTTGTTTTTGTTTGTTTGCTCTGTTATGGTTGAGTATTTCAAAATTGTATGAAAACATGTACAGGTCATTTTTTTTTATTCATTAAAAAAATATTATATTTTGCATTAAGAAAATAAAGCCTATTTTTTGTATAATTTGTGACATTATTCTCAAGACAATTACAAGAACATTTTACATTACCGTAATTACTGATATGCTTACATTACCATAATTGCACTTACATAAACCTCAGTATACCTACTACAGTAATAAGAGTAATATGTGGATAATTGTCATGAAAATAATGTCACGTAAGGGATAATGTACATCCAGCTGGTTGTTATCGCAGAATAAACCCTGACAGAGTGATCGGGTCTTGCGTAACTCTGAAGGGGTTTATTCTGTGATAACAACCGGCTAGATGTACATTATTACACTGCTTATTACATGGCTACTTGTTTAAATATTTTATTAGCTCTTACGCAAAGCTTCCGCGAAGACAAACAGTTCCAAACTGCTTTAAGCCTTTATCTATTGCTGAAAAGATTATTTTTTACCATATATGTTGAAATTAATGCTGAAAGGGATAGTTCACCCAAAAATGAAAATAAGCCCATGATTTACTCACCCTCAAGTCATCCTAGGTGTATATGACATTCTTCTTTCAGACGAATAAAAGAGTTATATTAAAAATGTCCTGGATAATCCAAGCTTTATAATAGCAGTAGTTGTAGCTCTGTTTTTGAAGTCCATAAAAAATGCACCTTTCCATCAAATAACGTTCTCCACACGGCTCTGGGGGGTTAATAAAGGCGAGTGAAGTGATACATTTGTGTAAGAAAAATATTCATATTTAAAACTTTATAAAGTAAAGTCCCGGCCTTCTGTGGAAAAACTGTTGAAAGTGCCTCTCGCAATTAAAAATGCGTATGCTACGTCTGACGACCTTAACTGGTAGTGTAAGCATTTGAACTGCAGAGGCACTTTCAACACTTTTCCCATAAATTGAAAACGGAAGGCGATCAGCCGAAACTTTACTTTATAAAGTTTTAAATATGGATATTTTTCTTACACAAACGCATCGATTCGCTTCAGAAAGCCTTTATTAACCCCCCAGAGCCGTGTGGAGCACGTTATTTGACGGACAGATGGATTTTTATGGCATTTTTAACAGAACAACAATCGCTGCCATTATAAAGCTTGGATTATCCAGGACTTTTTTAATATAACTCCGATTGTATTCGTCTAAAAGAAGAATGTCATATACACCTAGCATGACTTGAGGGTGAGTAAATTATGGGCTAATTTTCATTTTTGGGTGAACTAACCCTTGAAGTCTTCCATCAGTCAACGACAGCGGAGTGACACTTTAAGCATTTAAGTAGTACCGGTCAAGATAACTCGTAGTACCCGGATGAGCGGTGTGTTATTCACTTTGGCGGTTGTTGTCTGGGAATAACATACCGCTGGAATGCGCTATTGACCAATCAGAATCAAGTATTCCACAGAGCCATGTAATAAAAAAGGTTAAAGGTCTGAAAAGTGGTCTATAAATAAGATTATTATTTTTTAAGGTGAAGTGTGTAATTTCTAAACCACTAATCACCAAATGCAATTGAAAAAAATAATCTGCCACTGGTTGGCCAGACAGAGCCCCTCCCACATTATTGCCATTGGTTGAGCCATTTTGATTTGTCAGGATCTTGTGATAGTCAATCAAAAAGCAATAATGAGTGGTCTCAGCTCATACAACATAACATAAAAAATAACACACATTACCTTTAAGAAAATACATATTTTTTTCTTTTGAATTTGGCGTGATATATAACCCAAGCATGTTCTTTTCATGCTTCATGAAAATCACTCAAAATGGGTTATATTAAAGTCATATATTCTATAACATTAATTTTGTTGAAAATTCTGTAAGAAAACCGACCTTCTCACTCTGTTTATAAATCTCTGGCTGAGATTATGTTTATTTACCCTTCTGCATTAATCCTGCTATCTTCATGTTAAACAATTCCAAGTTTGAGAGCAAGGGGAGAACTGACTGACACGGGCCGTCTCGTAAATGTGACACATCCCTGATTCATATGTGTTAATGTCAGCTTCCAGAACATTCAGCAGAAATAACTCTCAATGTTACTGTGCGAGCAAATTCAGAGATGTGTGTTGATCGCTTCAAGGCAAAGAGCAGAGATGAGAAAAAAAGTGAAGACAGTGAGAAAGAAAACCGTCTGCTAGGTCATATGGTGACCTCACTTTGAGCAATGACTAAAGGCAAGAGAGAGCTGAGAGTAAAATAAATTATTTTGCACATATAAATCTGTGCAATATGCTTCCCCTGAAATGGTTGATGTGCGTGATACTTTTCACAATTGTGTGATATCACTTTTATACAACAGTCCAATATACACAAAGATAATACTGAGTAAGTCACAATTTAGACACAATGGCTGCATCTGAAATCACATAGCGTTTTAATACTGTCTTTTTGCGCTTGTGATCTTCTAACATTACACTCTGACACACCGTATTTCTTGGCACTCTAGTTTAATGCGTATTTGGCGCCACCTATTGTTGCGGGTGTATTATTGACATAAAAGTCTAGACCCTGAATATAAGACAAACCTGTTTTTTCAGATGTATTTCTAAGAAAAAAAACATTGTTTTGTTCGGAACAATGCGGTACTTTGAAAGCTGTGCAGAGAGATGCGATTGGATGCAGAAAATCAAATAAGCTTAAGGCCTCAAGCTTCTTTATTCTAAATTGTTTTTTATTGGATTCTGGTGTGAAATATGACCCACACTAGTTATTTGTGACATTCACACCTGTTAATTTGTCATTTGTAATAAAACACCTATGTTTTATAAACTCATAATATACAAAATATATTTATTTATATTCATTAAAATATTCTGTGTAATAATATGCAATCATTGCTGACAGTTTACATTCTCGCAGATGAAGGGGAGGAAAACCTCCTTATGTACTTTTTTTTTTTTTCTCTATTGCACATCTTTGACCTCACTATGTTCCCCTCAATCCGGCAAGAAATGAAGTTTTCAATTTCTCAAGAAGCCCTCAGGCTTTGTGTATTGCTGTGTCTGTTTTGCTCTCAACTGTTGTGGAAGATTACATTTTGATGTGTGCCTCTCCCTGTATTGAAGACGACGGACGATGTCTCAGTCAAAATTTGAACCCTTCATGTGGGTGCTTGAAATATTCCAGAGTTTGATCATGCGGCTGTTCTCAGATATCTCTAGATTCAGTTACATTTAGATAATGCTGCCCTGACATTTATGACATTTATGAGAGTCTGCTAATTCTTTAAGTGATTTTTCAGTTGAATGACACTAAAATTCAAATGTCATGTTTGACTGAGCATATTTCAGATTTTAAAGTTCAGTTGTTCAAGGTGAAGTTGTCATTTACCAAAGAGAACTCCCCTGTGTGTGTATATAAATAGACAGGAAACTTAGAAAATAATACTTAAAAAAAACCTGAAGCTTAGCAGCAGAGTTGTCAGCATTTGTAATAGCAAGAAATTGCAAGAAAAGTATTTTTTATATCCTCGCAATAGACACAAAGATTCAACAAGACCAGTGTGAGTGGCCCGATTCACGAACAAATGACTCTATCCGCCGGTTCTTCTTAGTACAAATATTCATCATGACCAGTGTAGTCTAATTCCTAAAAAAAAGACTCTTATAAGTAATTTTTTTAGTAAATCAGATAAAGCGCGACCAGTGTAGTCGGTTCCCTTTCGAAGGGAACTCGCACTGCGTCGAAAGACGCTTTGGGAATAACGCCTCAGCATGACAGGTGTCTGAAATCACTATCGAATCACGGTAATCCTATTGACTGGCGACAGCCCATGATGTCATCAACGTGTGACCAGGAAGTATATAAGGGCACCTTGCAACACAACATTCACCTTTTCGTCTTCAGGGACTGTCTGTCTGTAAGGAGCGCTAAAGAATCAGAGGTATGAAGAGCACTAAGAAAGCAGAACGCTTTCAGAAGTGTGCAGACCCGTGCCCAAGATTTTTGTCGCCGGGTGACACACATGAGTTGTGCGTTATGTGTCTTGGTGAAGAACATGCACAGGCAGTTCTCGAGGGAATTGCCTGTGCAAATTGTAAGCGTTTTTCCTTAAAAACGTTCCGCTCTCGTTTGGCTCTCTTCTCGAGGGAAGAGGGGTCGGCATTTGGACCTTGTGGCCTGGGTCCCGCTCATGCTGAGACAGAGCGGCGACGCGCGTCATGGGGGTCCCAGATGGAGCTCGTCGATCATCTAGAGAGGGGTATAAACCTCTCAGACGGTTCAGTGGCTGACAAAAGTGAGCTGCAGGTCAAGGTGGAAGATGAGAGTCTTCCGCTGAGCTCTGCAGCAAGTGCTCTGCTGGACGGGCAGGAGATGGCTGAGGAGGGTGGTGACAGTAATCAGGAAGCGCCTGAATCCTCTCAGCCACCCTGCCCCGCGTATGCTGAGCTGCTGGATGTCGTGGAATGCGCCGCAGGCAGGCTGCAGCTGCCTTGGCGGCACGTTAGGGGAGAGATCACTCGCGGTAGACTGGATGATCGATTTCTCCCCGGCCATAGACTGGCAGCTCAGGTGAGCCTTCCATTTCTCCCGGATCTTCACACTGAGATCAAGGGGGCATGGAAGAACCCATATTCTGCCCGCATCACAGAGAGACATCTGTGGCTGAACCTGGCCGACATCGGGGAGAAAGAGATGAGCTTTCTCCTCGATTCGCTGGTTTCGCCCTCCGACCTTTTCGGCACCTCCGTGGAGGCGGTGGTTGGGATGTTCAGAGAGGCAAAGGCGCGCTCAGCTGCATTTAAAACATACATCCCGCTGAGATCCGCGTCCACACCCAGGCAGGCGGGGCCTGGTCTGTCACGGTCCGAGTGCTGTAGACAGGACCAGAGAGTTAGCGTCTTCTCTCGTGAACCCCCTCCGTGGAGGAGTAGGGCACAGAGGAGACGGGACTCCCGCAGGAAGAAGGATCTGAGGGCATAATATAATCCAGCCCTCTCCTTCCATTTTAATTCCCAGGCGCTTCTTACATCAGGCCTGAGGTGGGCCTGTGATGAGTGGAACGATGTTCTGATGGCTCGCCTTGGCTTGGTTAGTGAGAGTGCCGCTTTCAGGCATGCAAGGGCGATAGAACGCTGCGGTCATATGAGAACTGTGTGGTGAGTCTTCGCTCTACACGCCGCAGGTGAGATGAGTTGGTCTGCTTTGTGTGAATAACACTAAAAATGTATTTCTCTTCGTTCCATGTATAGAGTATGGGTTTATGTCAGTTTTGGGCCTTGAAGTTTTCCCCTGTTAGGTGGCAAAATAAAGCACCAGTCATGGGCTTTTTAAGTGAGTATGCGTTGGCTTTCCCTTTTGAGGATTCACAGGGTGGGCCACCGCTCATTTTTTGGATGGGTATGTAAACTTAGGCTTCCTCTCATGACGAGAGTAATTTGAGGCCGCCACTCATTTCTACTGGAATGTTAGCATAGTACTAAACGGCAGAGTGTCCTTCTAGGAGAATGGAGTGCCTGCTGCCATTTGGTGTTGTGTTTCACTGTGTTGTCTATCGGTTCCATTAGCCACCTCAGGGTAGAGTAGTTTGTCTCTTCTGGAGTGTGTTTACTAGAGACTGACACTGGAGCTTCAGATGGATTTATGCTTGTAGGCTGGCCCTCACCAGGGCCGCCTCGGTAGCTGGCCTAGGCTATATTGGTGATGATGGAGGTGCTTTGCTGAGGCATTGTCGCCTCTGGCCCTTCACTACGTGAATGTGGGTTTTAACTAGCATCCCTAATGTCAGCCTCCTCTCATGTGAGAGTCGTTTGGCCAAAGCCCGGCCCCTTTTCTGTCTGCCAGTGAAGACTGTGCTGTCGTATAGTAGGCCTTAGCAGGCCTCTATGACGGCCGACCCTAGAAGGGTTTGTTAGGCCAGCTGGCTGGAAACAAGCAGTTGGCTCTGGCAGACTGGGCAGTAGACTCTTGGACAGGTAGTAGGCCTTAGCAGGCCTCCTTGAAAGAGAGTCCTGACGCTTGGGGGACATGCATAGCAGCTGCAACCAGGTAGCTAGCCTCAAGAGGCCTCCTGTGGGCGGCCCCAACTTATGTGTTGGTGTGATATACTTCCCAATGATGTTGGTTTTGTGTAGCAGAAGGCTTGTTATCAGCTAGTAGGCCCTACCAGGCCTCCCTGAGGACGAGTCCCCAGCAGTGTGGGTATTTATTTGTCAGCCAGTGGTCTTACTGTCAGTCAATTGGCCTGAGACTGAGCCCCAGAAAGTCTGGGTTCATAGCAACCAGTTGTAACTTGCTATCAGGTTGTAGGCCTCACCAGGCCGCCCCAAAGGCGAGTTACAGAGTTTGGATACTCTGGTAGCTAGCATGACACACTATTAGGTAGTAGGCCTCACTAGGCCTCCCTGAAGGCGAGTTCCGATGTATGGCATCTGGACAGCTAGTCTGACTGGCTATCAGGTAGTAGGCCTCACCAGGCCTCCCTGAAGGTCAGTTCCCGGGTTTTTTGGTTACTCTGACAGTTGGCATGAATTGCTATCAGATAGTAGGCCTTACCAGGCCTCTCTGAAGGTGAGTTCTGGGTCTCAGTCACTTTGACAGTTAGCATGTATTGCTAGCAGGTAGTAGGCCTCACCAGGCCTCCCTGAGGGTGAACTCAGTCACTTGACAGTTAGCATTAATTGCTATCAGGTAGTAGGCCTCACCAGGCCTCCCTGAAGGCTTGCTTTCAGGTAGTAGGCCTCACCAGGCCTCCTTGAAGGCGAGTTCCCGAGATTGGGCACTTTCTGCTACTGGTTTCCTGCAGAAGGGAACTTATGGTATTTAGCCTACAGCTGAGTTTACCTACCAGGTCCGGCTCGGTGCTCCCTTCACTGAGGGTCGTTTGTGAGCACACAGCCGCCTGAGTCTGATCGGACGGTCGCAGGCCTCTCGTAAGGCCTCTCGTAAGGCCTCCCTGTTAAATCAGTCTGTAGGCCGCGTTTCCGGCCTCCTTAGCGCTTTGAACATAAGTGCTTTGTAGATCCCTGGATCCAGTTAGACTCCCCTGGTTAGCAAGGGTTGTAAAGCGCTGAGTATTGCTCTCCGGGATACCCGTCTCTGAAATCCGGTCTAAGGAGTACTGCCAGTTTTCAGTCCCTCAGTCTGGATGCCTCATAGAGGCAGTGTCTGGAGGCTCTGTTTCTGAACAGACAGGGTTGGCCAAAGCGAAGTTTCCAATATATGGGCACCAGGTAAGGCCTCCCTGGTGGCATTCGGGTGAATATGTTCCCCGAGTAGTGATTTGGCTGGGGTTTCTTCGGGTTCCCTGGCCACATTCCCTTATAGGGACCCCTTCTGTTGAAGTGGTTGGTCCCAGGCCTTTGAGCAGTCTGGGCAGGACCTCATGTGAAGTGCATTAAGGTTCCTCTTGAGGCTTATAGCTTGGGCTATGACCATAGGGAATGCTGTCACTGACAGCCCAGTGTGACCGGAGGGAGAGTGGTTTGGGCATTTCATTTGTATTTCCTTGTTCTGACAGTTGTCACTGCCAGTGGGCAGGCACTCCCCTCAGCATGGCAGCGTGGGTATATCGTTCCCAAAGCGTCTTTCGACGCAGTGCGAGTTCCCTTTGAAAGGGAACGTTCTCAGGTTACATATGTAACCTATGTTCCCTGAGAACAGGGCACGAGACACTGTGTCTCTTTGCCATGCCCCGGGGCCTGCCTGCCTACCAACAGTCCCTTCAGACGATAAGGTGAATGTTGTGTTGCAAGGCGCCCTTATATACTTCCTGGTCGCACGTTGATGACATCATGGGCTGTCGCCCATAGGATTACCGTGATTCGATAGTGATTTCAGACACCTGTCACACCGAGGCGTTTTTCCCAAAGCGTCTTTCGATGCAGTGTCTCGTTCCCTGTTCTCAGGGAACATAGGTTACATACGTAGTCTGAGAAAAATTCCCCAACTAATGACGATGAGAGTCGGTTCTTTTAATGAATTGTTCAAAAAGATGAATTACCGGTTTGAATCAGTCTGACGAACTTTCACTGATTCGTTCAGAGTGGTTAGTTGCAGCATTTCTCATTTTTATTTAGTTTAACTTTATGTAAAATAACAAAAACTAAAAGTGAAATAACAAAAACACTAAAACACTTGGGGACACTAAATTTTCAAATAAATATCCAAATAAATTTAATTACTAAACTAAATTAACTATATCAACTACATTACTTGAATATATATGATAATTGAAATGAGCTTGATGACATCACCGTTTTCTCCAGAGCGGCTGTACAGCCGAATCAAATTCGGTTTCATTATTTTCCTGTTTAACACTGTGAAGCTGCTTTGAAACAATCTGCATTGTAAAAAGCGCTATATAAATAAAGAAAAAATAAAGAAATAAAAGAAAAAAGAAAAAGAAAAATAAAGAAAAAACTGTAGAGACATTTAAAAAAAACTAATAAAATGACAAAAACATGCTACAAAATAATCACTAGACACATAACTAAAATTAAAATGAAAACAGAACATATAAAAAACTATAATAATATCTTGATGGTACTAAAATATATAAATATAGGCAAGAACAACTGTAAACTTATGTTCCATATGTCTTTACAAACTGAGGCAAAATGATTGTCTGTGGTAATCAATATCATGCCACACATGCAGTATACACTAGGCTGCCAATTTAAAAAAAAAAAAAAAAAAAAATATATATATATATATATATATATATATATATATATATATATATATATATATATATATATATATATATATATATAATTTATACTTATAATTAATTAAAAAATTTTTCTTCAAATATAGAAAATATAGAATTATTTTCTATATTTGTCACTGTGAATGTGTCACTGTAGTTTGAACACAAAAACGGATGTCTTGACTTCAGACCCAACCCCTGTGCTTCATATCAGATTCATCCTCATGTGACCGTGAAACATTGGGCCATACCACTCATCTCTCAGATGAATGGTAAGACAAGACATTTTCCCCCTGAAGTTTTAGGGGTCAGATATGTGATGCAAATAAGTGGAAAGTCTTATTGATTTAAGTCTGGCTTTTCAAGGTAGACTGGCTTTGTTAGATTCGAGAGCAGGAATTCATTCATCACGCACTTAATGGGCAACATCAGAGAAGGCTACTTCTTTTTCTCAGGTGTGGAGGCTGTCCTTCAGGGTGCGTGCGCATGACTTTGAGCGTGTCTGTCGTTTCCTAGCCCAGCCATCATTGTCATGAGTGTGTGTCAGAGTACCTGCTAATGGCTTTGTGTAGGTATAATAAAAGAACTTCTCATACCTGATTGCACTTCACATGCTCACCCGATATTTGTTCACATGAGTAATGCGAAATGCTGTTGCTTTGTACATGCAAAGTATAATTAAGATGTCAAAAGGTGAAGGACAAAGTCATAATAAACCATAAAATAACAGTTCTCAGAATCAGTGGTGGAATTAATAGCACAGAATCAAACCCTCAGCTCATGCGCATAAATTAGTATTTAAAACTCTTTATTGTGCAAGCTAATAGATCTTTGACGTCATCTGTCAGCCAATGAACTCACACTCACAATAACTCACTAATATTTAAATATTATCTTACCACATTCATGTTCTTTTTCTCTCTCTATCACGTGGTATACTGGTTTTGAAGAAAAAAAACTGTAAATTCTGTCCTTCAGGTTATGGCACACAGCAGTGCATTTCTAAACAAAAACCAACCCAGACACTCTGGCTTAGACTTAATTCACCCTAAATGTTTAAACCTGAAAAATTCCATTCAAATACATTTCTAAAGTGTACAATTAATGTTATTCCAGAGCAGTTTTACAGTAAAGTTGGTCAGAATATATAATATATATTTTGAAATATAAATAATGTACGTTTCATATGTTTTAACACACACGTTTTGTGTTTTCATGTTTTACGGGGACTTTCCATAGACTGTATATTATATTATACTGTACAAACTGTATATTCTACACCTTAACTCTAACCCTACCCCTAAACCTAAATCTGCCCATCACGATTTTCATTAGATTTTCAAAAAAGATTATTCTGAATGATTTATAAGCTTGTTTCCTCATGGAAATACGAGGACCACACACACACAGTTCAAAAATTAATAAGTCTCTTGCACCAAGGCTGCATCTATTTGACCAAAAATACAGTAAAAACATTAAAGTTTAAAAAAAAAAAAAAATGCTTACACACTAAAAGTGGTACTTGATACCCACTCAGTGAAACCATTCAATCATATACCTACATTATCTGGGTATGGAGTTAATTTTGTGCCATAATTAACCAAACAAATCCAGCATTTTGCAAACAAACACGATCTGCTTTGCAAAGGAAAACTCGACTCGCAAACAAAAAGAGAAATACATATTAATATACACTCACCTAAAGGATTATTAGGAACACCTGTTCAATTTCTCATTAATGCAATTACCTAATCAACCAATCACATGGCAGTTGCTTCAATGCATTTAGGGGTGTGGTCCTGGTCAAGACAATCTCCTGAACTCCAAACTGAATGTCAGAATGGGAAAGAAAGGTGATACAAGCAATTTTGAGCGTGGCATGGTTGTTGGTGCCAGACGGGCCGGTCTGAGTATTTCACAATCTGCTCAGTTACTGGGATTTTCACGCACAACCATTTCTAGAGTTTACAAAGAATGGTGTGAAAAGGGAAAAACATCCAGTATGCGGCAGTCCTGTGGGCGAAAATGCCTTGTTGATGCTAGAGGTCAGAGGAGAATGGGCCGACTGATTCAAGCTGATAGAAGAGCAACTTTGACTGAAATAACCACTCGTTACAACCGAGGTATGCAGCAAAGCATTTGTGAAGTCACAACACGCACAACCTTGAGGCGGATGGGCTACAACAGCAGAAGACCCCACCGGGTACCACTCATCTCCACTACAAATAGGAAAAAGAGGCTACAATTTGCACGAGCTCACCAAAATTGGACAGTTGAAGACTGGAAAAATGTTGCCTGGTCTGATGAGTCTCGATTTCTGTTGAGACATTCAGATGGTAGAGTCAGAATTTGGCGTAAACAGAATGAGAACATGGATCCATCATGCCTTGTTACCACTGTGCAGGCTGGTGGTGGTGATGTAATGGTGTGGGGGATGTTTTCTTGGCACACTTTAGTGCCAATTGGGCATCGTTTAAATGCCACGGCCTACCTGAGCATTGTTTCTGACCATGTCCATCCCTTTATGACCACCATGTACCCATCCTCTGATGGCTACTTCCAGCAGGATAATGCACCATGTCACAAAGTTCGAATCATTTCAAATTGGTTTCTTGAACATGACAATGAGTTCACTGTACTAAAATGGCCCCCACAGTCACCAGATCTCAACCCAATAGAGCATCTTTGGGATGTGGTGGATGGGGAGCTTCGTGCCCTGGATGTGCATCCCACAAATCTCCATCAACTGCAAGATGCTATCCTATCAATATGGGCCAACATTTCTAAAGAATGTTTTCAGCACCTTGTTGAATCAATGCCACGTAGAATTAAGGCAGTTCTGAAGGCGAAAGGGGGTCAAACACAGTATTAGTATGGTGTTCCTAATAATCCTTTAGGTGAGTGTATATACATCAGAACATATACAATGACAAGCTAAAACACAGGTGAACAATATCATTGATCATCTCCTAACAAGGCCACATAGGTCTGGGAAGATTAGATGGTAAGGCCCTATTATTAATTTTTAAAGATTTAATTGGTTTAGACCCTCATATCTATCACATCTTGTTATTCTACATTCAGACCGGAGAGAACAAAATTTTGTGATATGTTTGGTTTTATGGTTGTACAGCACTGTGGGCTGCACTCATCACATCTTGTTATTCTACAGTCTGACCGGAGAGAACTAAATTTTGTGATATGTTTGGTTTTATGGTTGTATTGTACAGCACTGTGGGCTGCACTCGTTGCAGCAGAAATGTGCTTTATAAGAAAATAAACTCAAACTCATTTTTCCTAATCAATGTGTTGGATGCATGAGAAATGGGCAGGAATAAAGATCTATGTGACTTTGACAAGGGCCAAATTGTTACAGCAAGGCGACTGGGTCAGAGTATCTCTGAAACAGCTAGGCTTGTGGGTTGCTTCTGGTCAGCAGTGGTGAGAATTTAACAGTGGTCCGAGGAGGGACACACCACAAACCAGTGACAGGGTGTAGGGCGCCTAAGGCTCATCGATGCACAAGGGCAACAAATTATCCCATCTTGTCCGAGCCAACAGGAGGGTCTACTGTGGCACAAGTCACACAAAATGATTTTATGATGGCTATGGGAGAAATGTGTCACAACACAGTGCATCACACTCTGCAGAATGCCTTTGATGACCCCTGTCCACCGTCGAAAGTGCCTACTGTACAATGGGCATGTGAGCGTCAGAACAGGATCTTGGAGAAGTGGAAGATCACCTGGTCCGATGAGTCCTGTTTTCTTTTACATCACATGGACAGCCGTGTACATGCGCACCATTTACCTGGTGAAGTGATGGACACCAGGATGCACTATGATGACAACAAGCTGGTGGAGGGACTGTGATGCTCTGGGCAATGTTCTGCTGGGAAACCCTGGGTCCGGCCATTCATGTGGACATAAATTTGACACATGCCACCTAACATTGTTGCACACCCCTTAATGACAATGGTATTCCCTGGTGGAAGCGGCCTCTTTCAGCAGGATAATGCACCCTGCCACACTGTACACATTGTAGCCTATATACGTGTACACACACACACACACACATCTTGCAATAGTTCATGACAACTCTATATATTATTTTAAAGTATTAGAGGATATGAAAAGTTAGTTGGTTTGGCCTTGACAGACTACATCTGCCTACACTGCTGCTGCAGAGCAAGTACAAAGACTTGCAACTGCTAACCGCATTTACAAATGCTGCCGCACAAACAATCCCATCAACAAAGACAAGCTACACAAACACAAGACACACACCTTCTAACATTGCAGATCTACCCATTTTTGCAGCAAAAAAGCCATGTTCATCAAGCCATGTGCATACAATGTGTGACAGATTGCATGGTGTACAGCTAATGAACTGACTTACTATGGTGGTTGATATATATATATATATATATATATATATATATATATATATATATATATATATATATATATATACACTCACCTAAATGATTATTAGGAACACCATACTAATACTGTGTTTGACCCCCTTTCGCCTTCAGAACTGCCTTAATTCTACGTGGCATTGATTCAACAAGGTGCTGAAAGCATTCTTTAGAAATGTTGGCCCATATTGATAGGATAGCATCTTGCAGTTGATGGAGATTTGTGGGATGCACATCCAGGGCACGAAGCTCCCATTCCACCACATCCCAAAGATGCTCTATTGGGTTGAGATCTGGTGACTGTGGGGGCCATTTTAGTACAGTGAACTCATTGTCATGTTCAAGAAACCAATTTGAAATGATTCAAGCTTTGTGACATGGTGCATTATCCTGCTGGAAGTAGCCATCAGAGGATGGGTACATAGTGGTCATAAAGGGATGGACATGGTCAGAAACAATGCTCAGGTAGGCCGTGGCATTTAAACGATGCCCAACTGGCACTAAGGGGCTTAAAGTGTGCCAAGAAAACATCCCCCACACCATTACACCACCACCACCAGCCTGCACAGTGGTAACAAGGCATGATGGATCCATGTTCTCATTCTGTTTACGCCAAATTCTGACTCTAACATCTGAATGTCTCAACAGAAATCGAGACTCATCAGACCAGGCAACATTTTTCCAGTCTTCAACTGTCCAATTTTGGTGAGCTTGTGCAAATTGTAGCCTCTTTTGCCTATTTGTAGTGGAGATGAGTGGTACCCGGTGGGGTCTTCTGCTGTTGTAGCCCATCCGCCTCAAGGTTGTGCGTGTTGTGGCTTCACAAATGCTTTGCTGCATACCTCGGTTGTAACGAGTGGTTATTTCAGTCAAAGTTGCTCTTCTATCAGCTTGAATCAGTCGGCCCATTCTCCTCTGACCTCTAGCATCAACAAGGCATTTTCGCCCACAGGACTGCCGCATACTGGATGTTTTTCCCTTTTCACACCATTCTTTGTAAACTCTAGAAATGGTTGTGCGTGAAAATCCCAGTAACTGAGCAGATTGTGAAATACTCAGACCGGCCCGTCTGGCACCAACAACCATGCCACGCTCAAAATTGCTTAAATCACCTTTCTTTCCCATTCTGACATTCAGTTTGAAGTTCAGGAGATTGTCTTGACCAGGACCACACCCCTAAATGCATTGAAGCAACTGCCATGTGATTGGTTGATTAGATAATTGCATTAATGAGAAATTGAACAGGTGTTCCTAATAATCCTTTAGGTGAGTGTATGTATATGTGTAATATTGGCACCCTTGGTTAATATCGTAGACTGTAAAAAATAGTGTCCGTGACGTTTCTGAAGAGCATTTCCGAAACCTAAAGTTGGCCTTAAAGTCATCTTGGAAGCGTGCCACCATGCGTCACTCCCGGAAAATAGAAAATGGGAAAAGAGGCCAGATGTAGGTGGAGCTGAGGTGCCTGGTTGCTGAAACCACACCCATCTAGCTTGACCATAGGACAATCCACCTGTCACTCAAATGGCCACACCCTTAATTATGCAGAACTTTAAGGCTTAATATAATTTAAATGGATGCCTTATAACAAAAAAGTCACCTCCCTCACAGTTGTCATGAAGGGCAAAATTAGCTATATAGACCAAAAACACAACTTGTACCAGGCTGTAAACATATTTTTTTCTGCTGTAAAGTTCAATGAGATCTCTAGCGGCCAGTCGATGAATTGCAGTTTAAGTCACTTCCGTATTGGCTTCAAGAGAGACCGCGGGAGGTTGCCGCTTGGTTAATATGAGCAAAACTGATTGCGAAAAATTGTTTTTGCAGTCTCTCCTCTTAGTCTTTCACACTTACTCTTAAATATCTCCTATCCCAAGTAGGAGTACTCTGGGCCCGGGCCAAATTCCGAGCTTGAAGCCCTCCCCTCGGACAGCAGACCAAATATGTAAACATTTCTATATCCGATTATATGTAAGGGTGAACTTGTGAAATAAAATTTTGTCCTAACATCCTTTGTCCACCTGGTTGACATTCAATCACCCACAATCATACATAATTTTGTAAAATATTAAATATCAATAAGAAAGGGAATAAAATAAAGAATAAAAACATGTTTCATTTTAAATTTGCCTGTAGAATCACCAATTTGAGGAAATTTAGGCCCAACAAAGCAGCAAATTTTACAAGGTATACCTGTAATCCAGATTCCTGTATGTCTGTCCTGATTGGTTCCACTGGCTCCATCCATTACATACAATTTCTTTGTCTCCTGAACCCGTCTATCTTTCCTATCTAAAAGTGTAGATTTGTCACTCAGCACCTAATAGCAGCTTCTGTTACCACTGCAAAAGCCTGTGTTTTTTAGCCAATGTTTTTTAACAGATGCTTTGCATCTGATGCAGGTGGAGAAACACTTCTGTTTTAAAGATTCTGCAATTATGTTTTTGTCAGGGTGAATCACTTTAGAAACAATGCCCGGTGAGGAATATTACTTTTGGATTGATTTTATTCAGCGGGGTGTAGAATGTAATGCATAATGGCAAACAACTTAGCAGAAGTAAGGCTGTGTAATAGTGGTTCTGAAGACAACAGGCTTGTGCTGGTTTTCAATTATTTTAATAGTTTTACTTCTCAACATAATGCTCCTTCAGACTGAATACAGATTATGGACATGACTTCATTTGGAAGAGGTTTTGTAACTAACTTCTTTAGTAATTTCTGCTACAGCAAAGTTACAAGCAACTGCAGAGGACCTCAAGTCCGATATTAATGACATTCATGAAATTCACTCCCAGTTAAATGAAATTGGTATGTTCTGATGTGACTGTTATATGTTAAATCACTTATTGTGTTCCATCTGAATGAATCTAACTCATGTGAAACGAATTGTTGTGCCTAAAGCTTTAGGCCTGTAATTTGATGCAGACACTAATAGAAGGCTTGGATTAATCTGCATAATTTTGCAATCAAATCATAAGATGAGCATGTGTGTGTGTAAGGGTGTGATAGTGAGAGTAGTGACAATCAAGGCTTCTTTGTGATATTCACTGCATTACCCTCAACACTGCTTATAAGTGGAGAATGTCATATACTCTAACTAGCAGAGTGTTTGTTACACAAATAGCACTCCTCAAGTAAAGTGCACACACACAGGAGTCTCTACTCACAATTGATTCCAATATATTTTTTCCCCCTGCAATAGGAAAGAAAAAACACAGATGAGAACTTTTTTTTTATATCATAGCAATGAGATCAAACAGAGAGCAAATACAGATTTCAGTTCAAATTTACTGCTTCTCATTCTTTTGAAAAAGTCTGTCATCAAAAGTCAGAGATTTCAGTATGAACTCAAACATTTTTCATCAAAGAATTTTATAGCTCTACATTCTTATTGTATGCTATGGAAGCTTGTTTCCCCCACAGAATAAAACATTTTAAAAGATAATTGCAACTTTTTTTCTCACAATTGCGAGATATAAAGCCAGAATTGCGAGATGTAAAGTCACAATTGCGAGTTATAAAGTCAGAATTGCATGATATAAAGTCGCCATTGTAAGGCCCGCCCAATCGTCCCAATGAAGGCTAACGATTAGCGGGTGAAGTTTTCTTGCGCGTTTAGTCTTTTCAGCGGGGCGAAGTAATTTAATTCCAATTTACCTTTATCTTTTATCATGACCTCGAATTTAGATTAGAATGCAGATTGGTTATTAGGTCATTTGTATAACAATTTAACTACACATTTGATTAATATGTGTAACTCTTTGCTCTTATTGAAATCATTAATTCGGTTCTCAGAGTGTACAGGGTCCTCGCACCGGCCGTTATGCGGGCCCACGATCACAAACTCGCCAGTCCGATCATTAACCAGAGGTTATGGCTAAATCGATCTAACAATGACGCCCATGCTTGCTATTGTTAAAAAGTACCCATGCACCCCTCTACAGTCGCCTATATAACAACTTAGTTAAAGCTGAAACAGTAACCAGAGGTTATGGCCAGTACCATAAATTATCTCAATAGTATTTTATCTGGCCCCCTATAATGCGACTGCATAACAACTTAGTTAAAGTCGAGCAGTTAGTCAGAAATCTAGAATCTTGCCAGATGTGCCCCATGGTCCATACAATCCGAGATCTGAATTGCATGAATTAAAGTCAGAATTGCATGATATAAAGTCGCAAATTGCCAGTTATAAAGTAAGAATTGTGAGATATAAAGTTGCAATTGCGAGTTATAAAGTCAGAATTGCATGATATAAAGTTGCAATTACGAGTTATAAAGTCAAAATTGCGAGATATAAAGTCGCAACTGCCAGTTATAAAGTCAGAATTGCGAGATATAAAGTCGCAATTGCCAGTTATAAAGTCAGAATTGTGAGATATAAAGTCGCAATTGCCAGTTATAAAGTCAGAATTGCGAGTTATAAAGTCAAAATTGCATGATATAAAGTTGCAATTGCCAGTTATAAAGTTAGAATTGCGAGATATAAAGTCACAATAGCGAGTTATAAAGTTAGAATTGCATGATATAAAGTCACAATTGCCAGTTATAAAGTCAGAATTGCATGATATAAAGTTGCAGTTGTCAGTTATAAAGTCAGAAGTGCGAGATAAAGTCAGAAGTGCGAGATATAAAGTCACAATAGCGAGTTATAAAGTTAGAATTGCATGTTATAAAGTCACAATTGCCAGTTATAAAGTCAGAATTGCATGATATAAAGTTGCAATTACGAGTTATAAAGTCAAAATTGCGAGATATAAAGTTGCAGTTGCCAGTTATAAAGTCAGAATTGCGAGATATAAAGTCGCAATTGCCAGTTATAAAGTCAGAATTGCATGATATAAAGTCGCAATTGCCAGTTATAAAGTCAGAATTGCGAGATATAAAGTCGCAATTGGCAGTTATAAAGTTAGAATTGCATGTTATAAAGTCACAATTGCCAGTTATAAAGTCAGAATTGCATGATATAAAGTTGCAATTACGAGTTATAAAGTCAAAATTGCGAGATATAAAGTTGCAGTTGCCAGTTATAAAGTCAGAATTGCGAGATATAAAGTCGCAATTACGAGTTATAAAGTCAGAATTGCGAGATATAAAGTCGCAATTGCCAGTTATAAAGTCAGAATTGCATGATATAAAGTCGCAATTGCCAGTTATAAAGTCAGAATTGCGAGATATAAAGTCGCAATTGGCAGTTATAAAGTCAAAATTGCGAGATATAAAGTCAGAATTGCGAGATATAAAGTCGCAACTGCCAGTTAGAAAGTCAGAATTGCGAGATATAAAGTCAAAATTGCATGATATAAAGTTGCAATTGCGAGTTATAAAGTCAAAATTGCATGATATAGTCGCAATTGCCAGTTATAAAGTTAGAATTGCGAGATAAAGTCAGAAGTGCGAGATATAAAGTCACAATAGCGAGTTATAAAGTTAGAATTGCATGATATAAAGTCACAATTGCCAGTTATAAAGTCAGAATTGCATGATATAAAGTCGCAATTGGCAGTTATAAAGTCAGAATTGCAAGATAAAGTCAGAAGTGCAAGATATAAAGTCGCAATTGCAAGTTATAAAGTTAGAATTGCGAGATATAAAGTCGCAATTGGCAGTTATAAAGTCAGAATTGCGAGATATAAAGTCGCAATTGCCAGTTATAAAGTCAGAATTGCGAGATACAAAGTCAGAATTGCGAGATATAATGCCGCAATTGTGAGATATAAAGTCGCAATTGCCAGTTATGAAGTCCGAGAGATATAAAGTCGCAATTCTGAGGAAAAAAGTCAGAATTGGGAGATATAAAGTCAGAAGTGCGAGATATAAAGTCGCATTTGCCAGTTATAAAGTCAGAATTGCATGATATAAAGTCGCAATTGCGAGTTATAAAGTCAAAATTGCGAGATATAAAGTCAGAAGTGCGAGATATAAAGTCGCAATTGCGAGTTATAAAGTCAGAATTGCGAGATATTAAGTTGCAATTGCGAGTTATAAAGTCAGAAGTGCGAGATATAAAGTCAGAAGTGCGAGTTATAAAGTCAGAAGTGCGAGATATAAAGTCGCAATTGTGAGTTATAAAGTCCGAATTGCGAGTTATAAAGTCCGAATTGCGAGATATAAAGTCAGAAGTGCGAGTTATAAAGTCAGAAGTGCGAGATATAAAGTCGCAATTGCGAGTTATAAAGTCAGAATTGCATGATATAAAGTCAGAATTGCCAGTTATAAAGTCAGAATTGCGAGATATAAAGTCAGAAGTGCGAGATATAAAGTCAGAAGTGCGAGATATAAAGTCGCAATTGCGAGTTATAAAGTCAGAATTGCCAGTTATAAAGTCAGAATTGCGAGATATAAAGTCAGAAGTGCGAGATATAAAGTCAGAAGTGCGAGATATAAAGTCGCAATTGCGAGTTATAAAGTCAGAATTGCCAGTTATAAAGTCAGAAGTGCGAGTTATAAAGTCTGAATTGCATGATATAGTTGCAATTGCGAGATATAAAGTTGCAATTGGCAGTTAGAAAGTCAAAATTTGCAAGATATAAAGTCGCAATTGCGAGATATAAAGTTGCAATTGGCAGTTAGAAAGTCAGAAGTGCGAGATATGAAGTCGCAATTGCGAGTTATAGTCAGAAGTGCGAGATATAAAGTCACAATAGCGAGTTATAAAATCAGAATTGCATGATATAAAGTCACAATTGCCAGTTATAAAGTCAGAATTGCGAGATAAAGTCAGAAGTGCGAGATATAAAGTCGCAATAGCGAGTTATAAAGTTAGAATTGCATGATATAAAGTCAAAATTACCAGTTATAAAGTCAGAAGTGCAAGATATAAAGTTGCAATTACGAGTTATAAAGTCAAAATTGCGAGATATAAAGTCACAATTGCCAGTTATAAAGTCAGAATTGCGAGATATAAAGTCGCAACTGCCAGTTATAAAGTCAGAATTGCGAGATATAAAGTCGCAATTGCCAGTTATAAAGTCAGAATTGTGAGATATAAAGTCGCAATTGCCAGTTATAAAGTCAGAATTGCGAGTTATAAAGTCAAAATTGCATGATATAAAGTTGCAATTGCCAGTTATAAAGTTAGAATTGCGAGATATAAAGTCACAATAGCGAGTTATAAAGTTAGAATTGCATGATATAAAGTCACAATTGCCAGTTATAAAGTCAGAATTGCATGATATAAAGTTGCAGTTGTCAGTTATAAAGTCAGAAGTGCGAGATAAAGTCAGAAGTGCGAGATATAAAGTCACAATAGCGAGTTATAAAGTTAGAATTGCATGTTATAAAGTCACAATTGCCAGTTATAAAGTCAGAATTGCATGATATAAAGTTGCAATTACGAGTTATAAAGTCAAAATTGCGAGATATAAAGTTGCAGTTGCCAGTTATAAAGTCAGAATTGCGAGATATAAAGTCGCAATTGCCAGTTATAAAGTCAGAATTGCATGATATAAAGTCGCAATTGCCAGTTATAAAGTCAGAATTGCGAGATATAAAGTCGCAATTGGCAGTTATAAAGTTAGAATTGCATGTTATAAAGTCACAATTGCCAGTTATAAAGTCAGAATTGCATGATATAAAGTTGCAATTACGAGTTATAAAGTCAAAATTGCGAGATATAAAGTTGCAGTTGCCAGTTATAAAGTCAGAATTGCGAGATATAAAGTCGCAATTACGAGTTATAAAGTCAGAATTGCGAGATATAAAGTCGCAATTGCCAGTTATAAAGTCAGAATTGCATGATATAAAGTCGCAATTGCCAGTTATAAAGTCAGAATTGCGAGATATAAAGTCGCAATTGGCAGTTATAAAGTCAAAATTGCGAGATATAAAGTCAGAATTGCGAGATATAAAGTCGCAACTGCCAGTTAGAAAGTCAGAATTGCGAGATATAAAGTCAAAATTGCATGATATAAAGTTGCAATTGCGAGTTATAAAGTCAAAATTGCATGATATAGTCGCAATTGCCAGTTATAAAGTTAGAATTGCGAGATAAAGTCAGAAGTGCGAGATATAAAGTCACAATAGCGAGTTATAAAGTTAGAATTGCATGATATAAAGTCACAATTGCCAGTTATAAAGTCAGAATTGCATGATATAAAGTCGCAATTGGCAGTTATAAAGTCAGAATTGCAAGATAAAGTCAGAAGTGCAAGATATAAAGTCGCAATTGCAAGTTATAAAGTTAGAATTGCGAGATATAAAGTCGCAATTGGCAGTTATAAAGTCAGAATTGCGAGATATAAAGTCGCAATTGCCAGTTATAAAGTCAGAATTGCGAGATACAAAGTCAGAATTGCGAGATATAATGCCGCAATTGTGAGATATAAAGTCGCAATTGCCAGTTATAAAGTCCGAGAGATATAAAGTCGCAATTCTGAGGAAAAAAGTCAGAATTGGGAGATATAAAGTCAGAAGTGCGAGATATAAAGTTGCATTTGCCAGTTATAAAGTCAGAATTGCATGATATAAAGTCGCAATTGCGAGTTATAAAGTCAAAATTGCGAGATATAAAGTCAGAAGTGCGAGATATAAAGTCGCAATTGCGAGTTATAAAGTCAGAATTGCGAGATATTAAGTTGCAATTGCGAGTTATAAAGTCAGAAGTGCGAGATATAAAGTCAGAAGTGCGAGTTATAAAGTCAGAAGTGCGAGATATAAAGTCGCAATTGTGAGTTATAAAGTCCGAATTGCGAGTTATAAAGTCCGAATTGCGAGATATAAAGTCAGAAGTGCGAGTTATAAAGTCAGAAGTGCGAGATATAAAGTCGCAATTGCGAGTTATAAAGTCAGAATTGCATGATATAAAGTCAGAATTGCCAGTTATAAAGTCAGAATTGCGAGATATAAAGTCAGAAGTGCGAGATATAAAGTCAGAAGTGCGAGATATAAAGTCGCAATTGCGAGTTATAAAGTCAGAATTGCCAGTTATAAAGTCAGAATTGCGAGATATAAAGTCAGAAGTGCGAGATATAAAGTCAGAAGTGCGAGATATAAAGTCGCAATTGCGAGTTATAAAGTCAGAATTGCCAGTTATAAAGTCAGAAGTGCGAGTTATAAAGTCTGAATTGCATGATATAGTTGCAATTGCGAGATATAAAGTTGCAATTGCGAGATATAAAGTCAAAATTTGCAAGATATAAAGTCGCAATTGCGAGATATAAAGTTGCAATTGGCAGTTAGAAAGTCAGAAGTGCGAGATATAAAGTCGCAATTGCGAGTTATAGTCAGAAGTGCGAGATATAAAGTCACAATAGCGAGTTATAAAATCAGAATTGCATGATATAAAGTCACAATTGCCAGTTATAAAGTCAGAATTGCGAGATAAAGTCAGAAGTGCGAGATATAAAGTCGCAATAGCGAGTTATAAAGTTAGAATTGCATAATATAAAGTCACAATTACCAGTTATAAAGTCAGAAGTGCAAGATATAAAGTTGCAATTGCGAGTTATAAAGTCAAATTTGCGAGATATAAAGTTGCAATTGCGAGTTATAAAGTCAGAATTGCATGATATAAAGTTGCAATTGCCAGTTATAAAGTCAGAATTGCATGATATAAAGTTGCAATTGCCAGTTATAAAGTCAGAATTGCGAGATATAAAGTCAGAAGTGTGAGATATAAAGTTGCAATTGCGAGTTATAAAGTCAGAATTGCGAGATAAAGTCAGAAGTGCGAGATATAAAATCACAATTGCCAGTTATAAAGTCAGAATTGCATGATATAAAGTCGCAATTGCCAGTTATAAAGTCAGAAGTGCGAAATATAAAGTCGCAATTGCGAGTTATAAAGTCAGAAGTGCGAAATATAAAGTTGCAATTGCGAGTTATAAAGTCAGAATTGCGAGATATAAAGTCAGAAGTGCGAGTTATAAAGTCAGAATTGCATGATATAAAGTCACAATTGCCTATAAAGTCAGAATTGTGAGATATAAAGTCAGAAGTGCGAGTTATAAAGTCAGAATTGCATGATATAAAGTCACAATTGCCAGTTATAAAGTCAGAATTGCGAGATATAAAGTCAGAAGTGCGATTTATAAAGTCAGAATTGCATGATATAAAGTTGCAATTACCAGTTATAAAGTCAAAATTTGCGAGATATAAAGTCGCAATTGCGAGATATAAAGTCAGAAGTGCTAGATATAAAGTCACAATAGCGAGTTATAAAGTCAGAATTGCATGATATAAAGTCACAATTGCGAGTTATAAAGTCAGAAGTGCTAGATATAAAGTCACAATAGCGAGTTATAAAGTCAGAATTGCATGATATAAAGTCGCAATTGCGAGTTATAAAGTCAAAATTGCGAGATATAAAGTCGCAATTGCGAGTTATAAAGTCAGAAGTGCGAGATATAAAGTCGCAATAGCGAGTTATAAAGTTAGAATTGCATGATATAAAGTCACAATTACCAGTTATAAAGTCAGAATTGCATGATATAAAGTCGCAATTGGCAGTTATAAAGTCAGAATTGCGAGATATAAAGTCGCAATTGCCAGTTATAAAGTCAGAATTGCGAGATATAAAGTCGCAATTGCCAGTTATAAAGTCAGAATTGCGAGATACAAAGTCAGAATTGCGAGATATAAAGCCGCAATTGCCAGTTATAAAGTCCGAGAGATATAAAGTCGCAATTCTGAGGAAAAAAGTCAGAATTGGGAGATATAAAGTCGCAATTATGAGTTATAAAAAACTGTTTTCTTGCAATTGCGAGTTTATACCTCACAATTCTGACTTTATATTTTACACAATTGCGATATATAAAGTCAAAAGTGCGAGATATAAAGTCGCATTTGCCAGTTATAAAGTCAGAATTGCATGATATAAAGTTGCAATTGCCAGTTATAAAGTCAGAATTGCGAGATATAAAGTCACAATTGCGAGTTATAAAGTCAAAATTTGCGAGATATAAAGTCGCAATTGCGAGTTATAAAGTCAGAAGTGCGAGATATAAAGTCACAATAGCGAGTTATAAAGTCAGAATTGCATGATATAAAGTTGCAATTGCCAGTTATAAAGTCAGAATTGCATGATATAAAGTCGCAATTGCGAGTTATAAAGGCAAAATTGCGAGATATAAAGTCAGAAGTGCGAGATATAAAGTCGCAATTGCGAGTTATAAAGTCAGAAGTGCGAGATATAAAGTCGCAATAGCGAGTTATAAAGTTAGAATTGCATGATATAAAGTCACAATTACCAGTTATAAAGTCAGAATTGCATGATATAAAGTCGCAATTGGCAGTTATAAAGTCAGAATTGCGAGATAAAGTCAGAATTGCATGATATAAAGTCGCAATTGCAAGTTATAAAGTTAGAATTGCGAGATATAAAGTCGCAATTGCCAGTTATGAAGTCAGAATTGCGAGATATAAAGTCGCAATTGCCAGTTATAAAGTCAGAATTGCGAGATACAAAGTCAGAATTGCGAGATATAAAGCCGCAATTGTGAGATATAAAGTCGCAATTGCCAGTTATAAAGTCCGAGAGATATAAAGTCGCAATTCTGAGGAAAAAAGTCAGAATTGGGAGATATAATGTCGCAATTATGTGTTAGGAAAAACTGTTTTCTTGCAATTGCGAGTTTATATCTCACAATTCTGACTTTATATTTTACACAATTGCGATATACACTCACCTAAAGGATTATTAGGAACACCATACTTATACTGTGTTTGACCCCCTTTCGCCTTCAGAACTGCCTTAATTCTACGTGGCATTGATTCAACAAGGTGCTGAAAGCATTCTTTAGAAATGTTGGCCCATATTGATAGGATAGCATCTTGCAGTTGATGGAGATTTGTGGGATGCACATCCAGGGCACGAAGCTCCCGTTCCACCACATCCCAAAGATGCTCTATTGGGTTGAGATCTGGTGACTGTGGGGGCCATTTTAGTACAGTGAACTCATTGTCATGTTCAAGAAACCAATTTGAAATGATTCGAGCTTTGTGACATGGTGCATTATCCTGCTGGAAGTAGCCATCAGAGGATAGGTACATGGTGGTCATAAAGGGATGGACATGGTCAGAAACAATGCTCAGGTAGGCCATGGCATTTAAACGATGCCCAATTGGCACTAAGGGGCCTAAAGTGTGCCAAGAAAACATCCCCCACACCATTACACCACCACCACCAGCCTGCACAGTGGTAACAAGGCATGATGGATCAATGTTCTCATTCTGTTTACGCCAAATTCTTACTCTACCATCTGAATGTCTCAACAGAAATCGAGACTCATCAGACCAGGCAACATTTTTCCAGTCTTCAACTGTCCAATTTTGGTGAGCTCGTGCAAATTGTAGCCTCTTTTTCCTATTTGTAGTAAAGATGAGTGGTACCCGGTGGGGTCTTCTGCTGTTGTAGCCCATCCGCCTCAAGGTTGTGCGTGTTGTGGCTTCACAAATGCTTTGCTGCATACCTCGGTTGTAACGAGTGGTTATTTCAGTCAAAGTTGCTCTTCTATCAGCTTGAAGCAGTCGGCCCATTCTCCTCTGACCTCTAGCATCAACAAGGCATTTTCGCCCACAGGACTGCCGCATACTGGATGTTTTTCCCTTTTCACACCATTCTTTGTAAACTCTAGAAATGGTTGTGCGTGAAAATCCCAGTAACTGAGCAGATTGTGAAATACTCAGACCGGCCCGTCTGGCACCAACAACCATGCCACGCTCAAAATTGCTTAAATCACCTTTCTTTCCCATTCTGACATTCAGTTTGGAGTTCAGGAGATTGTCTTGACCAGGACCACACCCCTAAATGCATTGAAGCAACTGCCATGTGATTGGTTGATTAGATAATTGCATTAATGAGAAATTGAACAGGTGTTCCTAATAATTCTTTAGGTGAGTGTATAAAGTCAGAAGTGCGAGATATAAAGTCGCATTTGCCAGTTATAAAGTCAGAATTGCATGATATAAAGTTGCAATTGCGAGTTATAAAGTCAGAATTGCGAGATATAAAGTTGCAATTGCCAGTTATAAAGTCAGAAGTGCGAGATATAAAGTTGCAATTAGCAGTTATAAAGTCAAAATTGCGAGATATAAAGTCACAATTGCCAGTTATAAAGTCAAAATTGCGAGATATGAAGTCGCAATTGCCAGTTATAAAGTCAGAATTGCGAGATATAAAGTCGCAATTGCCAGTTATAAAGTCAGAATTGCGAGATATAAAGTTGCAATTGCAAGTTTTAAAGTCAGAATTGCGAGATATAAAGTCGCAATTGCCAGTTATAAAGTCAGAATTGCGAGATAAAGTCAGAAGTGCGAGATATAAAGTCGCAATTGCAAGTTATAAAGCCAGAATTGCGAGATATAAAGTCAAAATTGCGAGATATAAAGTCGCAATTGCCAGTTATAAAGTCAGAATTGCGAGATATAAAGTCACAATAGCGAGTTATAAAGTCAGAATTGCGAGATATAAAGTTGCAATTGCGAGTTATAAAGTCAAAATTGCGAGATATAAAGTCAAAATTGCGAGATATAAAGTCGCAATCGCCAGTTATAAAGTCAGAATTGCGAGATATAAAGTCGCAATTGCCAGTTATAAAGTCAGATTTGCGAGATATAAAGTTGCAATTGCAAGTTATAAAGTCAGAATTGCGAGATATAAAGTCGCAATTGCCAGTTATAAAGTCAGAATTGCGAGATAAAGTCAGAAGTGCGAGATATAAAGTCGCAATTGCAAGTTATAAAGTCAGAATTGCGAGATAGTCAGAAGTGCGAGATATAAAGTCGCAATTGCAAGTTATAAAGCCAGAATTTCGAGATATAAAGTCAGAATTGCGAGATAAAGTCAGAAGTGCGAGATATAAAGTCGCAATTGCAAGTTATAAAGTCAGAATTGCGAGATATAAAGTTGCAATTGCAAGTTATAAAGTCAGAATTGCGAGATATAAAGTTGCAATTGCCAGTTATAAAGTCAGAATTGCGAGATATAAAGTTGCAATTGCCAGTTATAAAGTCAGAATTGCAAGATATAAAGTTGCAATTGCCAGTTATAAAGTCAGAAGTGCGAGATATAAAGTCACAATTGCAAGTTATAAAGCCAGAATTGCGAGATATAAAGTTGCAATTGCCAGTTATAAAGTCAGAATTGCGAGATAGTCAGAAGAGCGAGATATAAAGTCGCAATTGCAAGTTATAAAGCCAGAATTGCGAGATATAAAGTCAGAATTGCGAGATATAAAGTTGCAATTGCCAGTTATAAAGTCAGAATTGCGAGATATAAAGTTGCAATTGCCAGTTATAAAGTCAGAATTGCGAGATATAAAGTTGCAATTGCCAGTTATAAAGTCAGAATTGCGAGATATAAAGTTGCAATTGCCAGTTATAAAGTCAGAATTGCGAGATAGTCAGAAGTGCGAGATATAAAGTCGCAATTGCAAGTTATAAAGCCAGAATTTCGAGATATAAAGTCAGAATTGCGAGATAAAGTCAGAAGTGCGAGATATAAAGTCGCAATTGCAAGTTATAAAGTCAGAATTGCGAGATATAAAGTTGCAATTGCAAGTTATAAAGTCAGAATTGCGAGATATAAAGTTGCAATTGCCAGTTATAAAGTCAGAATTGCGAGATATAAAGTTGCAATTGCCAGTTATAAAGTCAGAATTGCAAGATATAAAGTTGCAATTGCCAGTTATAAAGTCAGAAGTGCGAGATATAAAGTCACAATTGCAAGTTATAAAGCCAGAATTGCGAGATATAAAGTTGCAATTGCCAGTTATAAAGTCAGAATTGCGAGATAGTCAGAAGAGCGAGATATAAAGTCGCAATTGCAAGTTATAAAGCCAGAATTGCGAGATATAAAGTCAGAATTGCGAGATATAAAGTTGCAATTGCCAGTTATAAAGTCAGAATTGCGAGATATAAAGTTGCAATTGCCAGTTATAAAGTCAGAATTGCGAGATATAAAGTTGCAATTGCCAGTTATAAAGTCAGAATTGCGAGATATAAAGTTGCAATTGCCAGTTATAAAGTCAGAATTGCGAGATAAAGTCAGAAGTGCGAGATATAAAGTCACAATAGCGAGTTATAAAGTCCAAATTGCGAGATATAAAGTTGCAATTGCGAGTTATAAAGTCCAAATTGCGAGATATAAAGTCAAAATTTCGAGATATAAAGTCACAATTGCCAGTTATAAAGTCAGAATTGCGAGATATAAAGTTGCAATTGCAAGTTATAAAGCCAGAATTGCAAGATATAAAGTCACAATAGCGAGTTATAAAGTCAGAATTGCGAGATATAAAGTCAGAATTGCGAGATATAAAGTCACAATAGCGAGTTATAAAGCCAGAAGTGCGAGATATAAAGTTGCAATTGCCAGTTATAAAGTCAGAATTGCGAGATATAAAGTTGCAATTGCCAGTTATAAAGTCAGAATTGCGAGACATAAAGTTGCAATTGCCAGTTATAAAGTCAGAATTGCGAGATATAAAGTCAGAAGTGCGAGTTATAAAGTCAGAAGTGCGAGATATAAAGTCGCAATTGCGAGTTATAAAGTCAGAATTGCATGATATAAAGTCAGAATTGCCAGTTATAAAGTCAGAATTGCGAGATATAAAGTCAGAAGTGCGAGATATAAAGTCAGAAGTGCGAGATATAAAGTCGCAATTGCGAGTTATAAAGTCAGAATTGCCAGTTATAAAGTCAGAATTGCGAGATATAAAGTCAGAAGTGCGAGATATAAAGTCAGAAGTGCGAGATATAAAGTCGCAATTGCGAGTTATAAAGTCAGAATTGCCAGTTATAAAGTCAGAAGTGCGAGTTATAAAGTCTGAATTGCATGATATAGTTGCAATTGCGAGATATAAAGTTGCAATTGGCAGTTAGAAAGTCAAAATTTGCAAGATATAAAGTCGCAATTGCGAGATATAAAGTTGCAATTGGCAGTTAGAAAGTCAGAAGTGCGAGATATAAAGTCGCAATTGCGAGTTATAGTCAGAAGTGCGAGATATAAAGTCACAATAGCGAGTTATAAAGTCAGAATTGCATGATATAAAGTCACAATTGCCAGTTATAAAGTCAGAATTGCGAGATAAAGTCAGAAGTGCGAGATATAAAGTCGCAATAGCGAGTTATAAAGTTAGAATTGCATGATATAAAGTCACAATTACCAGTTATAAAGTCAGAAGTGCAAGATATAAAGTTGCAATTGCGAGTTATAAAGTCAAATTTGCGAGATATAAAGTTGCAATTGCGAGTTATAAAGTCAGAATTGCATGATATAAAGTTGCAATTGCCAGTTATAAAGTCAGAATTGCATGATATAAAGTTGCAATTGCCAGTTATAAAGTCAGAATTGCGAGATATAAAGTCAGAAGTGTGAGATATAAAGTTGCAATTGCGAGTTATAAAGTCAGAATTGCGAGATAAAGTCAGAAGTGCGAGATATAAAATCACAATTGCCAGTTATAAAGTCAGAATTGCATGATATAAAGTCGCAATTGCCAGTTATAAAGTCAGAAGTGCGAAATATAAAGTCGCAATTGCGAGTTATAAAGTCAGAAGTGCGAAATATAAAGTTGCTATTGCGAGTTATAAAGTCAGAATTGCGAGATATAAAGTCAGAAGTGTGAGTTATAAAGTCAGAATTGCATGATATAAAGTCACAATTGCCTATAAAGTCAGAATTGTGAGATATAAAGTCAGAAGTGCGAGTTATAAAGTCAGAATTGCATGATATAAAGTCATAATTGCCAGTTATAAAGTCAGAATTGCGAGATATAAAGTCAGAAGTGCGATTTATAAAGTCAGAATTGCATGATATAAAGTTGCAATTACCAGTTATAAAGTCAAAATTTGCGAGATATAAAGTCGCAATTG
Organism: Rhinogobio ventralis; assembly: GCA_039654625.1. Taxonomy (NCBI): domain Eukaryota; kingdom Metazoa; phylum Chordata; class Actinopteri; order Cypriniformes; family Gobionidae; genus Rhinogobio; species Rhinogobio ventralis. Next base: position 10,122,094 of record CM077194.1, read on the forward strand.
CGAGATATAAAGTCAGAAGTGCTAGATATAAAGTCACAATAGCGAGTTATAAAGTCAGAATTGCATGATATAAAGTCACAATTGCGAGTTATAAAGTCAGAAGTGCTAGATATAAAGTCACAATAGCGAGTTATAAAGTCAGAATTGCATGATATAAAGTCGCAATTGCGAGTTATAAAGTCAAAATTGCGAGATATAAAGTCAGAAGTGCGAGATATAAAGTCGCAATTGCGAGTTATAAAGTCAGAAGTGCGAGATATAAAGTCGCAATAGCGAGTTATAAAGTTAGAATTGCATGATATAAAGTCACAATTACCAGTTATAAAGTCAGAATTGCATGATATAAAGTCGCAATTGGCAGTTATAAAGTCAGAATTGCGAGATATAAAGTCGCAATTGCCAGTTATAAAGTCAGAATTGCGAGATATAAAGTCGCAATTGCCAGTTATAAAGTCAGAATTGCGAGATACAAAGTCAGAATTGCGAGATATAAAGCCGCAATTGCCAGTTATAAAGTCCGAGAGATATAAAGTCGCAATTCTGAGGAAAAAAGTCAGAATTGGGAGATATAAAGTCGCAATTATGAGTTATAAAAAACTGTTTTCTTGCAATTGCGAGTTTATACCTCACAATTCTGACTTTATATTTTACACAATTGCGATATATAAAGTCAAAAGTGCGAGATATAAAGTCGCATTTGCCAGTTATAAAGTCAGAATTGCATGATATAAAGTTGCAATTGCCAGTTATAAAGTCAGAATTGCGAGATATAAAGTCACAATTGCGAGTTATAAAGTCAAAATTTGCGAGATATAAAGTCGCAATTGCGAGTTATAAAGTCAGAAGTGCGAGATATAAAGTCACAATAGCGAGTTATAAAGTCAGAATTGCATGATATAAAGTTGCAATTGCCAGTTATAAAGTCAGAATTGCATGATATAAAGTCGCAATTGCGAGTTATAAAGGCAAAATTGCGAGATATAAAGTCAGAAGTGCGAGATATAAAGTCGCAATAGCGAGTTATAAAGTTAGAATTGCATGATATAAAGTCACAATTACCAGTTAGAAAGTCAGAATTGCATGATATAAAGTCGCAATTGGCAGTTATAAAGTCAGAATTGCGAGATAAAGTCAGAATTGCATGATATAAAGTCGCAATTGCAAGTTATAAAGTCAGAATTGCGAGATACAAAGTCAGAATTGCGAGATATAAAGCCGCAATTGTGAGATATAAAGTCGCAATTGCCAGTTATAAAGTCCGAGAGATATAAAGTCGCAATTCTGAGGAAAAAAGTCAGAATTGGGAGATATAAAGTCGCAATTATGAGTTAGGAAAAACTGTTTTCTTGCAATTGCGAGTTTATATCTCACAATTCTGACTTTATATTTTACACAATTGCGATATACACTCACCTAAAGGATTATTAGGAACACCATACTTATACTGTGTTTGACCCCCTTTCGCCTTCAGAACTGCCTTAATTCTACGTGGCATTGATTCAACAAGGTGCTGAAAGCATTCTTTAGAAATGTTGGCCCATATTGATAGGATAGCATCTTGCAGTTGATGGAGATTTGTGGGATGCACATCCAGGGCACGAAGCTCCCGTTCCACCACATCCCAAAGATGCTCTATTGGGTTGAGATCTGGTGACTGTGGGGGCCATTTTAGTACAGTGAACTCATTGTCATGTTCAAGAAACCAATTTGAAATGATTCGAGCTTTGTGACATGGTGCATTATCCTGCTGGAAGTAGCCATCAGAGGATAGGTACATGGTGGTCATAAAGGGATGGACATGGTCAGAAACAATGCTCAGGTAGGCCATGGCATTTAAACGATGCCCAATTGGCACTAAGGGGCCTAAAGTGTGCCAAGAAAACATCCCCCACACCATTACACCACCACCACCAGCCTGCACAGTGGTAACAAGGCATGATGGATCAATGTTCTCATTCTGTTTACGCCAAATTCTGACTCTACCATCTGAATGTCTCAACAGAAATCGAGACTCATCAGACCAGGCAACATTTTTCCAGTCTTCAACTGTCCAATTTTTGTGAGCTTGTGCAAATTGTAGCCTCTTTTTCCTATTTGTAGTGGAGATGAGTGGTACCCGGTGGGGTCTTCTGCTGTTGTAGCCCATCCGCCTCAAGGTTGTGCGTGTTGTGGCTTCACAAATGCTTTGCTGCATACCTCGGTTGTAACGAGTGGTTATTTCAGTCAAAGTTGCTCTTCTATCAGCTTGAAGCAGTCGGCCCATTCTCCTCTGACCTCTAGCATCAACAAGGCATTTTCGCCCACAGGACTGCCGCATACTGGATGTTTTTCCCTTTTCACACCATTCTTTGTAAACTCTAGAAATGGTTGTGCGTGAAAATCCCAGTAACTGAGCAGATTGTGAAATACTCAGACCGGCCCGTCTGGCACCAACAACCATGCCACGCTCAAAATTGCTTAAATCACCTTTCTTTCCCATTCTGACATTCAGTTTGGAGTTCAGGAGATTGTCTTGACCAGGACCACACCCCTAAATGCATTGAAGCAACTGCCATGTGATTGGTTGATTAGATAATTGCATTAATGAGAAATTGAACAGGTGTTCCTAATAATTCTTTAGGTGAGTGTATAAAGTCAGAAGTGCGAGATATAAAGTCGCATTTGCCAGTTATAAAGTCAGAATTGCATGATATAAAGTTGCAATTGCGAGTTATAAAGTCAGAATTGCGAGATATAAAGTTGCAATTGCCAGTTATAAAGTCAGAAGTGCGAGATATAAAGTTGCAATTAGCAGTTATAAAGTCAAAATTGCGAGATATAAAGTCACAATTGCCAGTTATAAAGTCAAAATTGCGAGATATGAAGTCGCAATTGCCAGTTATAAAGTCAGAATTGCGAGATATAAAGTCGCAATTGCCAGTTATAAAGTCAGAATTGCGAGATATAAAGTTGCAATTGCAAGTTTTAAAGTCAGAATTGCGAGATATAAAGTCGCAATTGCCAGTTATAAAGTCAGAATTGCGAGATAAAGTCAGAAGTGCGAGATATAAAGTCGCAATTGCAAGTTATAAAGCCAGAATTGCGAGATATAAAGTCAAAATTGCGAGATATAAAGTCGCAATTGCCAGTTATAAAGTCAGAATTGCGAGATATAAAGTCACAATAGCGAGTTATAAAGTCAGAATTGCGAGATATAAAGTTGCAATTGCGAGTTATAAAGTCAAAATTGCGAGATATAAAGTCAAAATTGCGAGATATAAAGTCGCAATCGCCAGTTATAAAGTCAGAATTGCGAGATATAAAGTCGCAATTGCCAGTTATAAAGTCAGATTTGCGAGATATAAAGTTGCAATTGCAAGTTATAAAGTCAGAATTGCGAGATATAAAGTCGCAATTGCCAGTTATAAAGTCAGAATTGCGAGATAAAGTCAGAAGTGCGAGATATAAAGTCGCAATTGCAAGTTATAAAGTCAGAATTGCGAGATAGTCAGAAGTGCGAGATATAAAGTCGCAATTGCAAGTTATAAAGCCAGAATTTCGAGATATAAAGTCAGAATTGCGAGATAAAGTCAGAAGTGCGAGATATAAAGTCGCAATTGCAAGTTATAAAGTCAGAATTGCGAGATATAAAGTTGCAATTGCAAGTTATAAAGTCAGAATTGCGAGATATAAAGTTGCAATTGCCAGTTATAAAGTCAGAATTGCGAGATATAAAGTTGCAATTGCCAGTTATAAAGTCAGAATTGCAAGATATAAAGTTGCAATTGCCAGTTATAAAGTCAGAAGTGCGAGATATAAAGTCGCAATTGCAAGTTATAAAGCCAGAATTGCGAGATATAAAGTCAGAATTGCGAGATATAAAGTTGCAATTGCCAGTTATAAAGCCAGAATTGCGAGATATAAAGTTGCAATTGCCAGTTATAAAGTCAGAATTGCGAGATAGTCAGAAGAGCGAGATATAAAGTCGCAATTGCAAGTTATAAAGTTGCAATTGCGAGTTATAAAGTCCAAATTGCGAGATATAAAGTCAAAATTTCGAGATATAAAGTCACAATTGCCAGTTATAAAGTCAGAATTGCGAGATATAAAGTTGCAATTGCAAGTTATAAAGCCAGAATTGCAAGATATAAAGTCACAATAGCGAGTTATAAAGTCAGAATTGCGAGATATAAAGTCAGAATTGCGAGATATAAAGTCACAATAGCGAGTTATAAAGCCAGAAGTGCGAGATATAAAGTTGCAATTGCCAGTTATAAAGTCAGAATTGCGAGATATAAAGTCAGAATTGCGAGATATAAAGTTGCAATTGCCAGTTATAAAGTCAGAATTGCAAGATATAAAGTTGCAATTGCCAGTTATAAAGTCAGAAGTGCGAGATATAAAGTCGCAATTGCAAGTTATAAAGCCAGAATTGCGAGATATAAAGTCAGAATTGCGAGATATAAAGTTGCAATTGCGAGTTATAAAGCCAGAAGTGCGAGATATAAAGTTGCAATTGCCAGTTATAAAGTCAGAATTGCGAGATATAAAGTTGCAATTGCCAGTTATAAAGTCAGAATTGCGAGACATAAAGTTGCAATTGCCAGTTATAAAGTCAGAATTGCGAGATATAAAGTCAGAAGTGCGAGTTATAAAGTCAGAAGTGCGAGATATAAAGTCGCAATTGCGAGTTATAAAGTCAGAATTGCATGATATAAAGTCAGAATTGCCAGTTATAAAGTCAGAATTGCGAGATATAAAGTCAGAAGTGCGAGATATAAAGTCAGAAGTGCGAGATATAAAGTCGCAATTGCGAGTTATAAAGTCAGAATTGCCAGTTATAAAGTCAGAATTGCGAGATATAAAGTCAGAAGTGCGAGATATAAAGTCAGAAGTGCGAGATATAAAGTCGCAATTGCGAGTTATAAAGTCAGAATTGCCAGTTATAAAGTCAGAAGTGCGAGTTATAAAGTCTGAATTGCATGATATAGTTGCAATTGCGAGATATAAAGTTGCAATTGGCAGTTAGAAAGTCAAAATTTGCAAGATATAAAGTCGCAATTGCGAGATATAAAGTTGCAATTGGCAGTTAGAAAGTCAGAAGTGCGAGATATAAAGTCGCAATTGCGAGTTATAGTCAGAAGTGCGAGATATAAAGTCACAATAGCGAGTTATAAAGTCAGAATTGCATGATATAAAGTCACAATTGCCAGTTATAAAGTCAGAATTGCGAGATAAAGTCAGAAGTGCGAGATATAAAGTCGCAATAGCGAGTTATAAAGTTAGAATTGCATGATATAAAGTCACAATTACCAGTTATAAAGTCAGAAGTGCAAGATATAAAGTTGCAATTGCGAGTTATAAAGTCAAATTTGCGAGATATAAAGTTGCAATTGCGAGTTATAAAGTCAGAATTGCATGATATAAAGTTGCAATTGCCAGTTATAAAGTCAGAATTGCATGATATAAAGTTGCAATTGCCAGTTATAAAGTCAGAATTGCGAGATATAAAGTCAGAAGTGTGAGATATAAAGTTGCAATTGCGAGTTATAAAGTCAGAATTGCGAGATAAAGTCAGAAGTGCGAGATATAAAATCACAATTGCCAGTTATAAAGTCAGAATTGCATGATATAAAGTCGCAATTGCCAGTTATAAAGTCAGAAGTGCGAAATATAAAGTCGCAATTGCGAGTTATAAAGTCAGAATTGCGAGATATAAAGTCAGAAGTGCGAGTTATAAAGTCAGAATTGCATGATATAAAGTCACAATTGCCTATAAAGTCAGAATTGTGAGATATAAAGTCAGAAGTGCGAGTTATAAAGTCAGAATTGCATGATATAAAGTCACAATTGCCAGTTATAAAGTCAGAATTGCGAGATATAAAGTCAGAAGTGCGATTTATAAAGTCAGAATTGCATGATATAAAGTTGCAATTACCAGTTATAAAGTCAAAATTTGCGAGATATAAAGTCGCAATTGCGAGATATAAAGTCAGAAGTGCTAGATATAAAGTCACAATAGCGAGTTATAAAGTCAGAATTGCATGATATAAAGTCACAATTGCGAGTTATAAAGTCAGAAGTGCTAGATATAAAGTCACAATAGCGAGTTATAAAGTCAGAATTGCATGATATAAAGTCGCAATTGCGAGTTATAAAGTCAAAATTGCGAGATATAAAGTCAGAAGTGCGAGATATAAAGTCGCAATTGCGAGTTATAAAGTCAGAAGTGCGAGATATAAAGTCGCAATAGCGAGTTATAAAGTTAGAATTGCATGATATAAAGTCACAATTACCAGTTATAAAGTCAGAATTGCATGATATAAAGTCGCAATTGGCAGTTATAAAGTCAGAATTGCGAGATATAAAGTCGCAATTGCCAGTTATAAAGTCAGAATTGCGAGATATAAAGTCGCAATTGCCAGTTATAAAGTCAGAATTGCGAGATACAAAGTCAGAATTGCGAGATATAAAGCCGCAATTGCCAGTTATAAAGTCCGAGAGATATAAAGTCGCAATTCTGAGGAAAAAAGTCAGAATTGGGAGATATAAAGTCGCAATTATGAGTTATAAAAAACTGTTTTCTTGCAATTGCGAGTTTATACCTCACAATTCTGACTTTATATTTTACACAATTGCGATATATAAAGTCAAAAGTGCGAGATATAAAGTCGCATTTGCCAGTTATAAAGTCAGAATTGCATGATATAAAGTTGCAATTGCCAGTTATAAAGTCAGAATTGCGAGATATAAAGTCACAATTGCGAGTTATAAAGTCAAAATTTGCGAGATATAAAGTCGCAATTGCGAGTTATAAAGTCAGAAGTGCGAGATATAAAGTCACAATAGCGAGTTATAAAGTCAGAATTGCATGATATAAAGTTGCAATTGCCAGTTATAAAGTCAGAATTGCATGATATAAAGTCGCAATTGCGAGTTATAAAGGCAAAATTGCGAGATATAAAGTCAGAAGTGCGAGATATAAAGTCGCAATTGCGAGTTATAAAGTCAGAAGTGCGAGATATAAAGTCGCAATAGCGAGTTATAAAGTTAGAATTGCATGATATAAAGTCACAATTACCAGTTATAAAGTCAGAATTGCATGATATAAAGTCGCAATTGGCAGTTATAAAGTCAGAATTGCGAGATAAAGTCAGAATTGCATGATATAAAGTCGCAATTGCAAGTTATAAAGTTAGAATTGCGAGATATAAAGTCGCAATTGCCAGTTATGAAGTCAGAATTGCGAGATATAAAGTCACAATAGCGAGTTATAAAGTCAGAAGTGCGAGATATAAAGTCGCATTTGCCAGTTATAAAGTCAGAATTGCATGATATAAAGTTGCAATTGCGAGTTATAAAGTCAGAATTGCGAGATATAAAGTTGCAATTGCCAGTTATAAAGTCAGAAGTGCGAGATATAAAGTTGCAATTAGCAGTTATAAAGTCAAAATTGCGAGATATAAAGTCACAATTGCCAGTTATAAAGTCAAAATTGCGAGATATGAAGTCGCAATTGCCAGTTATAAAGTCAGAATTGCGAGATATAAAGTCGCAATTGCCAGTTATAAAGTCAGAATTGCGAGATATAAAGTTGCAATTGCAAGTTTTAAAGTCAGAATTGCGAGATATAAAGTCGCAATTGCCAGTTATAAAGTCAGAATTGCGAGATAAAGTCAGAAGTGCGAGATATAAAGTCGCAATTGCAAGTTATAAAGCCAGAATTGCGAGATATAAAGTCAAAATTGCGAGATATAAAGTCGCAATTGCCAGTTATAAAGTCAGAATTGCGAGATATAAAGTTGCAATTGCAAGTTATAAAGTCAAAATTGCGAGATATAAAGTCAAAATTGCGAGATATAAAGTCGCAATCGCCAGTTATAAAGTCAGAATTGCGAGATATAAAGTCGCAATTGCCAGTTATAAAGTCAGATTTGCGAGATATAAAGTTGCAATTGCAAGTTATAAAGTCAGAATTGCGAGATATAAAGTCGCAATTGCCAGTTATAAAGTCAGAATTGCGAGATAAAGTCAGAAGTGCGAGATATAAAGTCGCAATTGCAAGTTATAAAGTCAGAATTGCGAGATAGTCAGAAGTGCGAGATATAAAGTCGCAATTGCAAGTTATAAAGCCAGAATTTCGAGATATAAAGTCAGAATTGCGAGATAAAGTCAGAAGTGCGAGATATAAAGTCGCAATTGCAAGTTATAAAGCCAGAATTGCGAGATATAAAGTCAGAATTGCGAGATATAAAGTTGCAATTGCCAGTTATAAAGCCAGAATTGCGAGATATAAAGTTGCAATTGCCAGTTATAAAGTCAGAATTGCGAGATAGTCAGAAGAGCGAGATATAAAGTCGCAATTGCAAGTTATAAAGCCAGAATTGCGAGATATAAAGTCAGAATTGCGAGATAAAGTCAGAAGTGCGAGATATAAAGTCGCAATTGCAAGTTATAAAGTCAGAATTGCGAGATATAAAGTTGCAATTGCAAGTTATAAAGTCAGAATTGCGAGATATAAAGTTGCAATTGCCAGTTATAAAGTCAGAATTGCGAGATATAAAGTTGCAATTGCCAGTTATAAAGTCAGAATTGCGAGATATAAAGTTGCAATTGCCAGTTATAAAGTCAGAATTGCGAGATATAAAGTTGCAATTGCCAGTTATAAAGTCAGAATTGCGAGATAAAGTCAGAAGTGCGAGATATAAAGTCACAATAGCGAGTTATAAAGTCCAAATTGCGAGATATAAAGTTGCAATTGCGAGTTATAAAGTCCAAATTGCGAGATATAAAGTCAAAATTTCGAGATATAAAGTCACAATTGCCAGTTATAAAGTCAGAATTGCGAGATATAAAGTTGCAATTGCAAGTTATAAAGCCAGAATTGCAAGATATAAAGTCACAATAGCGAGTTATAAAGTCAGAATTGCGAGATATAAAGTCAGAATTGCGAGATATAAAGTCACAATAGCGAGTTATAAAGCCAGAAGTGCGAGATATAAAGTTGCAATTGCCAGTTATAAAGTCAGAATTGCGAGATATAAAGTTGCAATTGCCAGTTATAAAGTCAGAATTGCGAGACATAAAGTTGCAATTGCCAGTTATAAAGTCAGAATTGCGAGATATAAAGTTGCAATTGCCAGTTATAAAGTCAGAAGTGCGAGATATAAAGTCACAATAGCGAGTTATAAAGTCAAAATTGCGAGATATAAAGTTGCAATTGCGAGTTATAAAGTCCAAATTGCGAGATATAAAGTCAAAATTTCGAGATATAAAGTCACAATTGCCAGTTATAAAGTCAGAATTGCGAGATATAAAGTTGCAATTGCAAGTTATAAAGCCAGAATTGCAAGATATAAAGTCACAATAGCGAGTTATAAAGTCAGAATTGCGAGATATAAAGTCACAATAGCGAGTTATAAAGCCAGAATTGCGAGATATAAAGTCGCAATTGCCAGTTATAAAGTCAGAATTGTGAGAAAAAAAGTTGCAGTTTTCTTTTAAATTGTTTTATCCTTTGGCGGAAACAAGCTTCCATAGTATGCCAGTGTGCCTCATTTGTGCATATTTTTTACTTTCCTCAGAGAAACATTTGAGACAAATTTGATATTTACATCAAACAAAAGTGAAAACTCCATTAAGTCTCCAATAAAAAAAAAAATCCACTAGGTTGTTGTCTAGTGTATTCGTGACCCTGGAATGTATTATTATTAGTAATATGCGTTGCTAAGGACTTCATTTGGACAACTTTAAAGGCGATTTTCTCAATATTTAGATTTTTTGCACCCTCAGATTCCAGATTTTCCAGTAGTTGTATCTTGGCCAAATATATATCATATCCTAACAAACCATACATCAATGGAAAGCTTATTTATTCTTAAATCTCAATTTCAAAAAATTTACCCTTATGACTGGTTTTGTGGTCCAGGGTCACATTTATGACATAAATGGGCAAGAAAGAGGAACAAATTTGAATATTATGTTCATGCATGCGTTGGTAAATTCATCTGTAATCTCTTTCACTGGTATCTATCCAACCAAAGGTCTAAAAAAAAAAAAAAAAAGACAATCGCTGGTTAGAATGAAAGCCTATATTGAAATATGACTATGTCCACCTTAGGGCAAAAGAGAGAGAGGGAAACAGAAATGCATTCGCTCTTGATTGTTCTCGTAATTAGAGGTCAGGGTTGATGATGCAATCATCTATCCCTATGGGAATGTTAGTCAGAGCGTTTGTATAATATGATATAAATAATACAAAAAATATTATTAGAAAGAGAAAGGATTTAGGACTTCAGTTACTGGCCAGGACTAATCATGACTTCCATTCTGCATGGTGTTAAAGGCCTGCAAGAGAAGAAATCATACAAATTGAATTTCTGAGTTGCCAAAAATTACAATGCATGATATAAGTAAGTGGCAGTGCAATCGTAAATGTGTAAAAAACAACTTAAACCTCACATCAAAGAGTTCAATTTTCAGACCCCACATATCCGAGACTCCACGCAACTGTTGCTTCATTTTCAGATATTAAAGCAAGCATGTATTCCCCTCACAAAAAATTATTCCAGCAGATGGTGCACATCTAATTACATTTTATGATTTATGTGATCATTTGCAAAGCATCCTGGGAGAGAACACAGGGAGTACTGAATCAATAATTCTCATTCTGGAGTGAGAAATTAATACAAGTACTGACTCTCTCTCACATCTCTTCCGAGATAAATCCACTCTCAAGACTAGGGGGAAATTCACCTTCTTTAATCATCATTTGTGTGCTTCCAGGAGTACATTTTTATATAGGAGAAAGTGAACACTTTCTCACCTTGAGTTTCAGCTGCAATCTGGCTTCATTTTGTCGACTTCATTTTAATTCTTGATCACATTCAGTCATTTCCTGTTCTTCAGAACCACTAATCAGGCGCAAGTTAAAAACTGCTGTTGGCAAATGAGACAGCTGTGAGTGAAATATATAATGAACAGAAAGTACTAACAAACTTGAGGATGTTGAATTTTTCCTGGACAGACAGTGACAATACCATTAAAGAGGATAGTCTCATTGGATTAATAAAACAAGGTTCCTGCACAGCTTTTTGCATAAAATAATTCTTAACATTTAATATTGTTAATATAATATTAATTATTAATAATCGTATATTAACATAATATAATATTCTTGATATTTAAAATGATTAAAATATTAATGAGAATAAATGAAAATGAAGTCATCATTTACTCACCCTGGTGTTGTGGTAATGCCGAATACCCTTTTTTATTTTATAGACCACAAAATGAGAATTAAAAAGAAAAAAGAAAAAAAAAGCCCCATGCACTTTTCCATGTAATGGCAATGAATAATGACTAGAATCAAGCTTTTTAAAAAAAGATGCAAAAGTATCACAGAATGATCCTATGCGACACGTGCATGGCGTTCCAAGTGTTCTCCTGGGGGTATATGATCTATATGGTCAAATCTTGTTTTTGTTAATCTTGATTTCTTAATAATACCTTCAATTTCAGTTTGTTTCTTCACCAAAGCCTATTGTATACCCCCAGAACACTTGGAATATACAGCATGTGTCGCATGGGATCATTCTGTGATACTTTTGCATTAAGCGTGATGTTGGTCGCTATTCACTGCCATTATATAGACAAGTGCAAGCAGAAATTTTTTTTTTAAATTCTCCTTTTGTGGTCCATAAAAGAAAGAAGGGCATATGGCATTAGAACAACACCAGGGTGAGTACATGATGACTTCATTTTCATTTTAGGGTGAAGTATCCCTTTAAAAGATTTTTATTGGAGGACATTTGAAATGACGATAATAGTAATGTAAATACATTAACATACCTAATCCGTCTAAGGTAAAAGTTGGAAAACTGCGTCATTACTGCTGTTTCTTGCTAGTTAATTTCTTCTGTTCTGCCACATGTCATTTCAGAGAATCATGCAACGGCAGAAAATTCTAGTAGGCCTATGTGAGTAGATGTGCTGCCCATGGCTATGGCTAAATTTGAAAGCAAGAGGTGTGTCGGGTTGCTGGACGTGTTAATGCAATACAGTAGTACTGTTTCAAGCCCGTTCACACCAAGAACTATAACTAAAGATAACTATATTAGCGTCCACACCATCGCATGAGAACGTTAAGCACGCACTGCACTTACGTGGTCTGCCACTTTAAATGCTTGAGCTCTTTAAAGCAGGATGGACTCTGATTGGCTGCCACTATTTTTATCGTTCAGCTGGAAAAAAAGGGTATTGAAAGTCATTCCAACAATATCATTCCACTGTATTGTTATCATTATAGTTGTATTGTAGTCTGTAGTGTGCTATTCTTGTGTATAGCACAATGTAGAATGCTTTTTAAAACATGCTTTATCGTTATAGCCCCCTTGATGTGAATGGGTCTTTAGGTTTATAGAATAGTTCCCATTCAGTCGGTCACTCTCGACGCCACGTCGGAGTACCGACGAATAGGAATCTCGCTAGCGAGAGCCAATCTACTTCGAGTGTAACTAAACGAGCCAATGCACATTGGCATGCAATGATTGCACCAGCTGCTCATGCCACTCCGTGTGGGTATAAATGAGGCACAGGTGCTTGCATCAAATTAGCTTTTTGCTTCGGAGCCGAGTGGTGGATGGTTTGTCCTGAAATCACTCTCTACAAAGCATGTGTTAACATTTTAACGAGTCAAGCTCTTCGGATGGACCTCTCCTCGTTTGGTGTTGGAGTGACGGCACTGCAGCGGGGTCGATTTTCTCTCTTTTTCTATTTTGTTTTATTGAGCAAAAACAAAAGGCTGTTCTCACAGCTGGTTCGGTGCGCTGTAAAGAGCGCTGAAAAGCCGTTTTCATGGCTGGTAAGAGATCGCCTTCAATGAGAGAGAGAGAGCGCGCATGACAGGCTGCACTTTTTCCCTGTCTGTGTCGCCGCGACTATTCCCCTGTGTGCTTCAGCACCGCAGAGTGCAGTTTCCCTAGAAGAGCTACACAGATAGAGCTTGCGTCTTTTTAAAGATGACATTCTACCTGTGTGTTTCTGGCTGCGGTTGTTTCCTGTCCTCACTGACGGCCACGAGCACTGTTTCACATGTCTGGGCGTAAGCATGCTGAGACGGTGTTCGTGGGTGGTTCACGTTTTCTAATGAGAACATGACCACGTCGGCACGCCGGTCGCGACTCTTCTTTCTCCGGGAAGCTTGAGTCCCCTTTGTTGTTGGCCAGTCGCCGCTCGTGTGTAAAAGCACAGCCGCGGGTCTGCTCGACACTCTGGGAGACCGCGGAGATCAGCGAGAGCTGCCCAGTTCCTCTATCTCTGGGTCCCAAGGGGGTTCGGAGAGCTGTGGACGGTCCAACGCCGGACCACACTCATCCTCCTCCTTCGCCAGCGGGCAGTAGTGGACGGTTCGAGGACGCAACCAAGCCTTCTCACGTACCCTCTGCCCACTCGTGGAATCAGGTAAGTGTTGCACAGCACACTCACACCCCGCTGCGGGCCGCCTCCACGAGACAGCCGCCCCAGCCCGGTACCTGCATTCCACCTCGCTGCCCCACGGTGGGTACGCCGGTGGTCCCTTTGGTCCCGCTTGCACGGTCTCGGCGAGCCTGGTTAGCGCTCCCCAGTCCGTCTCGCTGGCTCATCCGGACCATCAGGCTCGGCTATGCGATTCAGTTCGCCCGGCGCCCCCCCAGGTTCAAGGGCGTCCGCTTCACTTCGGTGAACGCCGCAGACGCCCATGTCCTGCGTGCGGAGATCGCAGTCCTACTGGCGAAGGACGCGATAGAGCCGGTCCCTCCAGCCGATATGAAGACAGGCTTCTACAGCCCGTACTTCATTGTACCCAAGAAACCGGTGGGTTACGGCCAATCTTGGCCGTCCCCAAGATTGGGTTGCAGCGATCGACCTGAAGGACGCGTACTTTCATGTCTCGATTCTTCCTCGACACAGGCCGTTTCTGCACTTTGCGTTCGAGGGTCGAGCATATCAGTACAAAGTCCTGCCCTTCGGGCTGTCCCTGTCCCCCCGTGTCTTCACGAAAGTCACGGAGGGGGCCCTTGTGCCCATGAGAGAACAGGGCGTTCGCATCCTCAACTATCTCGACGACTGGCTCATTCTAGCACAGTCCAGGGATCAGTTGTGCGAACACAGGGATCTGGTGCTCAGACACCTCAGCCAGTTGGGTCTTCGGGTCAACTGGGAGAAGAGCACGTCTGGCATCAGGCCCCTTGCCGCTGAATCCTTGAGAACCGGTACTGGGCTGGGGATATATGAGTGACCCTGCGGGGATCCCATATATTTTTCCACGGTCGCCCCTACGGGAAGCCCGTGTCTTTCCCTTGGGAGAGCCCTCCCCTTGGTGGGGCTGGAGCCCCCTCTCAGTTGCGAGCTATGGCTCAGCTTTGTACTCCACATAACTCCTTCGGTGTATGATGTGGGTTCCGCAGCGTTCCCTTCCACTAGGGCACGCTTCCCAGTGTTATCCAATAAGTCACTGAGCGGGTCATGCAGAACAGCAGTGATGGACTTCTCTGTGTGAGCCCCATCTCATCAGGTAAGAGAGCTTAGGAGGCTCACACAGGGCACTGGATGGGGGCAGAGGCCATGGCGCTTTGGTAGGGATTCCTATTCGTCGGTACTCCGACGTGGCGTCGAGAGTGACCGACTGAATGGGAACGTCTCGGTTACGTATGTAACCCTCGTTCCCTGAAGGAGGGAACGGAGACGCCACGTCCCGTCGCCATGTCCTCTGTACCCTGCTGGGGTGCCAGTTCACCTACTCGGCTCCTCAGCAAAAAACTAATTTGATGCAAGCACCTGTGCCTCATTTATACCCACACGGAGTGGCATGAGCAGCTGGTGCAATCATTGCATGCCAATGTGCATTGGCTCGTTTAGTTACACTCGAAGTAGATTGGCTCTCGCTAGCGAGATTCCTATTCGTCGGTACTCCGACGTGGCGTCTCCGTTCCCTCCTTCAGGGAACGAGGTTTACATACGTAACCGAGACGTTTTACACCAATTCGAAAGTGACTAGAAACGTCCTCGCGTTGGAAATCTTCCCTTTTCCTTTTCCTTTTCATTATCTTCATTTTCCCTTATATGTCTCTGTCTCGACTCTCTCCCTTGTGTGTTTACTTTTTTGCTACTAACCTGTCACTTCTTCTTCAGCAGGTCTACCGTTAAGAATTGTGTCATTTGTTTGTACTGAATCTAAATTTATTTGAAGGTAAATTCAAAGTATCACATTAGGACAATGTGTTGTTGTTTTATCTTAAAGTGTCTTAAATATCCAATATTTAACAACTTTTTCATGCAAAAATGTATTAAAACAAGTTTTCTAAATTGCTTATGTCAAAATTAGTAATAATAAATACATCATGACAATATCTTTATAGAAAAATAATAATACTGAACAGTATTATTATATTACTATCATTATATTACTATCATTATATTACTAATATTTTTTGTGTTGTTGTCTGCCCTAGCTCCCTCCAAACGTATCGATGTGAATATCTGTCTGCTAAATTACTACTGTAACTTCACAATAGATAATAATGATGTCATTTAGCATACAGTTTTTTGAATGACAATAGTAGCTAATGGAGTGCTACTGCTAACATTTGCTTGCAGTTTAATACCTAGCTACGTTAAAGAAGACAAAACCACAGTAGCCTATTTACAGATGAAACTGACCTGCATTTGAAGCCCAGAAGAGGTCAGTAATTTTGCTTTACTTCGCTCCTTCTTCTTTGAGAGCTTTCCCTCAATGCTCCACCTGGCCGCTTCCTCGAGTCCGTCGCACTTATTATTACTCGAAACGGTTTATGGGACGCGCGGACCTCACGCGAGCTAAATCGTAGCGTTGCCAGTCAAGACTAACCGTTAGGGGGCGGAGCCAAGATGGCGTCGTGAGAAGACGGTTTTGATGTAGCTCTTAAAAACTTTGCTCAAATCCCGGTTTAAATTAAAACCGTTCATGTTCAGAGCTGATTTGAAGGTGCTATTTGATTTATGAGTTAAATAGTCGCACGTTATCTGTTTTGTTTTTCTTTTCTTTTATACAGTTTAGTTAAGCTCTGCAGATGCACACTTTTTGCTAGCTAGTCGCTAGTCATAATCCACCTGCTTTTGCTATTGCTGTGCTGACTTGCAAATATGGTCGTTAAAGGGCAGAATTTTACTATCCAAAGCTGAGGGCTTGTCAAGGTTAACATGCGCTGCTCTTTCTTTGAGTGTCGATACTGCCATTCTTAAAAAATTTATACAATGCTCCTCAACTTTGTTTGGAAGAATAAAACTCATTTTGTTAGAAAAACTTTATTGATTTTACCACTTTAAACAACACCTTTAAAATAAATTGGATAAAGAATCTTTATTAATAAGCCCTCTTCTATCTGGAATCTGATCCCTAATGTTATTTTTTCCAAACTAGGTGGTTTAATTATAACATAATGAAAATCCCTATCAAATTATCCCTTTTTCATAGGCAAATGTTATTAGCGTGGTCCCTCATTTTAAACACAATTTTACACCTCACTCATATATAATTTTGGAATAATAAGGACCTACTGTATAAACATAAATCTCTTTTCTTTGATAGTTGGTTTAAAATTTTGTTATTTTTGTATCTCAACTTTTTAATCAAAATAGTTAGTAAAGCATGGAATTCCTGTTACTCCAAAAGAATTTGCAATTGTGGCTGATGCAGTGCCACAAGGAGTTCTTATGCTTTATAAAGGGTTTTCTTTTTCATCCTTTTGTCACTCAGTGGATCTGTATAAGACATTTGTTGGTAAACAGTGATATTCCCTGGAAGATTTGGACATTGCCTCACAAATACCTGATAACTAACAAAATGAGAGAAATTACCTTTAAGTTAATTCATAGGTTTTACCCAGATAAGTGCTCTCTCAAAAGACTTAAAAATGACATTAATGCCCTCTGTTCTTTCTGTTTAGAGAATCCCGAATCTACTTAACATTTATTTTGGAATTGCTCTCACACAGTGACATTTTGGTGTGATATCTGATTTTATCAAAGGTTATGTGAATCCTAATCTTGAATTTACATAGATAAATGTAATTTTTGGTTCTCATGAAGGTGAAAAGAAAAATTATATTTATTTTTTAAATCTTATTTTTCTGTTAGCCAAATATCCTATTCATAAATGTAAATTCTCTAACTGCAAACCTTTTTTTTTTAAGATTTAAACTTGAGATGAAAATGTATTTTGAATCCATTGAGTTCTCTAAAAACTTAAAAGCTACGAGAAAAATGGCTGTGTTTAAGGACTTGGCCACCGGGAATTCACCCGTGCTCCCGATAAGCAGTCCGGGCCTGCCCTCACCCCACCAGCCAGGGGAAGTAGCCTAAATGATAACAACGGTTTCATTTTTGTGTGACCTGTTCCTCTTACTTTTTTTATGCTCGCTCAGTGTTTAAACAGTAAACAAAACTAACAAATGCATCAGTAACAACAGCAATCCGTCAACATTTACGTAACGCTAGTGCCCTTACCATGACTGGTGATGACTCGAAAGCGAGCTCAGGGTTTAATGAGATGCTTTTATTTTTTAAGATTAATGTACGGAGCCTTTAGTTGAAACTTGAGCGGGATTAAAGGGATACTCTGGAGAATAAGATTCAGACACCCAGAGAATCCTGGGAGCAGTAGTGTTGTGTCTTGTTTGATGTTCATTCGTGATGAAAGGCAGCACATTAATTATGAGCATTTTGTTTTTGAATATGACTGCTTGGGTCCAAAACGACTCCTAACGACATCAGCCGCTGAGTGAACCTGAAGCTGTGTTTCTGTATTTCTGTCTTTGCTCCTCTATTTTTATAACCGTTGCAGTGCCTTTGAAGTCTAACAAGACTTCCATTAATCTCAATCCGTTTCGGTGCTTTTTTTAATGCTTTATTCTTATTTCCTAGAAATTCAAAATCATACAGAAAGTCTTTGAAGAGCTCCAAACTTCAAAACGACATTTTAAATTTCAAACGACATACCGTGAGGTTTTTATTTTTATTTTAGTTGATATTATCAGCACAATAATTCATTTGATGTTTAATTGAAATATTAATCTAAATTTATGTAACATTTAGTTACTTTTCTTCAATGGCAGTACTGGGTCTAACATGGACAAGACTCGATCATTATGCTTTCCAAAAATTGCTTAATTGATTAGTTTACAGTTTTTCACAATTGTTGAGACACTAAACCCCATTCTCTGAACCAAATTCTCAATAGCCTAACCAATTTGTCAAATAAATCACTATTTCTGCAGTGACAGAGCAGTTACACACTATTTGCAAATCTCCTTTTTGCAAAACTCTACACATTCTCACTCATTAAACGATTAGTTCACTTCAAAATGAAAATTTCCTGATAATTTACTCACCCCATCTCATCCAAGATATTCATGTCTTTCTTTCTTCAGTCGAAAAGAAATTAAGTTTTTTGAGGAAAACATTCCAGGATTTTTCTCCACATAATGGACATGGCAACCAACGGGTTGAAAATAAATCCATTCCGTTTCAAAGGGCTTCGAAGGGCTTCAGCGGGCTCTACACGATCCCAGCCTTGGAATAGGGTCTTATCTAGCGAAACGATCAGTCATTTTCTTAAGAAAATAAAAATTTACTTTTTATCACAAATGTTCAACTTCGGTGTTGTACGTATGACGTCATCTCATCGTAAAAAGTCACGTCCGTGACGTATGTGGAAGTACCGTCCCAGTGTTAAAACAAACGTGCAAAGACTAAATCAAACAGCCTTTACAAAAATAAAGGTAAAACAACGATGTCGGACAATTTTAAAGTTGGAGGAGAACATGAGATGGAGTTTTTCGGCACTGGGTCGTTACTTCCACCAGTGATGACGTTCCCTTTCAAGGGAACTCGCGCTGTGTCACCGCTATGGGAAAGCCTCTACGTGATTGCGCCGTGAAGCATGTGTGTAATCAGTCCAATGGAGAGACGGAACGTCATAGGGCGGGTGACATCATCGACCCGGAAGGTATAAAGCATACCGGCAAACAAACGCCGCTAGCTTCTGTTGTCTTCAGCAAGCGCTCTGTGTAACATTATCCTTTGTCAGCTTTGTGTTTGTGTCTGAGTTCAGACTTTTTTGTTTTCATATAACAAGTTTGCAACCTGTGGTTGAGCCTGTGCTCTGCTCAACCTCCATGGGGCTTGCTGTTTCACTGATCCCCACACTGAGGTGTCGTGTTCATCGAAGCGGCCCATGTCCTTATTCTATTCAGTCCCCTCACATCAAAGTATACAACAATATCTTGGGTCTGAAGAGACATGGTTATAGCGCAGTGCCGAGGGCGGAGGTGTTGGTGTAATGGAATGTACTCAGTATCGGGTCAGGCCGCCGCATGTCTACACACTATAAATACATTGTGTAGGCATTCTAGGCTGATCCGATGTAGATCTGGGGAAAGCTAGGAGACCAGAGTGAGCTCTGATCTTCCACAGTTTTTGGCGCAGTGAAAGCAAAGTTTCAAGCCAGTAAGCCCCAGATCTCCTCTGTTGCTGTGCGGGAGTAGCAGATACCGAGTACGAGCTCCACCGGGCGCAGCAAAGCAGAGCGCCGCCACCCGCACCCCCCTCCCCCTCAGAAGGGGTGGGGTGGTGGGCGGTGCCTTTGTGCGCAACCTTCCAGTGGTGAGACAGGCCTGAGGGCCGTCTTCATCCCTAGGAAGGCTGCCTCTAAGAAGCCCTGATGCCAGTATGCTTAGAGCAGTGAGGGCATTTCCCCCCGGGGGCAGGCGGTGTTCACCGCAGCATACGGTGCCCGTCTGTCCTCGGTGCCCTCACAGGGTCAATCCACCAACCCCGCCCGAGTGCCGGGTGTGGAGGGCCCTAGCAAGTCATCTGAGGATGGCTCGCGCCTTCTAAGGAGGGGGTTGGCGCTGTCGAGCCAGTTGTTCCCTGCCGGTTCGCCCGCTTCAGGGCACTGTGCTCGCGGTGCAGAATACCCCCCGGGGCAGGCGGTGTTCACCTCAGTATACGGTGCCTATCTGTCATCGGTGCCCTCACAAGGTCAATCCACCAACCGCGCCCCAGTGCCGGGGCGTGGAGAGCCCTCGCGAGTCATCTGAGCCCTCTGAGGAGGGAGTCGGCGCTGTCGAGCCAGTTGTTCCCTGCCGGTTCGCTGCTTCAGGGCGCTGTGCTTGCGGTGCGGCACAGCAGAGGCCAGTCTCGAGAGGCTGGTACCCTAGTAGATTGGGCAGAGTGGGCGAATCTGCCGAATTTATCTCAGTGGGTTAGGGTACGCCATCCAGTACCTAGTTTCTTGGGGTCCTGCCTACACGTGCGGACCCCAGGCAGGCTCTGATTATGGTTCTAGAAGTACAGACACTTCTGCGGAAGAAGGCTATAGAAGCCCTGTCTGACAGGAAATTAAGTGAGTCAGGGGTTTATAGCCGGTACTTCTTTGTGCCTAAGAAGGATGGGGGTGGCTGCGCCCTCAACTAGATCTGCGCGTCCTTAACCCAGCAGCTCGGTTCAGGATGCCTACTTCGTGTTTTGGACCAGGTCTCCATCTTTCCACAGCACACGAAACACCCGAGGTTCGCTTTGAGAAGTGTACCAATATTGGGTGCTTCCCCTTGGTCTAGCCCTTTACCCCACACCTTCACCAAGTGTGTAGATGCGGCATTTGCCCCCTTGCGTATGCAGGGGATCCGCGTTTTCTATTATATCGACAACGGGCCGATCCTCTTGGCAGTTTAAGGGTTGGCGCTAGACTAGTCAATCACTGTCTAACAGAGACAGTGGTGGCCTAAAACCAAGTGGTCGCTCAGCCCAGGGTTTATGGCAGGACTGTCATCATTCGTGGCTCATATTGCCTGGAAATGCTGAAACACTTCCTGCCGTGCCTCACAGCCGGCCAGCAGTGGTGACAAAAAAAGGAGAGGATGGTTTCCCCAAGGGGATTCGGCAGGACCGAAGTGGACCTGTTTTGCCACACAAGCAAACACCCACTGTCGACTGTGTTCTCCCTAACGCCTCCAGCTCCTCCTGGACTGGACGCCATGGTACGAGAGTGGCCGAGGCTGCCTTTGTACACATTCCCCCTGATCGCTCTGCTTCCGGAAGTTCTAGAGAGAGTACGCTGGGCCCATCTTCTATTAGTAGCTCCGTTCTGGCTAGCCCGAGTAGGCTTCTCGAACTTCGTGTCACTCCTCGACGGCTCTCCCCTGGAGATTCTGTTCAGGAGGGACCTTCTCTCTCAGGCGGGCGGTGCCATCCTGCACCCTTGCCCAGAGCTGTGAAGAACTGTGGGCTTGGCCTCTGAGGGGGCCTAGCTTATAAGTTCTGGTCCCTCAACCGAGGTTGTGGAATTTTATTGTTGTGCAATAAAAGTGCTGTGGCGGCCTTAGCAGCTTACCACACTCCTTTGGGTGGTGTTTCATTGGGCTACACCCTCCAGTTACCCATTTCCTCCGTGGCACTTTGAGGTTAAGATCTGTAGTACGCGCCAGGGTGCCAGCCTGGGACTCTGTCCTTCAAGGCCTTTCTAGGCTCCCTTCGAGCCGCTTGGAGAAGTCCTGAGAAGTCTCTCACTCCTAAAGATGTCTTCTTTCTCTCTATCACTCTAAAAGCTTCGGGGTTGCACCCCCCCTTTGTGGCACCCTCGTGCTTGGAACTTACTCCCGGTTGGCTGAGGCCTTTCTACATATAGGTCGGGGTATGTTCCTTAGGTTCCCACTATCCTGTGAGACCTTTAGTACTTCAGGCCTTTGTCCTCCTCCTTCTGACGTCAGACCGGAAACTTCTGCTTGTCTGTTCAGCGCTCTAGAAGCCTATGTCCTCGGTGCCGGCATGGCTAGGAGGTTTAGAACAGTTATTTCTAACTGTTTTCTAATAACATAAAAAAATATATAAATTAAATAAAAGAATAAAAATTATAGATATAATAAATAAAATATATCTAAAAAATATAATAATAAAAAAAATAAAATAATTAAAACTGGTCAGTTACACTGAAGTGTAAACGACAGATGCAGAAAACAAATATTTGAGACATATATTTGCTTCAGAATATACGCCAAACTGTAAAAGAAAGATATCCATACAAGAACAAAACAAGGAACCATAAATACAACATGTTTATTATTTTAAGAAACTGACTGATCGTTTCGCTAGATAAGATCCTATTTCTCGGCTGGGATCATGCAGAGCCCGCTGAAGCCCTTTGAAACTGCATTGATTTGGACCTTCAACCCGTTGGTTGCCATTGAAGTCTATTATGTGGAGAAAAATCCTGGAATGTAAAACGTAATTTCTTTTCCACTGAAGAAAGAAAGACATGAACATCTTGGATGAGATGGGGGTGAGTAAATTATCAGGAAATTTTCACTTTGAAGTGAACTAATCCTTTAAAACACAAATCGCACTGATACATTTGTGCCGCAAAGCACTAAACACAAGAGGCAAAAGTTAAACGCATCTAAAACACTGTTGTCATCGTTTACACACTTATTTCTAATGATGTGATCAAACCCACTGTACAAAATATAAGCCAGTTCAGGTGCACAGGTGCACTGTATGTGGATACCAACAATAAATGGAAACAGTCTGAGGATGAGAGGGGGAAGAGTACATATAAGAGGTGGTGGACAAGGAGGAAAAGGATAAGGATAAGAAAGAGCAAGGTGTGGACAGTGTTGTCAAGGCTGGATGTGTCAGGCTAGAGGGTTTTTTTCTCTTCACCTGGCAAGAGATAACATTGCCTGTGATGTGGACAAAGTCTCATAAAGAACTCAGGTTCCTGCTGAAGCAGAATCAATCTCTTATTGACTTTGATTTTGCAGTTGCACAACTTACAGTATCCTATTTGAGTGTACTGTAACATGCTTTTCATTTAGATATTTATTTGACCTTTTTGTTTTTTGCAGTTGGACTGCAGTATTTTTACAGTTTGCAAGTGCTGAATATACAGATATTCAGTAGCCTACTATTCAATATTCAGTATAATACTATAATTGCAGTAAATACAGTATAAAATACACCTTACTCAGTTGCAATTACTAAACTATTTTATGTAATTGTTTGAATTTGACAGAAGAGTCAAGGGTTTTATGAGTTTAATTTGAAAATTTGGATTTGTTTAATGTTGTCTTAGCAATTTTTATTCTTTTTCATTTTTTCAAAATCCTAAAACTTTTTCACAGGCTTTACATAATAATAAAAAAGCTTGTCTTAGGATTTTTTGCAAGAGTAATTTTAGTAAGAGTAATTTAGCTTTAACTGACAAAAAATCCATCTTTGAGTATTTGTATGCATATAGTTATGTATGTCAGGTTGGTACTACTTTTTTATATTCATATGTGAATGAAAGATATATAAATTATATTGACATACAACATATATTATTATTTATAAACAAGTACAACTGATGTGGATAAAACAATTTATAACAAAAGAAAACACAAGTAAAAAAAAAAAAAAAAAAAAAAGGTGTTAAATAGGTAATAGGTAATAGGTGTGATGAGTGTGATCGAGTCTGTTTATGTGCCTAGTTCTGCCTACACTTTAGCATTTTTTATTTGCAATAATTTGGCATTTGATAATTAATGTGTGTTGCTAAATTGTCTCTGCAGGAGTTTAAGTATAGCCAAGTTCAGCTCATTTTCGTGACATAAAATGTGTCAGGGATCATTGGTTTCCTGCAGCACAATGACATTAGTTTGTAGGGGGGATGTTGTTCCCTGCATCAGTTGCCATCTGGACTCTGTTAATGCAACTCGACAACTCAATCTGAATAATATTTCCTCAAAGAAAGTAAGAGATTGCCTTGTTACTATTTTTGTTGGACAGTGAGGATAAGAGAAAAGAGGAGAACATGTTTCAGAAGTTGAATTCAAACTCTTATCCTTCACATGAGCACCATTGTGCCACAGTGTGTGACCTAACGGCTAGGTCCCAGCTCTGACAACTTCCTAGTAATCAACTCTGTTTATCAGAGACAGCATCCTGAAATAGTGATATTTTTTACAAGATAGGTTGCAAGAAAGTAGGAAGCTTACATTTTTATAATGAAAACAGTGAAAATACATGCAAACATATGTTTTATGGACTTCAAAAACATATGTTTATGCCATCCCTTTTTTCTCTAAAAATGTCATGATATCATGTGTTTCTCAACTCAATGTATTGATTTATAGACAGAATTATGCCAATGGTCCTGTAATCGTTGGCTATTCTTCAAGACGAGTAGGGTCAAAGTTGAAGTTGGGATTAAATCATTATTTTATTTTCACACTGAGATTGGTAGGTCTATTAGTAAAATCAGTTGACTTTACCAATCTTTGTTGCATTAAATGCCAACGGTGACAGTGGGGAAAAGCACTTCCCATTCAGTCGGTCACTTCTGACGCCACGTCGGAGTCCAACGAATAGGAATCTTGCTCGCGAGAGCCAATCTACTTCGAGTGTAACTAAACGAGCCAATGGACATTGGCATGCAATGATTGCACCAGCTGCTCATGCCATGCAGCGCTGGTATAAACGAGGCACAGGTGCTTGCATCAAATCAGCTTTTTGCTTCGGAGCAGAGTGGTGGATGGTTCGTTCTGAAATCACTCTCTACAAAGCAGTGGAACTGACTGAGCCTGCCTTTTTGGAAGTGGATCTCTTCAGTCGATGTTGGTGTGACGGCACAGCAGCGGGTCGCGTGGTATTTGTACTATCTCTCTTTTTTGTTCGTAAGAGCAAACACAAAGGTTGTTCTCACAGCTGGTTTGGTGCGCTAGGTGGAGAGCACTAAAAAGCCGTTCTTACGGCTGGTAAAAGAGCGCCTTCGTGAGAGAGAACATGCACGTCAGGCTGCACTACTTCCCTGACTGTGTCGCCGCGACCGTTCTCCCTGCGTGCTTCAGCACCAAGGAGAGTGTCCTTCTAAAAAGAGCTACACAGATAGAGTTTGCGTCTTTTTCAAGATGACATTCTATCTGTGTGTTTCTGGATGCGGTGGTTATCTGTCACCGAGGGATGGTCACCAGCGGTGGATGATTCATGTTCTCAGTGTGGGAACGTGACCATCTCGGAGCTGCGGTCGAGACTCCATCTCGTAAGGGGTTTACTTCCGACAGTAGCGTGGGTGATTTGAGGATTACGGCAAGCGCGCTTCGCCCACGGAAACCAACCCCCGGGGAACCCTCACTCCTCCTGCACTTCGCAGCCAGTAGAGCTGCCGAACCCTCGAGGCTGGACGATTGGTTCTTGGGGTGGGCCGTGCTGGTTCTCAGCACCCTGAAGAGCTTGTATGAGGGTGGTCACGATCCTGCAGTTCTGCAGGAACTGAGGACCGTGACAAACCTCGCGCTTCGGGCGACGAACATCACGGCACGGTCGGTGGGTCGGGCGATGTCCACTATGGTGGTCCAGGAACGTCATCTCTGGCTGTGTCTGGCCGACATGATGGAAACCGACAAAGTCAGGTTTTTTTATTCCCCTGTGTCCCAGACCAGCCTTTCCAGCGACGCACAGAAGCAGACTGAGGCAATCACTTACATCCTGCCCATGTGGTCCTGAGATGGGTGACCCAGAGATGGGGAGGACTGCTCTTCAGGAGATGGTGACCGCACCACTCCTTCCCCCACGAGACAGCCACCCCAGCCCGGTACCTGCGTTCTACCTCACTGCCCCACAGTGGGTACACCGGTGGTCCCTTTGGTCCCGCTTGTACGGTCTCTGCGAGCTTGGCGAGCTCTCCCCAGTCCATCTCGCTGGCTCACTCGGACCATCAGGCTCAGCTATTCGATTCAGTTTGCCCGGCGTCCCCCCAGGTTCATGGGCGTCCGCTTAACTCCGGTGAACACCACAGATGCCCATGTCCTGCGTGCGGAGATCGCAGTCCTACTGGCGAAGGACGTGATAGAGCCGATATGAAGACAGGGTTTTACAGCCCGAGCTTCATTGTACCCAAGAAAACCGGTGGATCAGTTTTGTGGACCGGTGGACCAGAAACAGGGATCAGTTGTGTGAACACAGGGACCTGGTGCTCATTCTTCTTATGATGTAACGAGTAAATCAGGTGTTATGGGATGTGTTCCCGGTTCCGGCTGACCTAGTTAATGCAGCCTAACAATCATTTAACTGATTTGAATAATATAAATTGATAATGTTCTATGTGTGTGCCATAGTAAAGAGATGTGTTTTTACTCTAGATTTAAACTGACAGAATGTGTCTGCTTCCCGAACAATGCTAGGAAGACTGTTCCAGAATTTAGGTGCTAAATATCCGCCTCGATCGACCGCCTGCAGTTGATTTTGATATTCTAGGTATTATCAACTGGCCAGAATTTTGAGACCGCAATAGACGTGATAAGTATAATGCGTTAAGAGCTCGCTCAAGTACTGGGGAGCTAAACCATTTAGTGTTTTGTAAGTAATTAGCAAGATTTTTAAATTTATACAATGTTTAATAGGGAGCCAGTGCAGTGTTGACAGAACTGGGCTAATATGGTCATACTTCCTGGTTCTAGTAAGAACTCAAGCTGCTGCGTTTTGGACCAGCTGCAATTTATTTATTAAGCGAGGAGGGCAACCACCCAGTAGAGAATTACAATAATCTAGTACAATAATAAGTTAGAAACGTGGCGTTCAAATGAAAGATTGGTATAAAAGAGCACACCCAGGTTCCTAACTGACGACGAGGACAGAGCATCCATAAAGTGTTAGACAATATTCTAGGTTACTACTTGTGGAGTTTTTTTTTTCCAATAATCCAGCGAGACTAAATCCGCCTCGCTCTCACTTTATACCCTCTTTGGACTTGTCTCTTGTGCTAACCGCACTGCAGAGAGCACCCTTTGAGCCCCTGCAGTCAGCCGAATTAAAGATCTTGTCTTGGAAGACACTGCTCCTGACCTCATTGGCCTCCATCAAGAGGGTAGGGGACCTGCAGGCATTTTCGGTCGACGAATCGTGCCTGGAATTCGTGCCGGCTAACTCTCACGTGATCCTGAGACTGGATATGTGCCCAAGGTTCCCACCACTCGAACGTGACTGACTGAAAGGGAACGTCTCAGTTACGTATGTAACCCTCGTTCCCTGAAGGAGGGAATGGAGACCTACATCCCGTCGCCACGGTTGCTGTACCATCACTACAGGGCCGAGTCACGAATTCGGCTCCTCAGTGAAAAACCAATGTGCAATGCATCTGCTTCCGTATTTATGGTGGAGCGCGAAATGCAAATCTTGCACGCCAATGGCCATTGGCCCGTTCAGTATACACTCAAAGCTGATAGGGGCTCTCAGAAGTGATCCCAATTCGTCTGTGACATCCGACATACGTAACCGAGACGTTTTTCCAATGAGCAGTATTGTGAACCCTTGAAGAGATGGTATGTTCTGTAAAACACATATGGGAGTAGCATTATAGTGTTGTCATGGTACCAGAATTTTAGTAATCGGACCAATACCAGTAAAAATGTCTTGGTTTGATATCTTCATTCAAATTTGATGATCTATTAATTCAATACAACGCGTGAGCTTACTAGGGAATACCAATATGGCGGCGCAGTGGCTTAATTTTTTTTGACGTCATGAGCAATCCAGTTCTCTATATAGATCAGTGGTACAACCCCTGGTAAAATTATGGAATCACCACACTTAGAGGATGTTCACTTAGCTTTTTTTACTTAAAAAAAACAACAACAAAAAAACGTCTCGGTTACGTATGTAACCCTCGTTCCCTGAAGGAGGGAACGGAGACGCCACGTCGGAGTACCGACGAATAGGAATCTCGCTAGCGAGAGCCAATCTACTTCGAGTGTAACTAAACGAGCCAATGCACATTGGCATGCAATGATTGCACCAGCTGCTCATGCCACTCCGTGTGGGTATAAATGAGGCACAGGTGCTTGCATCAAATTAGTTTTTTGCTGAGGAGCCGAGTAGGTGAACTGGCACCCCAGCAGGGTACAGAGGACATGGCGACGGGACGTGGCGTCTCCGTTCCCTCCTTCAGGGAACGAGGGTTACATACGTAACCGAGACGTTCCCATTCAGTCGGTCACTCTCGACGCCACGTCGGAGTACCGACGAATAGGAATCCCTACCAAAGCGCCATGGCCTCTGCCCCCATCCAGTGCCCTGTGTGAGCCTCCTAAGCTCTCTTACCTGATGAGATGGGGCTCACACAGAGAAGTCCATCACTGCTGTTCTGCATGACCCGCTCAGTGACTTATTGGATAACACTGGGAAGCGTGCCCTAGTGGAAGGGAACGCTGCGGAACCCACATCATACACCGAAGGAGTTATGTGGAGTACAAAGCTGAGCCATAGCCCGCAACTGAGAGGGGGCTCCAGCCCCACCAAGGGGAGGGCTCTCCCAAGGGAAAGACACGGGCTTCCCGTAGGAGCGACCGTGGAAAAATATATGGGATCCCCGCAGGGTCACTCATATATCCCCAGCCCAGTACCGGTTCTCAAGGATTCAGCGGCAAGGGGCCTGATGCCAGACGTTCCGCCACGTCCAGCACCGAGGGAGATGGAGGACTCGACAGAGTTTGCTTCTGGAGAATAAAGCGCCGGGGCGCAGCAAGCCGACAAGAACCAGGGCCTCTCAGTGCTTCTACCCGTTTGAGGCGAGAACACAGGAGGACACTGGCTCTACACGTAGACTATAGAATCTAGCGAACGTGTTGGGTGTCGCCCAGCCCGCAGCTCTACAGATGTCTGACAGCGAGGCGCCACGTGCCAGCGCCCAGGAGGATGCAACACTTCTAGTAGAGTGTGCTCGCATCCTGAGCGGACAGGGCACACCTTGTGCTTAGTAAGCCAAGGTGATGGCATCCACTATCCAGTGGGCCATCCTCTGCTTGGAGACAGCCTTTCCCTTCTGCTGGCCTCTCCGTGACAGACAAAGAGCTGATCTGAGGTCCTGAAGCTTTGAGTTCTATCCACGTAGATCCGCAGAGCGCGGACGGGACAGAGCAAAGCTAGGGCTGGGTCTGCCTCCTCCAGGGGCAGCGCTTGCAGGTTCACCACCTGGTCCCTGAAGGGAGTGGTAGGAACCTTGGGCACATTGCCAGGCCGGGGTCTCAATACCACGTGGGTGTCACCCGGCCCGAACTCTAGGCACGATTCGTCGACCGAAAATGCCTGCAGGTCCCCTACCCTCTTGATGGAGGCCAGTGCGGCCAACAGCAAAGTCTTCATAGACAGAATCTTAAGCTCTGCTGACCGCAAGGGCTCAAATGGGGCATTCTGAAGTGCTCGGAGCACCAGAGCAAGATCCCAAGAGGGTATGGAGGGGGGGAGAGGAGGATTTAACCGTCTCGCCCCCCTGAGGAACCTGACGACCAGGTCGTGCTTCCCAACTGTCTTACCTTCTACATGGTCGTGATGGGCAGATATTGCAGCAACATAGACCTTGAGGGTGGAGGGCGACAGCCTACGCTCCAACCCTCGTTGCAGGAAGGAAAGCACAGACACGATCGAACATCTTCGGGGGTCTTCTCGGCGAGAAGAACACCACTCGACGAACAGGTTCCACTTCAAAGCATAGGCCTGTCTTGTAGACGGTGCTCGTGCCGAAGTGATGGTGTTAACTACCTCTTGGGGTAAGTCACCTAGAACCTCCGCATCCCGTCCAGGGGCCAGACATGAAGCTTCCACAGATCTGGACGCGGGTGCCACAGGGTGCCCCGTCTCTGAGTCAGAAGGTCCTTCCTCAGAAGAATCGGCCAAGGAGGGGCTGTCGCCAGGAGCATAAGTTCTGGGAACTAGGACCGGTTGGGCCAGTAAGGCGCCACCAACAGGACCTGCTCCTCGTCCTCCCTGACCTTGCACAGTGTCTGTGCAAGTAGGCTCACTGGGGAAAACGCATATTTGCGCAGCCCCTGGGGCCAGCTGTGCGCAAGTGCATCCGTGCCGAGTGTAACCTCGGTCAGCGAATAGAACCACTGGCAGTGGGACATTTCTGGGGAGGCAAACAGGTCGACCTGTGCAGCCCCGAACTGTCTCGAAATCAGCTGAACCACCTGGGGGTGGAGTCGCCATTCCCCTGGGAGCGCAGCTCGTGAAAGCTCGTCGGCCACACGGTTGCTCACACCAGGGACATGAATGGCCCGAAGCGACCTCAGACACTTCTGACTCCAGAGGAGGAGATGGCGGGCGAGTTGCAACATGCGACGGGAGCGTAGACCACCTTGTCGGTTGATATACGCAACGGTCGCGGTGTTGTCCGTGCGGACCAGTACATCTTTGCCCCGTAGCAGCCTTTTGAGGCGGCTCAGAGCGAGATGCACTGCTAGCAACTCGAGGCAGTTGATGTGCCAATGCAGGTGCGGGTCCGTCCAACCCCTGACACTGCATGCCCGTTGTACGTGGCTCCCCAGCCCATGGCAAAGGCATCTGTGAAGACCACAGCATGCCTGGACACCTGTTCCAGAGGCACTCCGGCCCGAAGGAACGAGGGGTCTGACCATGGGCTGAAGGATTGGCGGCAGGCCGGTGTGATGCTCACCCGGTGAGTGCCGCGTTGCCACGCCCATCTCGGGACTCGGTCGTGTAGCCAATGCTGAAGCGGTCTCATATGAAGCAAGCCGAACGGTGTTACTGCCGCTGCGGCTGCCATATGCCCCAGGAGCCTCTGAAACTGTTTCAGTGGAACCGCCATCCTGCCTTGAAACGTGTTCAGGCAGTTCAGCATCGACTGGACGCGCTCCTCTGTGAGGCACGCTGTCCGTTCGACCGAATCTAACTCCATACCGAGAAAAGAGATCCTCTGCACGGGGGCGAGTTTGCTCTTCTCCCAGTTAACCCGAAGACCCAACTGGCTGAGGTGTCTGAGCACCAGGTCCCTGTGTTCGCACAACTGATCTCTGGACTGTGCTAGAATGAGTCAGTCGTCGAGATAGTTGAGGATGCGAACGCCCTGTTCTCTCGTGGGCACAAGGGCCCCCTCCGTGACTTTCGTGAAGACACGGGGGGACAGGGACAGCCTGAAGGGCAGGACTTTGTACTGATATGCTCGACCCTCGAACGCAAAGCGCAGAAACGGCCTGTGTCGAGGAAGAATCGAGACATGAAAGTACGCATCCTTCAGGTCGATCGCTGCAAACCAATCTTGGGGACGGCCAAGATTGGCCGTAACCCACCGGTCTTCTTGGGTACAATGAAGTACGGGCTGTAGAAGCCTGTCTTCATATCGGCTGGAGGGACCGGCTCTATCGCGTCCTTCGCCAGTAGGACTGCGATCTCCGCACGCAGGACATGGGCATCTGCGGCGTTCACCGAAGTGAAGCGGACGCCCTTGAACCTGGGGGGGGCGCCGGGCGAACTGAATCGCATAGCCGAGCCTGATGGTCCGAATGAGCCAGCGAGACGGACTGGGGAGCGCTAACCAGGCTCGCCGAGACCGTGCAAGCGGGACCAAAGGGACCACCGGCGTACCCACCGTGGGGCAGCGAGGTGGAATGCAGGACCCGGGCTGGGGCGGCTGTCTCGTGGAGGCGGCCCGCAGCGGGGTGTGAGTGTGCTGTGCAACACTTACCTGATTCCACGAGTGGGCAGAGGGTACGTGAGAAGGCTTGGTTGCGTCCTCGAACCGTCCACTGCTGCCCGCTGGCGAAGGAGGAGGATGAGTGTGGTCCGGCGTTGGACCGTCCACAGCTCTCCGAACCCCCTTGGGACCCAGAGATAGAGGAACTGCTCTTTTTTTTTTTTTTTTTTTTTTTTTTTGAGAATTGGGGTACCACTGGTTGTGACACCAGCGGCAGAACAGATTTTTGACTCAAAAGATTCTCTGCCCGGCCCTCCTCCGGGGAAGAGCAGCCCCGCCCATCTCCAGGTCACCCGTCTCAGAGGTGATGTTTCACCGACTGCTTAAACAGCAGCAGAGACGGGTGGCGTCGCCTTCCTGCGTCGGACACAGTAGAGCAGGCTGTGCCGAAGTTTTTTTTTTTTTTTTTTGCAGGGGACGACGCCTTTGGCGACGAGCAGACTGAGGGGCAACCCACGAGGCACTCTTGTGGTGCGTCGGGGGAAGCTCTTGATTGCCTCAGCCTGCTACCGACTGCAAAGAACTGCTGGGCCCAGTTCTCAACAGTGTCACCGAAAAGGCTACCTTGTGAGATGGGAGCATCGAGAAAGCGCACTTTGACGACCACTCACACCTCAGCAAGGCAAGCCAGGGGGCGTTTCTGGACCACCGAGGTGGACATCGTCTGGCCGAGGGCCTGCGCCGTGACTTTGATCACGGTTAGTCAACATGCGCAGCTCAACCCCGACTCAGAACTACCCTCGTGCATTAAAGTGCAGGGCGGAGGTGGTCTGCGCACAGCCACCCCACCGTTGAGGGTAGTGAGAGAGGAAAACTTATGCAGTTTTGGCCCCCTGGCGTTCCATACTGCCAAGTTTTCCATGCACATCCGGGAAAGATCCCGGGAAAGCATGGCTATTAACTCTGAATCTGATTCAGCAAAGCACACACCATTACAGTGGGCTCAGCATCATCCTCATTTCCAGAGCACAACAGCCCTCTCTCCGATGCAGCGATTGACATCTGATCCTCAGCTGGAGCCCCAAATGAAATGCTAGGTTCCTCCATAAGAAGGACCAGCAGTTCCATCCAGAAGCTGCACAGCTTGCAGTGCGCTAGAGGGGGAGGGGCCCTAGGGGGTTGGTTCCCCGAAGGAGAAGCCCTCCACTCCTCAGGTCACCCCAGCGATTTCACTGAAGTAGACCTCTCCTGTTGGCCACCAGGGAGGGCGCTACAACGGGAAATAGGCAAGGGGACAGC
The DNA here is from genome assembly GCA_039654625.1 of Rhinogobio ventralis. Lineage (NCBI taxonomy): Eukaryota > Metazoa > Chordata > Actinopteri > Cypriniformes > Gobionidae > Rhinogobio > Rhinogobio ventralis. The sequence goes on from CM077194.1 coordinate 10,154,849, forward strand.
GCACCTAGAGTGGCGAGTGAGCGCTGGGTTGCCGTGACAACCCGCGCTGCAGCCCGGCACTCGACGGCACACGACACGTAGAGAAGCGTGAGGTCCCACCGGGTTTCCCCGGCGGGCAGCTCTCGCTGATCTCCGCGGTCTCCCAGAGTGTCGAGCAGACCCGCGGCTGTGCTTTTACACACGAGCGGCGGCTGGCCAACAACAAAGGGGACTCAAGCTTCCCGGAGAAAGAAGAGTCGCGACCGGCGTGCCGACGTGGTCATGTTCTCATTAGAAAACGTGTACCACCCACGAACACAGTCTCAGCATGCATACGCCCAGACATGTGAAACAGTGCTCGTGGCCGTCAGTGAGGACAGGAAACAACCGCAACCAGAAACACACAGGTAGAATGTCATCTTTAAAAAGACGCAAGCTCTATCTGTGTAGCTCTTCTAGGGAAACTGCACTCCGCGGTGCTGAAGCACACAGGGGGATAGTCGCGGCGACACAGACAGGGAAAAAGTGCAGCCTGTCATGCGCGCTCTCTCTCTCATAGAAGGCGATCTCTTACCAGCCATGAAAACGGCTTTTCAGCGCTCTTTACAGCGCACCGAACCAGCTGTGAGAACAGCCTTTTGTTTTTGCTCAATAAAACAAAATAGAAAAAGAGAGAAAATCGACCCCACTGCAGTGCCGTCACTCCAACACCAAACGAGGAGAGATCCATCCGAAGAGCTTGACTCGTTAAAATGTTAACACATGCTTTGTAGAGAGTGATTTCAGGACAAACCATCCACCACTCGGCTCCGAAGCAAAAAGCTAATTTGATGCAAGCACCTGTGCCTCATTTATACCCACACGGAGTGGCATGAGCAGCTGGTGCAATCATTGCATGCCAATGTGCATTGGCTCGTTTAGTTACACTCGAAGTAGATTGGCTCTCGCTAGCGAGATTCCTATTCGTCGGTACTCCGACGTGGCGTCGAGAGTGACCGACTGAATGGGAACTAAAATCACAGCTATGACACAAAAAAGATTTTGCTCAATAGCTTAACATTCTGGCCTCATGATACCACTTACACTTTTTTTTTTATTAATGGCATGTCTTTTTCCAGATCAAGTACAGGGAAAAAGTATGAAATCACTCAATGTTGAGGAAAAAAATATATGGAATCATCAACAAAAAAACACAATTAGTACTTTGTTGCTCTTTCTCTGGCTTTTATGACAGCCTGAATCCTTTGAGGCATGGACTTTACTTATGAAAAACAATATTCCCCATCAATCTGGTTCCAACTTTCTCGAATAGCAGTTGACAGATCAGCTTTGCAGGATGGGGCCTGATCATGGATCAGTTTTTTTAATTTCCACCATAAATTTTCAATTGAATTGAGATTCGGACTGTTTGCTGGCAATGTCATTGAGTTGATATGCCTGAAGAAAATCTTTAACGCTCTTTGCTCTGTGACAAGATTCATTGTCTTCCTGAAAAATGACTTAATCATCACCAAACCCATTTTCTATGGATGGAATGAGAAAAGTGTCTAAAATTTCAATGTACACCTGTGCATTGACTATTGAGGTAATGATTGCCATCTCCCCTGGTCTTGCCAGCTCCCCTCCACTGTAACCTTGTTTTCTTCTGTTTTGGTGTTAGTGCTGGTTTTCGTTTGGCTTTTCTATAGGTAAATCCCATTTAATTCAGTCGGTTTCTTACAGTTCTGTCACAAACATTGACCAGTTGTTTTTCATTTGTTTTGTTGTGCATTTTCTATTTTCAAGGCATATTGCTTTGAGTTTTCTCAAACGTCTTCCTTGGTCTGCCTGTTTGTTTTCCTTTCATAACCTTCCCATTTATTTTATGCTTGCACCAAATTTTAGACACAGCTGACTGGGAGCAACCAACTTCTTTGGCCACACTCTGTGTTGAAATTCCTTGTTGAAGGAGTTTATAATCCTTTCCATTGTTTCAACCGACTCTCTCGTTGGGGTCATGTTTCCTTTCAATTAGCCAATTAGCCAAGTCCAACAGCTTGTTAAGGTGTGTAAGAACTCCCTATTAACTGCTGACTAATGAGCATTTTTAGACTTTGTTTTATAAATGGAAATTAAAAGATGATTCCATTATTTTTCCTCAACATTGAGTGATTCCATACTTTTTTCCTCTACTTGATCTGGAAAAAGACATGCCATTTAATATAAAAAGTGTCAGTGACTTTTTTTTTAGGTATGTTTTACAAAGCCAGAATGTTAAGCTATTGAACAAAAAAAATTTTTGTCACATCTGTGATTTGTTTATTCGCTATAAAGTAAAAAAGCTGGGTGAACATCCTCTAAGTGTGGTGATTCCATATTTTTTTCCAGGGGTTGTAATAATAAACAGAAAGCAAGAGAAGAGCCCTCCCCTCCCTTTATAATCACTAAAGGCAAGCTCACAGTACACAACTTTCCAAGGTCTGCGAAAAAACCTCCGGATCGCAGCCAAATCGGTGCTCGTTGTGGTCGCTAATGCTCGTCAAATATGAGCAGGTCAGCAAAGTGAGCCTGTCTTGAGCAGTCACAGATGCTGCAATATTTTCAAAACCGGTTTGACATTATCGTCACATAATCTTGAAGTGTGAGTGATGAAACAACATGGTAAACTGCTCATGCACCTTAAAGGATTAGTTCACTTTAAAATGAAAATTACTCCATGATTTACACATCCTCAAGCCATCCTAGGTGTATATGACTTTCTTCTGATGCACACAATCAGAGTTATATTAATAAATATCCTGATGTTTCCAAGCCTTATAAAGCAGTGAACGGGGCTCACAAGTTTGAAACTCCAAAAAGGGCATCCATCCATCATAAACATGCTCCACACGGCTCCGGGGGGTTAATAAAGGCCTTCTTTTCTTTTTCAAAGGTTTGTGTAAGAAAAATATCTATATTTAAAACTTTATCAAGTAAAAAATCTAGCTTCCACCAGACCGCCTTCCGTATTCAGCTTATGCAGAAAGTGCAACGCCTCTCACAGTTCAAAATGCTTACACTACGACATCATACATAAGTTGTTGAATATGGAAGGCGGTCTGGTGGAAGCTAGATATTTTTCTTTATAACATGTTAAATATGGATATTTTTCTTACATAAAAGCATCGTTTTGCTTCAGAAGTCCTTTACTAACCCCCCGGAGCCATGTGGAGTACATTTATTATGTCATTAATTTGTTACAGTTTTTCTCAATTGTTTACACACAAACACTGGTACTTGAGGCACAATGACCACAACCTGTAACTCATGCACCAATGCCCTGAACCAATTCTGCTAAACTACAAGCACAATTCCTGCTTTACACTCAAATTGCAGTTCTAAAACACACTTTTTTCAAAACACTACACACAATTCTCTGCATTTGGCACAATTTTCATGCAGAAAATCTCTTGTTTTCACAAGGAACACACTGCCATTCAAATATGCACACTGACTCATGGGCAAACACCTGTCACACAGTTTAACAATTAGCAAACAGAGCTTTAGCATAAAAGGGCAAAAGGTGAGCTCTTCTGTTTTGGAGCAGCATAGTTTTTTAAAATGTTTTTTACTGTAACTGTATACAGTAAATTCTTCTGTTGTTTTGTATGTAGACCACTGTATGTGCAACTTTGTGTTGGTTGGGATGTACACTGTGTACATTGTTTTTGTGGGAAAAATAAAATATGTTTGTTACTGTGTATTTGTTTTAAATATTTTACAACACACTTATGTATGTACTGTCTGTAGTAAGTGTAACACTGAACCAAAAAAAGACCTAAGTCATTATGATGAATGGAGAAGAAGTGTTTTCCATTCATCATAGTGTTTTACATTGAGCACATCAGTGTTAAACTGTTTCTTATAAATGTTTATTCATATGATGGTTTGTGTGTGTCATTTAAAAACAGAATACCATTTTGAGAAGAAATAACATTGTTTTGAATGTAAAGTTTGATTTTGCAGGAGAATTGAGGGGTTTTGACCATTGTGTGTGTGTTTTTTGATTTGTGTGTAGAGTTCGGAGAGTATGAGGCATGCTTTCAGAAAATGTGTGTAAACAATCGAGAAAAACTGTAATATAAATAAGACAAGATGCCACGGGGGAAAACTCCTTTTCAAGAATGCACCCCAGTCCCTCACAGTGACTCAGTGCCTGTATCAATTCAGCCCCTCGCCACACGGGCCGAGGCCTGGCAGGCCATCCCCGGAGTGTCAGCTTGGGTTCTGAACATAATAAAACAAGGTTATGTACTCCAATTCGCTCAAAGACCCCCGTTGTTCAACAGCGTGGTCGAAACCTCTGTGGAAAGCAAGGATGAACATGTCCTGCGTTCCGAGGTGAACATAATGCTGGCAAAAGGAGCTATAGAAGTGGTTCCCCCAGCACTGAGCGAGTCAGGCTTTTACAGCAGGTACTTCCTCGTCCCTAAAAGGGATGGCGGTCTCAGGCCCATCCTCGACCTCAGACAGCTGAACAAGGCCCTGATAAAGCGCTCGTTCAGAATGATCACTCTGAAACAGATCTTTCCGCAAATACAATCGGGAGACTGGTTCTTTACCCTGGATCTGAAAGATGCTTACTTTCACATCCAGATAGCCCCCCATCACAGGCAGTTTTTGAGATTTGCCTTCGAGGGAGTGGCATATCAATATACGGTTCTGCCATTCGGCCTGTCCCTGGCCCCCCGCACTTTTACGAAGTGCATGGATGTGGCTTTCTCCCCTCTGAGACAGATGGGAGTGCGCATTCAAAATTACCTTGACGACTGGCTCGTTCTGGCCCAGTCGGAGGTGGAACTAATATCCCACAGTTTCAGCAGCTCACGCAAACATTTACACCCAGGGTTTTTCTGCCGCTCAGAAAGTTTCAGAAAATGCTAGGTCTAATGAGTTCAGCATCTCCAGCTCTGCAGATGGGGCTGCTTCATATGCGCCCTCTGCAGTTCTGGCTGAAACCGCGGGTCCCGTCCACAGCCTGACATCATGGCCATTACTCGCTCAAGGTAAACCAGGCATGTGTCACAGCCCTGACCCCTTGGACAAACCCTTGCTGGTTCAAACAAGGCGTGGCGATAGGTGCTATGGACAAGAGGAAAGTTGTCTTCACAGACGTCTCCAAGACAGGTTGGGGAGCCACAACCACCCAGCCTTCGGGGCTTAGGGCAACCTGGAAAGCAAGCTACATATCAACCGCCTAGAAATGATGGCGGTATATCGAGCTCTCCAGGTCTTTCTTCCTCTTCTGGTGGGACACCACGTCTTGGTCAGATCAGACAACATGACAGTGGTGTCCTTCATAAATCACCAGGGCGGCCTCTCTTCGAAACCCCTCTTCACTCTGGTGAAAACCATCCTAGAGGGGACTCAGTGCAATCTACTCTCTCAGAGCAGCGCACATACAGGACGTACTGAACGTAGGGCCGGACATGCTGTCCCAGAGCAAACTTCCCTCAGAGGAATGGTCACTCCTCCCCCACTCGGTTCAGGAGATTTGGGATGTTTTTGGGAAGGCTGAGGTCGACCTCTTTGCCTCAGAAGACAATCATCACTGCCCAATATTTTTCTCAAATGCCAGGGATGCACTGGCCCACGATTGGCCCAGCCTCCTCCTTGATGCTTTCCCCTCGATCGCTCTGATTCCCCAGGTAATCAAGCGAACCAGGGAGGGCAGCCACAAGGTTCTCCTGGTGGCTCCTCTTTGGAGGATCCAAACATGGTTCTCGGAGCTGTGTCAGTTATCGCCCCTGAGGCCATGGCCGATTCCTCTGAGATCGGACCTCCTCTCCCAAGCGAGAGGGACAATTTGGCAACCCAGACCCGAGCTGTGGGACCTTCATGTGTGGTTTCTCAACGGGAGCCCCTAAACCTCCCTGAGAATATCCTTAACACTATTTCTCAGGCCAGAGCTCCGTCTACAAGACGTCTCTACGCCTCAAAGTGGGCCATCTTTGCCTCCTGGTGCAAAACCCGGGGCTGCGACCCTCTAACTTGTGACATATCTCAGATATTGTCATTTCTTCAAAACTTAATGGATAAAGGCCGTTCCCCCTCTACTCCTGAAGTCTATGTTGCGGCTATAGCAGCTTCACACGCTCCTATAGCAGGGCAGTCTATAGGAAGAAATGACCTTGTTGTTCGCTTCCTTAAGGGCTCCAGGAGGCTAAACCCATCCCCTCACGGTCCCTACTTGGGACCTGTCTGTGGTTCTTAGAGGCCTTAAAAGTCCCCCATTTGAACCAATCCAGACTGCTGACCTTCGACCCCTGCCGCTAAAAACCACCTTGCTGCTAGCGCTGGCATCGCTTAAGCATGTGGGAGATTTGCAGGCGCTCTCTGTGAGCCCCTCGTGTCTTGAGTTTGGGCCTAACGACTCTAAGGTCATCCTGAAACCTAGACATGGATATGTCCCAAAAGTTCTATCTACCCTCTTTAGGGTGCAGATGGTAGTTCTCTCCGCCCTTTCTCCTTCTCAGGACGAACAAGAGTTGAACCTTCTCTGTCCTGTCAGAGCCCCGAGGACGTATATTGATCGCTCCGCCTCTTTTCGCCAGGCGGAGCAGCTCTTTGTCTGCTTTGGTGGCCGCACGAAAGGTCTTCCGGTCACAAAGCCTAGACTGTGTAGATGGATAGTAGACGCCATAGCTCTTGCGTACTCCTCCTTGGGCCTTCAATGTCCCTTGGGAGTCAGAGCACACTCCACGAGAGGCATGGCCTCCTCGTGGGCGTGGTTCTCTGGTGTTTTTATTGATGACATCTGTGCGGTGGCCGGCTGGGCCTCACCGTCCACATTTGTTAGATTTTATAATCTGGAGGTCCCTTCGCTTCAATCGCAGGTCCTTTCTGCTTAAACCTACTGCACTCGCGTGCTTTCTTGTTATATCCCCGACTTAGTCTGGGAGTAACTACTGTCTGCCCCATATATACATAAACTAGGCCCCTGGAGGCCCTAGTAATGGGGTTTTGGTGGATGACTTAAATTTGAGTGTCTTGGAGCCCTTTGTCAAGCACTTCTCACTTTATTTAGTTGTCATCTTGCCTATTGTATTATCCCCGTAGTGTCTTGTCTTATTTATATTAATAAGACGAACGACGCAGTACTCGTGTAGTATCGCAAAGGAAACGTACTCGGTTACTAACGTAACCTCGGTTCCCTTAGATACGGAACGAGTACGGAACGAGTATGCCTTATGCGTCGCTTCAGTCGAAACCAAACAATTTGCCATGGTGAAACGGCCGCTTTTATAGCCCGAGTCTCCGCCCCTTTCGGTGGGCTCGCTCACCATTGGCTTGTGCGTTCGTTTTCTTTAACTTTGCGAACCAATCGACGTGCAGTTTCACTGCGTGATTGTATAAAGGCTTCAGAATCTGATAAAAAGGAGTTTTCCCCCGTCTTGTCTTATTTATATTAATAAGACGAACAACGCAGTACTCGTTCCGTATCTAAGGGAACCGAGGTTACGTTAGTAACCGAGTACGTTTTCCATTCATCATAGTGTTTTACATTGAGCACATCAGTGTTCAACTGGTTCTTATAAATGTCTAATCATATGATGGTTTGTGTGTGTCATTTGAAAACAAAATACCATTTTGAGAAGAAATAACATTGTTTTGAATGTAAAGTTTCATTTTGCAGGAGAATTTCAAATTTTTTTTTTTTGTATCGATGGGTACTGGTTGTACAAGTACGTTTGACAACCCTAGTTATAGCTTGATGCTTTGCCCAATAGAGTTCAATGCATTGGAGAATGTTGAAGCTATGTGAAAGGGTCTTAAGAATCTAACCTAAATGTAATTCTAATTGTTAAATAGGATAAAAAATAAACACAATTCTTGGTCAGTTACTACCTACCATGCCAACAAAAGCATTTATTTGATTTCTAGAAGCTCAAAATGACAATTATTTTTAACTTGATCCTGTTTTGACCTTGCTAAACCTGTGCGCCTCTCTAGCATAGTAGATTAAACAAAAGCACACTCTACACACAAACATGCTCGCACACACAAACACACAATGCAGCTGAGTGATGTGGCAGTGTTAGCGTGTCACTATCAGCTCCAGCACAGATGTGTGAATCCACTGCCAGCCTTGGCATTCCAACCCAAGCCACTTGTGAACACCAAAACATGTCTGTTGTCCAAATATGGAAATGTTGAATTGTGTGTTTTGTCAAGGACAAAGGGCAAACAGACAGAAACCCAACAATGAACACAACTCAACAGATACTTGCATGGACAAACAGGCAGTGCATTTAGCCTCTCTCTATTGCCTGTAATATTTCTGTTTCATTCAGTCACGTAAGCAACCCGAACACAGATATGTTTTAGTCACAAAGGAGAGCTACTTTGGCATGCCTGGCACATTAGGGGGTAAAATGCCATGCTTTCGGGATGGGTGGAGAGAGGGAAGATTCAGGTTTCTTTCCAGCACTGGTCCCTCCTGCATTTGAAATATAGTTTTTTCTTCCTTTTTCTCAGTGTCTGTCTCTCTGTCATTGTGTCTCATGCACACATGCTCATGAAGTTCAACATAAATTGTCCCAGAATATTTTAAATAAATATCACAATGGATTTAATGGTCCTATAGTGTAATATTTAATGCGTTGTGTTTTAGGGTTAACGGAAATGTCTGTAAAATTACTGGATAATGTGCTGGTAATTTTCTGCCAGTACATTATCTGTTTTTTACAGATTTTTTTTTTTACAATTAATATTATATTAAATTATAAATTAATTGTGATATTAATAAAAAATTACATATTTAATGGGTATTAAATATTTATACATAAATAATAATAATTTACATATTTTTTAAATTAAGGTACAATTATACGTAATGCAGTATAGGTGTACTATAAATTAATTTAAGGATTATTAAATAATGCTATTATTTAAATGCTATTATTATTTATTTTGTTTATTTATTTTATTCTAATATTAATTTAAATATGTATATTTAAATACAAATTATATCACTTTTATTTAATTTCCTGCTTAACCTGTGGAGCAAGTTTGCATTTTAAAGTACAATTACATGACAACGATGTACCAAAAAACTGAAACGTTTTTTTTCTTTGCGAATTTTCACGTATACAGACAACAAAGTTGTCAAAATGATCCCCGTTTACACGGAGCTGCGAAAACAACAAAAAAATGCTGTATTCTGCTGCCAGGCCAGTAGTTGGCGATAACACTTTGTAAAGAAACACTACGCACCTTTAGACTGATCACGTAATATGCATGCGCATGATGTCACAGTATCTCAAATACACGTTTTTTTTTGTAGTTTTCATGGAGACGATAATGGTATAGTTTCCAAACACTTGCACTTTGAAACCCGTTTTCAAACGTTTGCATTTTCAGGCCCCCAAAATGGTGTTGTTGTATAAATAATTGGCCAAAACTAATAAAAAGTTTTCTGTTTTTAGTCGTGTAAATGATCCCTCAGTGAAATATTCTTTGGAATAATGTGGAATACTTTAATATAAATGAAATATGGGAAAGCTGATGAATTGTGCCCAGTAAATTTAAACTTTAACCACATATTGCTATGTTTGTCATGTTTATATTATCGTGCATCGCTTAAGCTCACTTTTTTTTTTAAACATCTGTCAATTGACATGCATCTGTACAGATTGAGAGAGAGACATCAAGCAATCAAATTTCAATTACATGCCCTTGTTATTTGTGCCAACATATTACACAGCATATTTTGAATGTGAACAGCGAGTGGTCCTGCATCTGTTCTAGTTTATAGACACTGCTCATCCACCATGTCTTTTTAAGCATCTTGCTCATGTAATGGTTTCCATGCCCAGTGCTGGAAAGCTCTGCCAGTTGATCATGTCAGAGAGGGGATCTGTGGGTTGCCAGATCCTTGTGTTTACTCTTCCAGTGTGTGACAGCTCTCAGACTAGCTCACAGCTGGACCATGGAGGCCAGACAGATGGAGATCATACATGGCAACCAAAGTGAAGCTCAGAGACGCTGGTTCGGTGTCAGTGGCTCATGACCACAGGAGACCAAGGAGAGAGATATAAAGACAGACAGTCAGACAAAGAAAGGGACAGAGAAATGAAGGGTGCAAAACACATAAAAGCAACAGCGAACCTGAGAATCTGAACTAAATTTCTTGAAGTTATGTGTTTCTTATTAACATTTTAATGATTTTCACGGTTTAATTTGTATTGTATTGACTAATTATTTTTAATAGTAATTATTTTTCTGAAGATACATTAAATAGAATATATTACATTTTAAATAGAGATACACTATATTGGCAAAAGTTTTGGGACGTCTGCCTTTACATGCATGTGAACTTTAATGACATCCCATTCTTAATCCAGAGGGTTTAATATGGAATTGACCAACCCTTTGCAGCTATAACAGCTTCAACTCTTCTAGGAAGACTTTTCACAAGGTTTAGGAGTGTGTTTATGGGAATTTTGACCATTTTTCTAGAAGCGCATTTGTAAGGTCAGGCACAGATGTTGGACGAGAAGGCCTGGCTCGCAGTCTCCACTCTAATTCATCCCAAAGGTGTTCTATCGGGTTGCAGGCCAGTCAAGTTCCTCCATACCAAACTGGTGCGCAGTCATGTTGGAACAGGAAGGGGCCCTCCCCAAACTGTTCCCACAAAGTTGGGAGCATGAAATTGTCCAAAATGTCTTGGTATGCTGAAGCATTAAGAGTTCCTTTCACTGGAACTAGGGGGCCAAACCCAACCCCTGAAAAACAAACAATGCAGTCAGGCAAGTACCGTTTTCCTGGTAACCGCCAAACCCAGACTCCTCATCAGATTGCCAGACAGAGAAGCGTGATTCATCACTCCAGAGAACATGTCTCCACTGCTCTAGAGTCCAGTGGCGGCGTGCTTTACACCACTGCATCCAACGCTTTGCATTGCCCTTGGTGATGTAAGGCTTGAATGCAGCTGCTCGGCCATGGACCCATTCCATGAAGCTCTCTATGCACTGTTCTCGAGCTAATCTAAAGGCCACACGAAGTTTGGAGGTCTTTAGCTATTGACTCTGCAGAAAGTTGGCAACTTCTGTGCACTGTGCGCCTCAGCATGTGCTGACCCCGCTCTTTGATTTTACGTGGCCTGCCACTTTGTGGCTGAGTTGCTGTTGTTCCCAGTTGCTTCCACTTTGTTATAATACCACTAACAGTTGACCGTGGAATATTTAGTAGTGAGAAAATTTCATGAATGGACAGGCACAGGCAACCTATCACGGTACCACGCTTGAATTCACTGAGCTCCTGAGAGCAACCCATTTTGCCTAGGTGCTTGATTTTATACACCTTTGGCCATGGAAGTAATTGGTACACCTGAATTGAATGATTTGGAGGGGTGTCCCAATACTAGTATTTCATATTTCAACAAAAAGGTATCCTTCTCAAATCAATAAACAGCAGGTTCAAACCTGTATATAGTGTCATATTGTACTTGTTACAAAAGGTCAATATATGTCAAATAAAATTGTATTTGTCCCCCACCCTGGCCATAACAATGCAAATGTTCATTAGCTCTAAATGAAGACTTTATATATCTCTGTAAGTAATTGACTTTTAAAAATAACTACCAAAAATATTCACCGCAGTAAAATGTGTGACAACTAGCCCCGGTCTCCCTTGAATCTTGTATATGTGAGTGAATTATTTTACATTGTGTTTTTTTTTTTTTTGGTTTAATTTCTCTATATTTTTCCTAATATATATATTTTTAAATAGAGGTGTCAAAATTGTAGACCAGTGTCTTTCTTTTACAGATTCACACATATCAAGCCTAGATGACAGCAGCCAGGGCTGCCTGTGGCATCCGGATGAGATATTTGGCATTTGGAATCCTGAGCTGTCATAAATCAGTTTGTCCCGCATGCCTAAAAAAAAAAAAAAAAATCACTAAAATAACACCCCTCACCTCACCTGCCACCTCAGAGACCTTCATGGCTAACTAATTTTAGAGACCGCATATATTCAAGAGGATATTCAGAATAAAATATTACATGAACATGATGTAAAATGTTACATTGCTGTTTTGGGTGTCAGAGACCCAAGATAAAATACATTTCATATATATATAACGGGAAGGAACGGTTCCAGTTATATTTCCACTTGATTTAGCATGGCACGATTATAAACCGCTCTCGGCCTGGAATTCATGTGGTGACGTTGCCACTCAGGATTGGTCACTTGTCTGTTGCCTGGCTGACAGTTTCTCTGTAGCTGGCCAAGTAACTATTCGAGCGAAGTTAACAAAAGTTAATGATAAAATTAAAAGAATTATCTGATCATCCTCCATAACGTGGTCACTATTTGCATCTCATATCGTCTGTAACCTGTGAATTTGCATGACAAAGGCAACGACTGATGCATTTGTATTACATTCCAAAAAGCTCTGTTATCAGCCCTACAGTGGAAAATGAAACCATATCCGGCATGGAATGGAATGGTTCTACCGATGGTAGAAAAGCGGCTATTGACATCATTGCATTGCATCATATCTTTGCATTGTTTGATGCAATATCTTGGTGGTGGTGAACTATTGCAATGTTCTTGCTATTGAATGTTGGTCAAATGATTTTCTTTGATTTCAGGAGCTTTGTGCATAGTAAAACTTCCTGGGTCATTGAGAGAATGAGCCACTTTAGCATTTAAAGAGGGCAGCCGCAGTGCACACAGACTCACGAGAATGCGAGACAAGAAGTGAGAAAGAGGGAACACGAAAGATTAGAGTGTGCACATATCCCAGCAAAGAAAGAGATGGAAAGAAAGGGAAGGAACAAGGGTAAATTGGTCATCTGAGAAAAGAGAAAAAGAACAAGACGATGTGAGAACGAGAGAGAAATTGACTGCTCTCTGTGTGTGACAACACTTGCAGGAGCCAGATTAAATCAAATTTCATCATTTGAGAGAGCAGAGCAAACGGCTTGGCACTGTACATTGAGGGGACACTCGATCTGTCATCCAGCATTCATTTTCACATTCATCAACCTTCTCCATTCTCTGCTTTTCATTTAGAGCAAACAGATGTGGAGGGATCAATACGGCGGTCCTCTGCAGTGGTGTACAGCGTCGGAGAGGGGATGGAGGGGAGGTGTAGAGAAGCCACTCGAAATGCAGTCACTGGTAAAGAATACAACGAGCTGAGCAAAACAGGTAGCAGACATGAGAACAGGCACAGACTAGAATCACAGCTAATGACCTTCAAATCAAAGATCAATGTCATGAGAAAATGAGGTCCAGGGTATTACTTCTTATTCTGTTCAAGTGAATTTGATGGTGAGTCTATCTATCTAAATACAGTATCATTCTGTGAGTCTTTATGTGTTTTTCAGTTGTTTTTAACTTGAAACAGCATTTTAAGAAGCTGTTCATCAAGAATTTGGTCTTCAAGTATTTGGTCAATCAAATAATTGGTTTCGACCAAAACAGTATTAGAGGGCTGAAATCATTGACTGAAACATGACACATTGATGTATTTTCAGCGTCTATTTCATGCACACAACGTGGATAAGCTTACAACAGGTAAACATGTCAGCAGTGTAGATGCACTTCACCTTGACCAAAAATAATGCTAGAGTAGCAATATGAAAAAATATGTTTGTCCGAAATAATGAGAGATTTTTAAATGTAAAAAATAGTGGGTGCATTTTTTTAATACTCGCTTTTGTGTTTCGCCTCCCTACGCCCTTTTATACTAGCTCAAGAAGCGCGTATGTGATGAATGATGTCAGAGAAACATCAGTAGGCTATAATTGATTATGGTCTATTACTGCATCGATGCAGAATCGTCCACGTCTGCATCGCGATGCATTGGTGCAGCGATTAATTTCAACACCCCTATCGTTTATCATGAACATGACACATCATGTTATCCGCATCAGTTATTATCGGCAATTCATGTAATTGATCTAATTAAAATAATTGACAGCCCTTAGACACCCCTTATCTAGTCTCAGCCTCAGACGTCACGCCCACGGCCCGCTGACTGAATGTCTGATTCATATGGCACACTTAACTAGAAACACTTCAGGATATTCAAAGTCGTCATCGGTTGAATTCTACAGGATGTCCGGGAGACTTGTGTGTCACGTACAAGTGTGACGCACAAGTCCTGAAAAGTGAAGCCAAAGCGTTATTTGATGCTATAAAAACAGGGGGTGTGACATCATGATTGACAGCTGAGATTGACAGCTTCTCTGAGGGTCACTGTAGTCACTGAGGCACTAACCGACGTGGGCTCCATGACATTTGGACAGTCTATGGTCGCATTCTTTACTGGTCCACCTGGAAATAAAGATGCCATGACGCCAAACCTCCTCATGGAAGAAGAAAGCCATCGTGTTTACAACTGTTACAATGAGTGCTTATCAAAATCAACTAAATGCTGGATTTTCAAAAGTATGTGAAGTATGTCAAGTTTGCGGCATAAACTCTTTCAAATACGTTCAAGAGTCTGTTATTGTAGGAACATCAATGTTACATTTTCACGCCCCTAAACATGGCGCAGAACAAAACAAACTGTAATTGGTTGCTTTACATTTGTCAGTCAGGCCTTGGCCAATGAAAGCTGCTGGGGAGTCCAGACCTTCTGCCGTCAGTCTGAAGGTCTGGCTACACTAGACAACCCCTTATCTAGCTAGCTAGCTGGTAAGCTAGCTATTCATCCTATTATGAATCAGTGTTTCCATTCATGTGCATGTTTCATATTGCCTCATAATAGATTAAAATATGCATGGAATTGAAAACTTGTATGGCAGGTATCCTTGAAGCGTATGTACAAGAAACGGGCCATTTCAGATCATATCGGCAGTAATAGCACAACAGCTGGATCTTTTCAGTAGTCCTCTGCGCTTTATATGTAATTGAAAGTAGATGAAGCGTTGTTTTAAATGGGTAGTTCTGAGGCTCTCTGGGTAATTTCCCCCATTAATGAATCTGTAGATTATTTTCAGGGCAAATGAACCAAGAACGGCACAAATGTATTTATACATGGTTCACTAATGAATCTGTTTAAGTTATAATTTCAACAGATGGGAACCGGTATAGGCTTTATTTTGGTAGCACATGATGGCTTACTGATCACCTTATGTTAAGTAATGATTGTGCTTCTTGACAATATAGTTTTTTTTTTTATTAAAAAGAACTTCTTGTTACACTAATTATTCCTCAGTGTATTGGTTTTTGAGTTAATTAAAAGTGCCAATACATGGATGATTTCCTAAAGAAATATAGAATAAAATGTTCTTTTGTGGAACTTATCTCTTTCTCCACCAGCCTTTTTTAAAAATAATTCTAATAATAATAATAATAATAATAATAATAATAATAAAATAAATAAATGAAAAAAAAGTGGTCAGACACTGCCAGCATTTTTTATAATTTTCACAAAACTTTCATGGCAGCCTCTAGCTTCGTGCATTCTTTTTTATCAACACTTGAATGTGGTTAAATCATTAAAATCCTCCCTGTTTTCTTTCTTAAAGGGATAGTTCACCCAAAAATGAAAATTAGCCATTATTATAAGTTGAATACGGAAGGCAGTCTGCCGGAAGCTAGATATTTTACTTTATAACGTGTTAAATATGGATATTTTTCTTACACAAACCCATCGATTTGCTTCAGAAGGCCTTTATTAACCCCCCGGAGCCGTGTGGATTACCTTTATAATGGATGAATACACTTTTTTGGGCTTCAAATTTTGGGCTGCCATTTACTGCCATTATAATGCTTGGATTAGCCAGGACATTTTTTAATATAACTCTGATTATATTTGTCTGAAAGAAGAATGTCATGTACACCTAGGATACCTTGAGGGTGAGTAAATTATGGGGTAATTTTCATTTTTGGGTGAACTATCCCTTTAAAGGGTCATGAAACCCCCTGTTTCAGCAGCCGTCAGTTCTCACCACAGTTTTGAAAAATGCTATAAAAGTGGGCGTGGTTAAGCTGCGGAGTGGAGCTGGACGAGGGGAGACTGACTGACAACACAGCAACGGCTTCTGATTTTATTTCACTCTCAGTGAAAGCATCAAAGCTTTCCAAAAAAAATTGCATGCTGCAAAATATCATTACATAACACAATATACACATGGTTTTGTAAGCTAACCATAAATAACACAAATACATAAAGTACATATCCTATGACAGCTATCATTTATTGCACAAATAAATGCACAGCCATTCGCATGTTTTCTGCATAGAAAATATATACGAACACGCTGTTGCATCACTGATAACTTTTGAGACTTATTTTGCAGAATTTTATGAGCCGTTTGATCGGTTAATGGGCCATAAAGAGCGTTACACTCACAATGCGGATGAATCGCATTTGTTTATATAAAATATATAGAATATAAACCCGGAAGTTGAATATAGCGCAAAAAGGTTTAAAATGTATTAGTTTTCTCCTACAATCAAAACGAATGGATAGTAACATTGACTTTTATGATGCTCAACACTCAGGGTTACAAACAGTTTCATGTTGACTTTAAAAAGGTTCGGCTATGATGTCAGGTGATTTAAAATACATTTGGCTTCCAATTAAAATATTTTTAAAGGTTCACTCAATTTTTGTTTTTGTTGTGCTGTCTGGTATCCTAGCAGCTACTATTCGCAGTCAGTCATATTTATTTATTCTGTGAGGAAAAAGTGCAAAGTATTTGGCCAATCATTTGATCTCAACACGTTGAACTACTTTAGGTGATTGTCTCCAAAAAACATAGCTATATTAAAGTATTAGTAGTATATTATATATTATATGATATATCAAATGTACTATATGCTTCTTTAAGAGTAAAAACTTTTAATGAAAATAAAATGAGTGTAATCTCAAACTTTTGAGAGTGTAAAGTGGATTGCTGGAGAAGTTGAAAGGTTTCATCTGGATGGCAGATGCAATAACAGGTTGAATTTTTGGCGCAGTATCCATGTAAGATCATGACTGGTAAATCTGCATGAGAAAATTGTATCTTTGACAGACACCAGCCCACAACAGCGGTATACTTTTACAGCTATCAACACACACACACACACACACACACACACACCGTAATCCACAGCATCCCAACCTCTTCCCTTCAAGGGTCACCTGGGTTAAGATGAGTGACAGCTCTCTGGATCACAAGGGCCTATAGTGGAGAGAGTGAATTTGGTGGAAAGATCATCTCCTCCCTCGGGGTGGTCAAGGCTTCACTCTGAGAGAAGACTGATAAGAACACAGAGTGACGAGGGACATATGTCTGAGACAGATAAAAAAATAAAAAAATAAACATGAGCATCAGTGAGGAACGCTGGAGGAACTTTAGTACAAAGCAGCTCTGTCCCAACAGACTGAAGGTTATATGCAACACCTAGCGGAGAGGGGTGGGGGGTGAGGGGGATGGGCGCGTTTCTCTAAAATGCGATCAAGCGGAGAGCTGAATTTGTCTTTCGTTTTCACACCCTGCTTGTTTTTCCTGTAAGCCTCGTGCCTTGATCATTGTTCTTCTAAATGTTTGACTTTCTGCCACTCTTGTTTGATATACTGTATGTGCCCTGCACCATCATTTGGCATTGTTTCGACCCAGAAACACATTTTGATTTATATGTGATCAATTTTGTGCACTAAAAAAAGGAATGTCTCTGCTTTTAAAAATATTATTAGTCCAAATAGTTGTCAAGATGTAATCATATAAATGGTGACTGTCATAAAAACTTGTTTTTGAAAAAGTGTCATCTTTTTAAAAAAATTTACTTTTTTGACAGATTATATAAATATTTATTATATTATTATATTAAATAATGATAACTTCAATAACAGATTAAGTAAAACATATAATGCATTTTTTAATATAGTGTGTATATATAATTTAATATTTAATACTTGAATATTTAATATATATATATATATAATTTTAGCTATGATTCTAAAGTTCTTTTCTTTTCCAAAAGTAAATGAGGCTGCTACAGCAGTCTGTCCACTACCTAAAGATATTTAAAATGGCTATATTTTGAGGACATTAGCCATTAAGGTTAGACTATGAATAAAGGTTTTTGATTAATTATCAGGTCTGACATTCTGAATTTGAAAGTGAGAAATTGAGTTCTTTAATTTTAAGTATCCTAAATTATTCAGACACCACTACCAGTAAAATTGATAACAATTTGGGACCAAAATTATTCAGACACTTTGACCTGACCATGTTTTGCTTAAGTGTTTTTTCTTTAATTGTTAATTCGACCTTTTACATCACAGAGTGAACACAATTAAGCATTGCTTGGTCATTGGTTGACCTAAATTGGTTTTATCTAATTGTGTACTTAAATTTAACAGCTGACAGCTGATTGGTTGATTGTAATCCATTACATACCTTCCTATCAAAGTTATCTGACATTATCAAGATGAATTTGTTCTGACACAGTTTAAGAGTACTTGTCATATTTTATTACCATTTTCTAAACTATAGCGAATAAACTTTGATTAATGTGAGAAAAATGTTGAAGGTGTCTGAATAAATTTTGGTTTGACTGTACATAGAGTGAAACACCGTACTGAAGTTTTGAATCACTATGACTTTCTAAGGGCCAAAAAACAGGAATTTGTGGGGATGTGCGGTTGTATTTCATACTTTCCAAAGCAACCACCCAGTAAGCAATTTCTCAAAGATTTCCCATCAACACATCATCACCACAGTTCTAAATTAGATTCATTGTTTCCTTGCAACAGTTCTCAATGCACACAGATTCATTTGATCGCTACGGAGTAATCAGGGATTATAAAGCATGACCAGCCAATGGAATCGAAAGGTGACGCTTTGGCCTCTTATGTTGTGACTGCAACAATCATGATCTATATGAATCAGCAAGCCAGAAACACATTTCTGCCATAACTCCAGAACAGACTCTGATAAACTCAAATACCAAAACCATTAACAAGACTGAGCACTGCTGTCTGCTTGAGAGGAAATATGATGGTGGAGGAAAATAAATCGCTTTGTTTGTTCATGCCACGCTGATACAAAAGTGGCTTTACGTATTAAGGAAAACAGAGGAAGGGTGTTGGTGTGTTTGTGCAGTGTGTGATGACTTGGTTTTCCTTTCAAACATAAAGGTGACTGAATGATACACTATTGAATAGTTTCTTTCAGGTACAGTCTTATGCATTTTAGATGGTAGCGAGCAGCTTTTAGCTGTATTCTTTTAGGACAACAGATATTTTATTCACACTCAAATAACAAAAATTAACAGAAATGTATCCAGAGCCTTTGAATCAGACCATACTTGACTCTCTTTCATATTTGATCAATTAAGTGGGGTCCAAATGTCTAAGACCATTTTGAAAAGCTATGATTTTCTTTATACAATCTTTAAAATAAAGGTTCCAAAAGGCAGTGGGATTACTTTTGGTTCCTCAAAGAACCTTTCAGTGATAAAAGAACCATTTTTTCTTGTGTGTAGAACATTTTTCCACTATAAAGAACCTTTTGTGCAATGGAAAGGTTCAGTGGATGTTAAAAGTTCTAAGCAACTAAAGTCTTTAAATACATTCATTAATTTATTAAAAATCTTATTTATGTATTTACAATATGACAAAAAATACTATCAAATATAAGCAAATTTGTCACCGAGCATGTGAACTGAATTTCAGAATCACAATCTGTACAGCTACTTATTTTAAATGTAATATCTTTTATCTTAATTTAATGTAAAGATATTGAATTACTCTATGAGAGCGCACAATGTCATATATAGATAATAATTGTGTGACAATTTTACTTATGAAAAATGTTGCCGCATCATTCACACATAATTATCCACCTAAACCATGAAAGTAAAACCACACTGAGATTTTAGGTTGACTATTAATTGACAGAATGGTGCATTTTATCATCTCTCAGGCTAGTGGCAGTCCTGGTTGAGTTGTTGTTTCCTGGAAGATTATACTGGGAGGAGAATATAATTTCATACTGCAGTATTGATTGATTTTTATCTTTGCCAGCTCTGTTGTCAGTGTCCTTCTCGAAAATGACCTCTGGAAAAAAGAGGAGTCTGTTGTGGTCTTATTCCTTCTGGAAACTATAAGATGTCATTCATCATAAATCATCCTGTAAATCAAATTATAGGGACTGTCTGTAAAGATAAAGTATTTTTCATAGACTTCTAATATTTTATGAGATCTAGAATAACATCGCTGATGTCTCCATTGAGCATGTTTACATATACACTGATAAACTCTCACAGATCAGATATTGAATTAACCCATTGTCCCGGTTTACATGCAAACCAATAACCCAACAATGCAAGTAAACCACATTTACAAGACTTAATAAAAAAATCAGGTTATAATTAAAAAATAATTTCCTGGTAGTGACGTGTAATTCCCGGTAGAAGCACTGTACCGCTTCTGCTTTGGCTGTACGAGATGACAACACATTTTTATAATTTCTTGGGTCGAGAAAGAGTCAGAGTTTAAACATTTTTGAAAAACATTTTCTCTGTCTGGATGTGCTTACAAATGGGTCATGGCATGAGAAATCAAATCTTTTGACATATAAGATGTCTATGTACGATTAAAACATCCTGCAAGTTTCATAGCTTGAAATGTCCTCCTTATTATAACCAAAGCGTTTATTTAGTCAAACTCCAAAAATGGCACAGTTGGATACTGTGGGGTTTGTGATGTCACAAGGGCAAATAGATTTGCATATGCCTGCCTCCAGAGCAAGATATCGATGAATAGTTATACATCATCGCACCATAGGCCCCACCCACCAGCATTCAGTCGATTGACGACATTTGTCTACACTGGATGCGAGCATTGCGTCAACAGCAAATAAATCCATTATAATCACTGATGCTGTCTACATTGGATGGATACAGTATACAGATGCCCATTCAACTTTCTGACGTACGCTTGAGTCTGCCAACAAGAGGAACAAATGGAATAGTAAATAGAAGCATGAGCCTCACTCACGCCACACCGGTCTTGAGTATCACAAAGGAGCTAAAATTAGGAGGATAAAATTAGGAGTGGCGACAGTGCAAGACAAGAGAGGACCAGGCCTGGGACATTTATGTTGTGTTTTATTATGTTTATATGCGGCAGTTGTCCATGAGGGGCTGCCGCTTTACTTTCGTTTTGTTGTTTGTTGTTTTGTTATTAAAGTTTGGCGTTTGGAGTTTCCGGCCCCCTCCTTCCCTGAATTTAAAATTTTGCTACAATCTAATTTTTTTTGTGCTTAAAAACTAACTTAAAAAAAAACGTATTATCATTATAAGTACTTCATTAAGCCAACAGAATGCAGGTTATGTTTACATACAAAGGGACAAAAATAGAGCTGATCAGTTAATGCTTAAGCTGTTTATGACCTTACTCCGATAACGGAAAATTAGTTAACGCATTTAAATGACCACATGCATTGTCGGTGTAAGCATAATTGGGTTGAGAACAGGCATGTAAAAGCAGGAACACATTTTTGGGTGGAACACATTGGTATAATACCACACCTATAATATTGAAATAAATATAATGTATAAATAAAAAAAGAAAGAAAAGGTTGCTGTACAGATACCACCAAGAATATTTTGCGTTATACGACCTAACCAGTTTACACTGTGCAAAGATGCTCACAATGACATAAATGCTAATTAAGATGCACAGATAAGTTCCAGCACCGTGAATTTAGGTTGTAATTTGCACATGCTTAGTGCTTATTTATTCCTGCTTTGAAGGGCCAATAGTTTTAATTGCATGATTAATAATACAAGAAAATGCCTAGTGGATGTGTGTTTTTGCACTGACTCCAATTTATACTAGGACCTTTTCACTTATCTGACAATCTGTTATTTGACAGGTTAATTAAATGAATAGTTCACCCAAAAATTTAAATTCATTATTTACCTTTTGTTGCTTTACAAACAATTTCTGGTATTAATTCAAGAGTCAGTGAATTAAACTGATGATGATGAACCAAGTCAAAACTCAAAAGAATGATTTGTTCACTGATTCAGTTCTCTCAAGGTCATCTCACTGACTTAATCCACATGCCACTCAAGTTAACAGCTTGCTGGAGGGAAGATTATCAGTGAATAATTGCTTAAATTTTAGTTTGTTCCTCATACAAAGTTACCTGGCCTATACATGACAGATAAACTACTTTTCAGGCATGACAACTCTCTGGAAAACATTTTATTAATGTAAATTGAATGTACATAGGTTTGGTCTTGGCAGAATAGATCTGCTATACTGCTGCTGCAGCTTATGACTTGCTTCTAGTGAATTCTCAGGACATAAGATTAATGGAAACATGCTGCTGGTGCTGCTGCTGCTACCCCCCACCACCCTGTAGCAGATCTAGGCAGGTGGTGCTGGGGAGGTAGAGGACTAGAATAAGAATTTGCATAGTGCACAGAGATAGTGTTTTCATTTGGATGTGTTGTGGTTATAAAGTGAAATGGTAATGAATATGTGGAATCGATTGGCTGAGAATGTGTCAGAATGCGAATGGAATTTCATGGCTGAACTATTCATTTATGGCGTTTTTTGTGTGTTTTTTTAATTGAGAGATCTGTCACTAAATTAAATTAAATCTATTCAGTGTATAAAGTGATCATGGCTCTTCAGAAAATTTGGACTAAACCACTCAATTCATATGGATTAGTTTTACGATCTCTGTGAACTTTTTGAAGCATCAAAGTGTTAGTTGCGTAGCTGTCAATGGAGAGACAGAAAGGGCTGAGAAAATGATGACAGAATTTTTGGGTGAAGTTGCTTTTTAATCCGCATCCTGTTAGATGGAAAACAAAGGCTTTTGTTTTGCTCCTTTAGTCTGATTTAAGATTGTGTGTTTGTCTTGCAGTTTGTAGTGAAGGAAAATAAAAAGCCATTTCTGTCTCTCTTTGAAATAATGAAGAGAGGGATAGAAAGCACAATGAGTTCTCGGTTTCAGTTTGCTTTTCAATAGGACAAAATTGGCACTATAAAAAAAGAAATTGCTTGCGTTATTTCTGTTGCTTTGAGTCACGTTTTCTCCAAGACAAACAGAAATGCAGTTTCCTTTGTGTAACAAGCACAAGTGGGGTGAGGTTTATCCCCTGGAGACAGACAAAGTTGTGTACTTGTCACTGAGGCAGCTGTAAGACTGATTGGAAAAGAGTGAAAGAAAGAGAAAGTTGGACTGGCTAGAAATGAGAGAGAGACTCGGAACATAACGGTCAATATTTATTGAGTGAACTGTGCTTGCACCCTAGGAGCCCTGTGTCAGATCTACTGCTTTAATTGGGCAAGGATGGTCACTTACCTGAGTAAGACACATCTCCTCTATTTGATCACTATTCACTTTAATGTATAGCAGCCCAAGACTCTGTCAGAATCGTATTGCCTTTGTGTATGGAAAAATAACAAGTCTCCCGTCCCAGCCCTTTGAATTCAATTGTGCTTTAATTCAATGAAGTTGGTGTGAATCTACAGCTACCGTCTAACAGCAGGCTGGGGAGTATTTGCAGTTTGTTTGTGAAGGGTTTTGTAGTACTGCTTTGAGTGATATTCTTGCTGAACTAGAGCAGGCTTAATGTTTTGTCTATTTTGTTTTATTATTTTGTTTGTCTGTCTGTCTGTCTGACTGTCTGTCTCCATCCATCCGTCCATCCATCCATCTATCCATGCATCCATCAACTGTCGGCTAACTCTCAGTATTCAAGAGGCCATTAAAATAAACAGCAAAGGAATTATAATTCATGCAGTCGCTATGTCATTAATTGCATAGCAACCAATGACATCATAATACTTAAGAACTTGGATGCAATTTGTGTCAAAAGATACTGCTGAGTCCAATCTGCTCAACCAGATGAAACATTCCATTGGATCTAAGGATGCTTTCACACGGATTTTACTTTGAGATGGTAAAAGCTGCTTCCCTTTTGACGTGTTCAGAGCATAAAAAAATTTGCCAGCAATATGTCGTGTATTTTGAAGTGCAAAGAATGAGAATCATGGTTGTGAATGGTAACCGTATGCTCAGAAAGTTGTCTGAAGAAAACCACTGCCATGGAAAAGTTAGGAATGCCTTCAGTTGTGAAACAAAAAACGCAATAAAAAAATTAAAGCTGCAAGCAGCGATGAAAGGGCCCTCGCACCAGGGGCCACCGCCACCCGGTGGCCTCAGGAAAACAGTGAATAGTGGGCGACATGCATTTAAACGCGTAATATTTGGAGAAAAATAGCAAAAGTCATTTTGATGTGCCACACTTTCTGCTGCCAGCAGGAGGCGCTTTGACCATATCTGAATATTGCCATGTAGATGTCTTCAGGTCAGGACTATTATCAACCATGTGAAGTTTAAGGCAGATTGACATTGTATGCCTGAGTTACAACAACTTCCTGTTTCATGGCGTAAATCACATACATTAGCACTTAGTCGAGTGTTGCATGATTTAAGATGTTTGTAGCATGTTTGGTACTTCATGGCATATTTAAATGTGTTTCTGGGAGTGAATTACAGCATAAAGCATGCCATTTCCTGTTGCCAGCAGGTGGCGCTATGACTAAGATATTTTACATAAAAAATTTTTTACATAGTCCACAAGACAAAAAAAAATAGCTGAATATATTAAAACGACCCGTTCAAAAGTTTATGAACCATTGATTCTTAATACTGTGTATTAACGCATTTTGTATGATCTCTTTCATTTTGTTATTCACATTTTCACAGATTCAGCAAGCGGTTCACATACTTTTTCTTGCAACTGTATTTTAAATATATTTTTTTAAGTATGTAAAAGTCTCTACTGTCCCTTTTGATTAATTGAATGCGTCCTTGCTGCATTCATACATTCAGGGTTTGTACGGGTGCTTGAAATCAATGGGCGAGTCTGCTCTTTCAAATCACATGAAAGGTAAGTCATAAGCTTTTCAATTAAGCTAACTGAAGTAAGTTAGCCTATTGTAACGTTACACGTTAGTGCCTATTTGTTTACGCTATTAACTGCTAGCTAGGAATTCGCATTAGTGACTGAGAGTACTTGGTGTGATAACGTAATCACTGTTTTTGTTCCATTTCAGCAGCGAAAATAGTTTCAAACAAAGATCACAGCAGAACCACATCGCATCTGATGTGACTGGCATTAAGTTGGCTTGTTGGATGTTCGATAATTGCGAATTTAGTGACTTGTCTCCAAAGTTACATACGACGTTGGTATACACGCTTCTAACTTCAATAGCATTCGAAGAGAATGACTTGGTCATACCAACAGTAAAGTGTTAATCTAGGTGTCAGGTATGATGCACTCCTTTTAGATTTTTGATATTTAATAAAATAAACTGTCAAATCACATGAAAATATATATGTATTTCACTAGGCTACTGTATGGGCTCATACACAGAAATGATAGATTTAAATATGTCATAGCTGATGGAACACTGATGAGAAATTCTTTCACAAAATCTTTCTGATCCCAAACAATAGTATTGTATACAGACAAAAATAACAAAAAAGTACTATATAAGTACCACAAAAGTTGACCATATGACTTATGCAGACCACTGAAATTTAAGTTGTTATTCACTAAGATTTTTTTAGGTTGTTATTTGTTTAAGTTAAAGGGAAAGATGTGATTGATCACAAAGTTTAATACTACAATTATGTACTTTTAAAGTGCTAATATGTACCTTTTCCTTTTCACTTTTGTACCCCAGTGACAGCTTTGTACCATTTTTTTTCCCTGAGAATGAACCTTTCAGTTACCAGCCTTTTTTAACCACTAGGTTAAAAAGAAGAGCAGCTCAGAACATGGTAGTTGTACATACTGTTATTCTGACCTCTTTCAAGCAGCCCTGCTGTTTTATTTTACTGTAGAATGAACCCAAAGTGAGCTGGGCACACAAATGTACAATTGTAACAATTTCAGTAACAGTTTCTTCCACTGTTGTAATATTTTCCAAACAGTTCATTAAACCAAGAGAGGTTCTGTTATTTTTGTCCATTTTGTCCTATGTCACAATACAGATAAAAAACCACATCACATCGCATTACTGAAAAGAAATAAATTGTTTATCTGTGCACATCATTGTTTTTTTCTAATTCATACTCTCTTGTGATCTTTAATCAAAATAACTTTACCTCCCTCTTGCAGTGACATCTCTTCTCTTCTCTGATGACGTGTTTACTGGCGTTAGGGCAGGACAACCTGTCACTCGCATAAGATCACAGCAATAGCAAACCACAACCATCCAATTAATTTCCAATGGACAAAATCAAGTTTCGCTCTACATTTGTTTTTTTCTCATTCGAGAAACCGTTTCTCTTGCATATACGTCACATTGTGGAAGAAAACACAGTCGCAACTTCCGTGTCATGCCATGCGACTAATTGCTCTGTCCAAACAGCTGCAGGAAAACTGTCATCACAATGCTGTTTGTATGATGATGATGATGATGCCACAAGAACGTAAATTGTCCCAAACCCTTCATAGTTAGTAGACATGTAGGTGCAACGTTACTTATAGTTAACAGAATGTGTTAAAGGG
The DNA here is from genome assembly GCA_039654625.1 of Rhinogobio ventralis. Classification (NCBI taxonomy): domain Eukaryota; kingdom Metazoa; phylum Chordata; class Actinopteri; order Cypriniformes; family Gobionidae; genus Rhinogobio; species Rhinogobio ventralis. Next base: position 10,181,354 of record CM077194.1, read on the forward strand.
ACCATCAAAATAAAGTGAAAATAATGACTGTCAATAGGGAAAGAGACCTTTTTTGTTTCAACACATGCTCGTAGGACAAACGTACCATTTCGGCAAAACGCAAAATACGTACCAATACATGTCACTGCAGTTTCCAACAGAAATGAATACTAGAGGCAGTAAAACAGCAAGAACTTTTAATCCTTTTCATACAAAATTATGATTACTGGGGCATATTATGAATTATTAAAGACTTGTTTTCATGCGGCTCCTTGCAAAATATTATATTATGACCGTAAAACACTTTTTAACAGAGTGTATGATTTGTGAACGAATACATTTCGGAGTTTGCATAACATAACAAGCTCCCTTTCTGATATATTAAACTTGCTCGGTAGCTCAGCTGGTACAGAATTGTATGCGGAGCACTCGGGTACGAGTCCCGTGAGACAAAAGAGCTCAAAGACTTCTAGTAACAAGCTAAAATGGCAAAATTGGTTGCTTCAGCAATTGTGTTTTTATGTCACATTTGCTTTTGTTAAAGGAACACTCCACTTTTTTTGAAAATAGGCTCATTTTCCAACTCCCCTAGAGTTAAACAGCTGAGTTTAATCAGATTCAGTGATCTATGCTAAGCTATGCTAAAAGTTCTACTGCCAGACCCGGAGATCGGTTGAATGGATTCAAAAACGGTAAAACTCAAATGTTTAACTCTAGGGGAGTTGGAAAATGAGTGTTCCTTTAAAGCTATTGTGTAGGTTTAGGCTTAAGTGTAGATGTACGTTATTTTAAAGCGCAATGGAGAATTAACCCTTTAGTGCCATTCACCGGACGTTTAAATTCAGAACTGCGGTGATGCGCATAAAAACGTAATTAAACATTGAGAGATTCATTGTTCATCTGTTTTGGATGAAACAACACGCTTTTAGCTAAATTCATTGAACATTTCACTTGGAAACTGTTGCAAAACATGCACGACTCAATTTTTCCTGGGCTGTCTTTTTTTTTTTATGTGTTCCTAATTATACCCAACATTTTTAGCTTACTTTATGGCTGCACAATAGCCCTATTTTCTGCTATTTCTTGTAGCTGAGAGAGGCTGTCAGGCCTAACATTAGTGATTGACAACAACAGTATAACCTGCACTTATGTTGCATTGTTACATTTATGTCTATTGTGGTTCTGTTCATACACTCACCTAAAGGATTATTAGGAACACCATACTAATACTGTGTTTGACCCCCTTTCGCCTTCAGAACTGCCTTAATTCTACGTGGCATTGATTCAACATGGTGCTGAAAGCATTCTTTAGAAATGTTGGCCCATATTGATAGGATAGCATCTTGCAGTTGATGGAGATTTGTGGGATGCACATCCAGGGCACGAAGCTCCCGTTCCACCACATCCCAAAGATGCTCTATTGGGTTGAGATCTGGTGACTGTGGGGGCCATTTTAGTACAGTGAACTCATTGTCATGTTCAAGAAACCAGTTTGAAATGATTCGAGCTTTGTGACATGGTGCATTATCCTGCTGGAAGTAGCCACCAGAGGATGGGTACATGGTGGTCATAAAGGGATGGACATGGTCAGAAACAATGCTCAAGTAGGCCGTGGCATTTAAACGATGCCCAATTGGCACTAAGGGTCCTAAAGTGTGCCAAGAAAACATCCCCCACACCATTACACCACCACCACCAGCCTGCACAGTGGTAACAAGGCATGATGGATCCATGTTCTCATTCTGTTTACGCCAAATTCTGACTCTACCATCTGAATGTCTCAACAGAAATCGAGACTCATCAGACCAGGCAACATTTTTCCAGTCTTCAACTGTCCAATTTTGGTGAGCTCGTGCAAATTGTAGCCTCTTTTTCCTATTTGTAGTGGAGATGAGTGGTACCCGGTGGGGTCTTCTGCTGTTGTAGCCCATCCGCCTCAAGGTTGTGCGTGTTGTGGCTTCACAAATGCTTTGCTGCATACCTCGGTTGTAACGAGTGGTTATTTCAGTCAAAGTTGCTCTTCTATCAGCTTGAATTAGTCGGCCCATTCTCCTCTGACCTCTAGCATCAACAAGGCATTTTGGCCCACAGGACTGCCGCATACTGGATGTTTTTCCCTTTTCACACCATTCTTTGTAAACTCTAGAAATGGTTGTGCGTGAAAATCCCAGTAACTGAGCAGATTGTGAAATACTCAGACCGGCCCGTCTGGCACCAACAACCATGCCACGCTTAAAAAATTGCTTAAATCACCTTTCTTTCCCATTTTGACATTCAGTTTGGAGTTCAGGAGATTGTCTTGACCAGGACCACACCTCTAAATGCATTGAAGCAACTGCCATGTGATTGGTTGATTAGATAATTGCATTAATGAGAAATTGAACAGGTGTTCCTAATAATCATTTAGGTGAGGGTATAGCACATATCAACCAAACAGACTTTTAGAATTCAGTTATGACTCGTTTATGATTTATTTCTTCAGTTTTAAGGCCAGTTTACACTGCGTTGACAGATGCAGACCAATGGCAACATACAGAACATCAGTCCTCAGACATAACTGTCTCTCTTTTTGATTGCCAGACTGCGTATGATCATTGCCGCATTTAGTGCTCTAAACTGCTGTTGTGTGAACAAATAGTGGCCTGGACAGAACCAATGTTTATCAGTATCTCTTTTTCTCACAAATACATGCATATTGTTATTTAAAGAGGACCTATTATGTTTTTTTTACATTTTCTTTTGTTAGTGTGTAATGTTGCTGTTTGAGCATGAAAAAAGTCTGCAAAGTTTCAAAACACAAAGTCCACTTCAAAAGGAGTTATTCTCTACATCAGTAAGCACTGTTACTCCCTGAAACGCCTCCATTGTAGTCTTGCATTTTCTTTCAGGAACGTACACGTCACAATATTCCTTACTTAAATAATCACAGCACACTGGTCTAGCCGACCAATCAGAGCATATTGTGCTTTTCAGAAGGAGGGGCTTCACAGGAACTAAACAGAGCATTACTGACAGACTGGGAAGAGAGGTGCTGTAATAATGTAAAATATGTGAAAAATAAGGTTTTTTTTGAACATTCAAGCGTGAAAACGTATTCAAATAGACCCCATAAACAAAATCAAGACTTTGTCAAAGGGCATAATATGGCCTTTTTAATAGATATTGTTTATGCCAAGACAGATATACTGTAACTACTGCACAAACAAGCACTTCTCCATTTTTTGGATGTCAGGTCAAGTAAATTAGTTGTATTTTTCACAATGTGCATAATTTCAAAGCAGCAAAGCAGGAAGAATTGCTGTAAAATCAGTAATGTCCTATTTTAGCAGAAAGTATTTTATTATTTCGGGGTAGCATTTACTGAAAGAAAATTGTTGGCAATATACAAGACTAAATGATAGTGATCGAACTTTAAAATGAATAAATAAGTGATAACATCCATTCTATATATATTGCTGAAATGCACACAGATGGTGTTGTTGTTGTTTGCTAGTAAAGGCTGTAATTCATAATTTACCTGTTTTTGATCTGTTGCCGTTTTTGCCGTAGAAGCTTTCCTCTGTTGACCTGCATATTGAGTTTTATATAAAAGCATTTGTCCTCTTTGTGAGGACCACATAATAATGTGAACTGTTTTTATTTCTTGCAGCAGTATGATAGTATTACGTTTTTCTGTCACTTGGTGAAGCAACTGCACAAAACAGCTTAGCCACTGCAGTAATTCTGTGATCTATGCATAATACATAAATGCAGCTTGCAGCCTGTAGATAGAGAAAACTGTGACGGAAAGAGGTGTCACAATGTCCAATATACAGCAAACTGGTTAATGAATAAATAAACAGATGGAAGCAACAGTGTTCAGTAACAGAATTTTGCTAAATTCAGTCTAATTTACTGGAAGAAACAAACCAGAATAATGCAGAATATAAACAATGTCACACATTATTACAACCACAGTGCCAGCCACAATGATGACTTTAAGCGCTCTTGTCAACAAGGAAGTGACTAAGAGACAGAGCAACAGCCTTAAAATAGCACCCTAAACCTGTCACGGAGGAGAGGCTGTCTCTTTAGTTACCATTTATTGCTTCCATTAGCCTAACTAGGAATGCCGACTATCATTATTGATCAACATTATGCCTTGGCCTTAGGCTATGTCTCATCAGCTCTGTTTCGAAAGGTCTCCTCTTTCTAGCCTGAAGTGAGAGAAGAATGGCAGCGAGTTAATGTGAGGGGATGGATGTGTCCCTTGTACCCTTGCCCTGTATGACTGCTCTCTTAGATGCCATTGCAGAGAGTTAATGATAGTGGGACTACTTCATCTAGTCATCAAAAACCTCTCAAAATGTATACAATTATGCAGAATGTCAACAATACTAAGGAATGGTGGCAGTAGTTACATTTTAAAGGAAATAACCAGCACCGTGGCAGGTTTTGTTGTGTTCATGACATAAAATATGGAGCAGCTGAGTGGTTGAAGATCTTAACTGCTAAGCTAAAGGTTGTAATTTCAGGTCCCAGATGGCATCATCCATGCACTAACACCATTGTGCCCTTGAACAAGGCACTTAAAGGCCCACTGAAGTGCCTTGAAATCCGCAGCATTATTCAATGTGTTGACGTAATTTCCACTGAAACAGGATAACAGGGCAGGACATATCTGCCCTGTCTAAATACCCACACTTGCGGTCTTTGCACTTGACCACATGTCTACTTACATGACGTATTTCCTGTATTTGGCCCAAGTGTTTAAGTAGGTGTGAGGACTGAAAATTATCCATTCAGTGATCAAAATCTGTCAGACATGTTATATTCCATAAATATTTATGACATGGAATGTTTGTTAAATTGAAACACACACATACACACATATTATGTATACACCAATCAGTACACCTGTTAGTGGGTGGGATATATTAGGCAGCAAGTGAACATTTTGTCCTTAAAGTTGATGTGTTAGAAGCAGGAAAAATGGGCAAGCGTAAGGATTTGAGCGAGTTTGCAAGGGCCAAATTGTGAGGGCTAGACAACTAGGTCAGAGCATCTCCTAAACTGCAGCTCTTGTGGGGTGTTCCTGGTCTGCAGTGGTCAGTATCTATCAAAAGTGGTCCAAGGAAGGAACAGTGGTGAACTGGCGACAGGGTCATGGGCGGCCAAGGCTCATTGATGCACGCGGGGAGCGAAGTCTGGCCCGTGTTGCCGATCAAACAGACGAGCTACTGTAGCTCAAATTGCTCAAGAAGTTCATGCTGGTTCTGATAGAAAGGTGTCAGAATACACAGTGCATCGCAGTTTGTTGCGTATAGGGCTGCATAGCCGCAGATCGTTCAGGGTGCCCATGCTGACCCTGTGAGCATCAGAACTGGACCACGGAGCAATGGAAGAAGGTGGCCTGGTCTGATGAATCAAATTTTTTTTTACATCACGTGGATGGCCGGGTGCGTGTGCGTCGCTTACCTGGGGAACACATGGCACCAGGATGCACGGCTTGCCTTGTGATGCAGTGTGATGCTTTGGGCAATGTTCTGCTGGGAAACCTTGGGTCCTGCCATCTATTTGGATGTTACTTTGACACGTACCACCTAGCTAAGCATTGTTGCAGACCATGTACACCCTTTCATGGAAATGTTATTCCCTGGTGTATGCAGAAGTGTGTTGCATGTAAACTGAAACTTTTTGTCATGGAAGAGCAATGGGAAGATATGTAAGATGTATGTGTTAGAGAAAGACATAATAGAGTGTGTAAAAATGAATAAACAACAATGAATTTTAAGCTTACATGCAACACATTTCTTGAAAAAATATGTGTACTACATAAATACAAATGTTCATTTTCTTTTTGTGTACTACATTATTGACTTTTCCCAGTCAATTTTACCTACTGTCTGAATCTGTGTTTACAGTAGAAAGCTCAATGTGATCCACAAGAGCATTCAGCTAGACTAAAACTGACATTATTGTATAGAATAGAAAGCAGTTAGTTAACAAAAAAGTAAAAAAAAACATTACATTTGTATAAAAACAAATATTTCCATGGTGAAAAAACACCTAAACATTTTGACCTGTATGGCTCACACAAAAACACTTCTTATTTTGGTGGCATTGGCCAATTTACTGACAAAATAACTAGGTTTTTAAGCATTAATTAAATGTTTTGGGTGAGTAACTACATTTTGCAGACGTGCAATAGAGTTCTGATGTTCCAGCAAACAGTTGTGACAATTGTACTTCCAGTTTAGAGAATGTTAAGACTGAAAAATGCGCCAAAGCAGATGAGAAAAACTGTAATCTCCATGTTTTTTCGTCCCTATAGTGTAAGATGCTTTGAATACGAATGCATCTGCTAAAGGGCGAATAATGTAATGTGGCAACTTAAAATGAATCAGCTGTTATTAAAATGCAAAGTGAAAACTGTAGAGCATTATTTAACTTGAAGTTAACCTTTGAAAACATCTCAAGCTCTGAACTGTAGGGTTCATTAAACGTTGGCTTGTGATATGCGGGAATCAGCCACAGCCTGAGTGGAAAGACATGTCTTGATCATCAACAAAAAATGACTAGCATTTATATTTCTCAACAAAAACCTAATGATCCTTATCAGAACATTTTTGCCTCCCCAGAACTTTATAGTTATCATCTGCAATATTCTCTATGCCGCACAATCCATTAGGAACACTACTATCTAACATCACATTCAGCACTTAGCTAATTGAATCTTTTACTTTTTTACATGAACACCAACTGTTGTAACTGGATAAATGCAAAAACACCCTGTTTCTAATGACAAAACATAGATGTCTGCAAATATGGCCAGAAGCTGACATTGCTTGTGCTGACATTGCTTGTATTGGGCAAGTTTTGCATCAGTACCTCCACTTATGATTTAATAACAATTTTTGCACTATAATGCTGGCTTTGCACATAGTAAGAGAAATGTGAACCTCTATGGAACTGGTCAAGTGGGTAAAAGAACTGCAGCATTTACGTAAGGCCACAGTTTAAGAAGTAACAGTTGATTCTTGCAAGTTCGGAGAAGAGAAGAGCAAATTAGTTCAAATGAAATTTTAAACTAGCACATAGTGTTGTATTGAGCATTGAATTTGCCTGAAAACAATGTAATGTAATAGTCACACACTCAAAAAAAAAAAGAAAAATTTTGAATGATTCACTTAAAGTGCCCCTATTATGCTATTTTAAAGTTTCCTCATTTCGTTTTGGAGGACTCCAACAACAGGTTTACATGCATCAAAGGTCAAAAAAGTTTTCATTTTCTCATAATATAAATTGCACATCACCACAATGTTCAATGATTCTCAAAGGACTTGATGGATGAATCAGTCTCTCTAAATCCCTCCTTTCCACAGGGGGGGGGGGGGGTTATCAGGCTGCGCCCCTGCCTTCATCTCCGGGCAGGAAATGCAGAGTCCGTTACCCCCGAGACGAGAGCTATGGATGGGGCCTACACCAAAGAAACTCTAAATACAATACTTGCTGGTCTGTAAAATAAATGTGTTAATTTATTGTACTCATCTCCTCCCGAGTCGAGAACTAGTTATTCAACCCGAACCTTGAGCAGGACGTTTCTCAGTGATGCTACTCAGTTTGAAGTACATTATGTTGTTATGAGATGTTTCAACTGTAATTTCTCACCATCAGCATTAACAAGTGTGTGTCCATCAACAAACCTGTGTGTGTGTGTGTTTCTAATTTATTGCGGTGCACATGTGGGATCTGTATCAATAACAGCGCATATGTTAGCCGAGCAGTAACGTGAATGACTGATGGAAACATCCTTTATCTTTACTCAAAGTAATAAGAATGACAGACAATCGGCATTAATAGACACAGTTTTAGGTAATAGTGGCCCACAGCTGCTTAGCAGTAGTATTTCAGTAAGACAGTAAAAACGGGAGTTAGCCAGAGACCTACACAATATGAAACACAATAAACACATTGTAGATCTTTTCGACATAATGCTATCCAGTATCCACATGAATCAGCTTCAGTGTTTGAGGTGGTTCAAGTTTTCCCTGGTGTCTGCGTGTGCAATAAATTAACGGGTAATATGCTAATGTTTTGTCGTGACGTCACAACGAAACATCTTGCGACTCATTTGAAAAACGATTAGTTTAATTGACTGAGTCAACTCTTATTTTTGAGAGACAATTACTTTATATACGGTGCACTTTCAGATTTAAAACTTTGCAGGATGTTTTCATTCACTTAGAACTATGTTACAGACTTAATGAAAGGTAATTTTCAAAAATCCATAATATGAGCTCTTTAAATGGTACATAACGTCTTTGTTACGTATGCAACCTTAATTCCCTGAATAGGGAACGAGATGGTGCGTCACCGCTGTGGGAACGTCTCTGCATGATTGCGTCTTGTTAGCTAACTGTTCCAGCAAACTTTTATTTGTTTTATGAAATTGTAATAATAGATTCTGAAACAATGAATTACTTGCATTATTTTACTTTATATATATCATCTTTATTTTGTTCTGCAAGACAGAGAAAAAAAATATGTATTTTTGTTTATAATGAATATTTTGAGTTTGTTCTGTGAGTGACGTCATTGGTAATGGACTGGTCGCGCCTGCTCTCTCAGAACAGCCTGTGACTGGAGAGAGTCAGCTGGAAAAGAGTGAACCTGAAGGCGTGTGTGTTGATTGTCTGTCCTCTGTTAATAAACTGCAGAGGTGGTCCCCCGAAGAGCCTGGTGTCAGTGGTTCATTTGTGGTGCTGGGTAAAATCTGCTACAAATTTGGTGCCGTGACCCGGATTTCAAGAGATCAGCCATCGCAGATCGCCGGGAGAAACCTTTGCTGACATCACCTTAAAGGAGAACTTTGGGGAGCAGATAAGCATTGAAACCTAAACATGGACCATTACAGTTATACACACACCAGATTACACGAAGAGTTGCGAGATGCAAATGTTGATGATGTGAATGTTACTCCTCGTAATGTTGTTCCAAGTTTACCAAGGGTTTCAACTGGGTTGGGGCGGGGGGCTTTATTGAATAGTATGCTAGAGCATGACATGATTGCTACCCCAGTAGTCTCTCCACCCATCAAGAACACAAGTCATTCAGGTGTAAGATGTGACTCACCTGCTTTTCATAGTGAAAGACATAGTTCTGTAGGAGGTGACCAACCGAACCAGTGGCAAACTATGGCAGACCTAATGAAGCAGTTAGGCAGTGAAATAGGTAACCAGATTGCTGCCAGCTTGTCATCATCAGGGCAAAATGGCCAGAGAGAAAATGCCCAACAGTCCTCCGCTCAGCCACCTGACTGGTCAAATCTCAACCTAGTTATCAGACATCAGGATATCAAAGAACCTCCGACATTCAGAGGTGACAAAACAGACAGATGCACTGTTGGTGAATGGGAGGAGTTGATGCAAACGTATCTGAACAGGAAGGGATTCAGTGTGGGCCGTGATGGGCCATGCTAAAGATGTCGTAAGGACCTGCATTCGCAATAACCCCCTGATTAATGTGAGTAGAGACCCACATGCTATTTTCTCTATTTTGAGACAGCATTTTGGGGATGCAATTTCCTCCACTACCCCTTTGAGAGAATTTTACGAGACCTTGCCCAGGCGATCAGAAAGTGGCTTAGACTATTGGATCAGACTTAATAAGGCTGTCGACCTAGCTGACGAGTGCCTACGGAGACAGGGAAAAAGAGGTGAAGACCCTTGTCATGAAGTAACGATGATGTTCGTTAGACACTGTCCAGAACCTACCTTGTATGCAGCCCTGCGAAGTAAACCATTAGAAAGTTGGACTGCTAGGGAGGTTCAAGCGTTGATAGATAGCCACCATAGAGATAAGCAGTCAGCCAGTGTGGAAAGAGTGTTACAAGTTGAAGAAAAGCCCTCTGGTGCTTGGTGTATAACACAACAGCAAGCTTCTGGTAGTAGTCAGTCCAGTGGTCTTGATCCAGCTCTTCTTGGTGGAGCGGTGTCTCTCCTAAAACAGATTCTCATCTCACAGAAGGGGCAGGAGCCAAAAGCAGAGAAAGTCAATGTCTCGTCTGGAGAGTCAGGTGTATATTCAGGTTCCTGTAGAGTTTGTAAGGCCCTTGATCACACAACAAAGACACACTGCTTCAAAGAAGGACTGTGTTTCAGGTGCTACGAGACTGGACACAGAGGTTTTGAATGCCCCAAAAGAAAACCAGTGAAATGAGAAACAACCGAATGGCTCAGGGATTATGCAACAGTCCTGCGATGTTCTCTTGTATGATGACTGCGATATTTGGGGACCAGAATTACCTGTCTCTCTTTTGCTACCTAGATGACTTACTGGTGTGTGGGAAGACTGAAGAGGAGGCATTCGACCGCCTCGCCTGGTATTTTCTCGGCTTAGAGGGCACAACCTCAAATTGTCCCAAAAGAAATGCTATTTCATGAGGAAGACCATGAAGTTGTATCAGAGAATGGTATTTCAACTGACCCAGCAAAGGTATCCGTAATCAGTGAGTTCAGGGTGGCGGATTTGATGGAGGAGGATGGAAAGACTCCATCACCAATGAAGATCAAATCTTTCCTTGGAATGGCAAACTATTATTCTCATTTCATAGAGGGGCTCAGTCCCATTACCCAGCTCATAGATTAGAGTTTTATGCTCTAAAGTGGGCAGTTTGTGAAAAGTTTGCTCACTGGTTAAAAGGGACTACGTTCACAGTGCTAACGGATAATAATCCTTTGACATATATCATGTCTAAGCCTAAATTAGATGCCTGTGAACAACAGTGGGTATCCAAGCTGGCCCCCTTTGACTTTGATTGAAATACATACCCGGAACCCAGAACATTCCTGCTGATCTGTTGAGTCGACGTCCCTTTGCCAGAACTCTGGAAGCCTGTGAAGCCTTGGAGAGCAAGGCTCATCATGTAACCTCGGAATCGGTTCAAGAAGCTTTCCGTTTGTCAGTGAATGTACTCCATCAAAATTTGGAGGGTAGTGTTCAGAGTGTCCTAGTTGGGAGCTTGCGCCAGATAAGAAGTGAAGGTGTGAAGGCTGTTTTTGAGTCCAGTCTAGATTAGGAATCCAATAGGCCTGTACGCTGTGTTTAGTGGGCCCACTGTGCCAACAGTTTGGTTCATGGAGGAGTGAATACACTCCCAGTCCTTTCAACAGAGGAAATACGTGGGAAACAGAGTGCTGACCCCATCATCGCCCATGTGATATCCTTTGTTGACAGAAGAAGGAGACCATCACAAAGAGAGAGGGATAATGAATCCACCCTGGTATTGAGAATGCTGAAACACTGGGAAAAGTTGGAAGTTAAGGACAATGTTCTCTACCGCAGATCCAAAGATAGGGTGGGAAAAATCAGATACCAGCTTGTACTTCCTCATTATTTGAGAGCTGCTGCCTTGAGAGGGACTCATGATGATGCCGATCATCAAGGACAAAGTAGAACTCTCCACCTGGTGCGTCAGAGATTCTTTTGGTCTGGTATGGATGCAGATGTCAAAAGATATGTCTCTCACTGTAAGCGATGTGTGGTCGGGAAGACTCAGGAACCAGAGGCTAGAGCACCTCTTGAATCTATCAAGACAAGTGTGCCGCTGGAACTTGATACAGACACTTATATTTTCCTACAACTGTACCACTCATGAGACAACAGGATTTGCACCGTTCTACTTGATGTTCGGCAGGGTGCCTAAGTTGCCCGTAGATATCATGTTTGGGAGTGCCCTGAGGAATGATGATGTGCAGACTTACAATGAATATGTGGAGACTCTTCAGAAGGATCTTAGGGAGGCAATAAGGATTCCTCAAGGAAACACCATGGGAGCCCAGAGAAGGCAAGCAAAGGAGTACAACAAGAGATCCAAAGGTATTGCCTTGGAAGCTGGAGATCGCGTCCTTATGGTGAATAAGAAAGGAAAGGGAAAAAGAAAGCTAGCGGATGTGTGGGACTCTGTAGTTTATGTGGTGACATGGAAAAACCCAACTTTACACATTTACAGGGTTGAAGACCCAAGCACAAGGAAAAGTAAGGTGGTTCACCGTAACTTCCTCCTCCCTGTAAACGTTCTCCCCCTGGGGGCCAGAAGTTGAGTCCACAATGTTCTCCACAGTCTCTGAAGAAGAAATAAGGGAGACAAAAGACCAAGGACACTAAACAGGATCTCTGTTTAGTTCTGAAATAGAATCAAGAAGCAGCAGGATAGCTGCTTGGATCTTACAAGACCAGGGCCCGAAGCCATCTCAGCCTGTTGGAGCACGTTGATGATTTGAGCAGTGCATCTGAGTCGGATTCGGCCAGTGAAGGCATTGATGATAAAGACATGCCTGAAGGGTCTGTGAACTGTCACAGTGTTCAAGCAGAACCAGTTACCATGCCAAGAGAATCCAACTCTGATAACAGATCGCATCTCAAGGTTTCAAGTCCCAAGTAGTAAACGTAGAGTCACGCTGGAAGTTTCCCCAAGAAAAGTGACTGGATCGGACACAGTCCCAAAAGCAAATGAAGGAACTGTGAGAACCAGATCGGGCAGGATAGTGAAACCTGTTAAAAGACTGCTTGAGTGCATGAGCATGATCATATCTGAGCCCAATCAAAGAGACCCATTAGCGGAATTGTTCAGAGTTCTTTCCAGTTTTGTGGGGTTAGATTAAATATAGGTTTTCAGTTTGAAAAGTGATCAGAATTGGGTACAGGAAACTTTAGGAGGATTTGAGAAGTACTTTATTGAGGAATGTATGGTTATATGTATAAGGGCATATTTCTCCCAAGCAAAATGTTTTGCTGTTCATTTGAATGACTGGAGTCTGGGTATCCCTCTTTATAGGAAAATGTCTCACCTACAGCCTTAAAGTTTGCTGAAATTTGTGAGTGTAGTGTTGGGAGTTTTTTTTTGTTAGCCTGTTCCAGCAAACTTTTATATGTTTTATGGAATTGTAATAATAGATTCTGAAACAATTAATTACTTGCATTATTTTACTTTATGTTTATCATCTTTATTTTGTTCTGCAAGACAGAGAAAAAATATGTGTTTTTGTTTATAATTAACATTTTGAGTTCGTTCTGTGAGTGACGTCATTGGTAATGGACTGGTCGTGCCTGCTCTCTCAGAACAGCCTGTGACTGGAGAGAGTCATTTATTTTGCTGAAGTGCTCTGCATTAAAGAGCGAAAATATGCCGTATTTGAGATGATATTAATTCTAGAAGTGTTACCAAATCAGAACAAGTTTATGTATGCAGTTTTAGCCAGGGGTTTAATGTATTTTCTGAGTTTTATAAAACGCACTTGTTTGTTTAATGTTGCCGCCCGCGCACCAGATTGAAGCGCAGGGTTTTCACTGTTAAAAAGTTTCTCCACTTATAATTTTGGTGGATTGAGTCTGTGGAAATGTCATTTAATGTAAGAAATGTGTGCAGCTTTCATTTTGATGTTAAAATTCATGTTTATAGCCATTTCTGTGACCTGTTTATTAGATGAATTGCAGTTGCTGTTAGGGAGGCGGTATTTAACATGTATTTTCTCATACATCCTTCAGCTGGAAAAGAGTGAACCTGAAGGCGTGTGTGTTGATTGTCTGTCCTCTGTTAATAAACTGCAGGTATGTTCATCAACAACAAAAATCCACTATACGATCTAACAAATTAAGATGTTTTGGCTATAATATTAATATAAATGAATGTACTGTTGCTGTAATTTTATTTTTATAATTTAATTTATGTTTTGTGTAAATGTGAATTGTAAGAGACAATCAAGAAATGAGTGAATCAAGAAATTGATTTGTGGTACAATACTTTATTGTATAGAATGCTCTCTCAGAACAGCCTGTGACTGGAGAGAGTCAGCTGGAAAAGATTGAACCTGAAGGCGTGTGTGTTGATTGTCTGTCCTCTGTTAATAAACTGCAGACGTGGTCCCCCGAAGAGCCTGGTGTCAGTGGTTAATTTGTGGTGCTGGGTGAAATCCGCTACATGTGTACAGGGCATCCTCGATTCCTGTACCATAGCGTCCAGTCCCAGAGGAGCTGGATGAGTTAGGGAGAAACACAGATGGCAGTGAGATGTTTCTGATGATGCGAACAGATCCACCTCTGCTCTGCTGAAGTTCTCCCACAGGAGCTCCACCACCTCGGGTGGAGTCTCCATTCTCCGGGCCTTGGCCCCTGCCTCGACAGGATGTCTGCTTCCACATTCAAATACCCTGGGATATAAACTGCCCTGATAGACAGCAGTTTCCCTTGGGCCCACAGAAGGACCTGGCGAGCCAGCTTGCATAGATCTCAGACCCTCCTGATGGTTTATGTATGAGACCACCGATGTGTTGTCTGTTTGAACTAGCACATGATGGCCCCTGAGGTCAATTTCATCGACAACTTCAATCTCTTCTGGAGTCAGAGACAACTGTTTACATCAAATGGCCTCCACCCAAACAAACTTGGTGCAAGAGTGCTAAAGGACAATATTTACTTTTCCCTTCATCATCCTTCAGCAGTGTGTGCCAACCCACTCAACCTTAATGGCACACACACACCTGGACAGAGTATGGACGACTACAGAACTTCACTTCAGCATCTGAATGGACATGCGGTTGACACACCCCACAAGGACAATGATAACAACCACTGCTCACGGACACACTCCCAGATGAGCCCTGCCCACAGAGCTCACCACAGACAGACTGTGACGGATTAGAACTGCTCCAAGATTTAGTACCCAAGGATGACTTTCTGGAAAACAGCCAGCGAAGCCAGGATAACATATTTCAGCTTCCGATAACACCAGAGCAACAGCCCCCCTCACCAGACATGTTATTCCTCTCTCCAGCATCCCCGCTTCTGAGCTTCTCAGAGAAAATAGAGGAACTGGTGTATGATGGAACCAGACTATCACACTCGATCGCTGCGAGCCCCCAGATATCAACCAAAAAGTGTAGAGTCCCACAACCACCAAAACCCTTCGGGCCCAGCTAACCCTCCCCCTCCTCCTGTGAGTAGGTGAACCAAAAACAACTGATACCAGCTCTCAGTGATGACAGTAACTTACAGTAACTTTATCAAATGTTTACAGAACAAGCGGGAACCCAGTGTGTTTGTCTCTTTCTCTATTTCTGTTCTATTACGTGATAGAAAGCCTAAGGAGTTTGCTCAGAGTTTGACTGTTTTGCTATTGCTGGGGATTTTAACATTCACATAGATAATGCAGAAATCAATATGGCAAAAGAACTCATAACTGTTTTAAATACTTTTGATTTGACTCAACATGTCGATGGACCCACACATGATCGTGGACACACTCTAGATTTACTTATCAGTAAGGGTCTAAACATTTCATCGCTTGTTAATAAGGATGTAGCACTGTCTGATCATTTCTGTATTTTCTTTGATATATTGATCTCTCCTGCCATTGAAGCTAGATCTGTCTGTCAAAAAGAGATGCTTAAATAAGAACACTAGTGTGCTGTTTATGAAGGCTATATCTCTAATACCAAGCATATCTGCAGACTCTGTTGATTTTTTAACTCAAAAGTTAAGAGTGTAATTGATGATATTGCTCCTGTGAAATTCAGGAAAACGAGTGGCAGACAAAAAGCACCTTGGAGAAACTCAACAGCAGTGCAAATAATGAAAAGACAATGCAGAAAAGCTGAGCGCATGTGGCGGAAGACAAAACTTTTAGTCCATTATAACATCTATAAAGACAGCCTTCATGCTTTCAATGTGAAACTAGGCAAAGACAGACCTTCTTATCAATTATAAACAGAAACAGAAACAACACGCGCACTCTTTTTGCTACTGTAGAGAGACTAACAAACCCCCTGAGTCACATTCCCAGTGAAATGCTCTCAGACAGCAAATGCAGTGAGTTCGCTTCCTTCTTCTCCGAGAAAATCAATAATATCAGAAAGGCGATCAGCACATCCTTGAGTTGCTCTGGGGTCAGTCAGATCAGACCACAACCTCAGAAATTTACTGTCTGATTTTGAAGCAATTGATGGTAAAATGTTTGAAGAAACGGTACAGCACCTTAAAACATCAACCTGTGCCCTTGACACACTCCCCACTTCTTTTTTCAAAAGTGTCTTTAACTGTTTAGAAGCAGATCTCCTAGAATTGGTAAACTCCTCACTTCTTTATGGGACTTTTCCAAACTCCCTTAAAACCTCAGTAGTTAAGCCTCTCCTGAAAAAGAGAAATCTGGATAACTCCATATTGAGCAACTACAGACCAATCTCAAATCTCCCCTTCATAGGCAAGATCATTAAAAAAGTTGTTTTCAATCAGCTAGACAAATTCTTAAGCTCAAACGGATACTTTGACAATTTTCAATCTGGTTTCCGACCGCATTACAGCACAGAGACAGCGCTCATAAAGATAATAAATGATATTCGCTTAAATGCAGATACAGGCAAAACATCATTTCTGGCCCTACTCGACCTCAGTGCTGCATTCGACACTGTTGACCTCAACATACTTCTTGACAGGCTGGAAAACTGGGTCTGGCTTTCTGGGATGGTCCTTAAATGGTTCAGGTCATACTTAGAAGGGAGAGGTTATTATGTGAGTATAGGTGACCATAAGTCTGAGTGGACATCCATGACATGCGGAGTCCCACAAGGGTCAATTCTTGCACCACTCCTATTCAACCTGTATATGCTGCCACTGAGCCAAACAATGAAAAATAACAAAATTGCTTACCACAGCTATGCTGACGACACCCAGATCTACTTAGCACTATCACCTAATGACTATAGCCCCATTGACTCCCTATGCAAATGCATTGATGAAGTTAACAAGTGGATGTGCCAAAACTATCTTCAGTTAAACAAAGACAAAACTGAAATCACTACATTTGGAAATAAAGATGAAATTCTCAAAGTGAACGCATATCTTGAGCCTAAAGGTCTAAAAACAAAAAATCAAGTCAGGAATCTTGGTGTGATTTTGGAGTCAGACCTGAGTTTCAGTTGTCATGTCAAAGCAATAACTAAATCAGCATACTATCATCTGAAAAATATCGCAAAAATTAGATGCTTTGTTTCCAGGCAAGACTTAGAGAAACTTGTTCATGCTTTCATCACCAGCAGGGTGGACTATTGTAATGGTCTCCTCATCAGCCTTCCCAAAAAGACCATTAGACATCTGCAGCTCATACAGAACGCTGCTGCCAGGATTCTGAGCAGAACCAGAAAATATGACCATATCACACCAGTCCTCAGGTCTTTACACTGGCTTCCAGTTACATTTTGAATTAATTTTAAAGTACTATTACTTGTTTATATATCACTCAATGACCTAGGACCTCAATACATTGCAGATATGCTGATTAAATACAAACCCAACAGATCACTCAGATCATCAGGATCAAGTCAGTTAAAAATACCAAGGGTTCACTCAAAGCAAGGAGAGTCTGCGTTT
Source organism: Rhinogobio ventralis (assembly GCA_039654625.1). NCBI lineage: Eukaryota > Metazoa > Chordata > Actinopteri > Cypriniformes > Gobionidae > Rhinogobio > Rhinogobio ventralis. The sequence goes on from CM077194.1 coordinate 10,198,736, forward strand.
AGCTATTATGCCAGCCGCATTTGGAACCAGCTTCCAGATCAGATGGGCTCCAACAGTAGCCACATTTAAATCCAGACTCAAAACAGATCTGTTTAGCTGTGCATTTACTGAATGAGCACTGTGCCACTGTACGTCCGAATGATTGCACCTTATCTTATCTATGTATCATCTTTTTATTCTTTTTATAATTGTTTTAATTGTATCTCTGGTTATCACTATTTTAATTCATTTTCTATGTAAAGCACTTTGAATTACCATTGTGTATGAAATGTGCTATATAAATAAACTTGCCTTGCCTTGCTATGCCTTGCAAGGCTCCTTCCACATTACCAAGGCACGAAGGCATCGCCGCATGACCTTGATCATGCAAAAAGGGTTTCCCCTCAGGGAAAATCTCTTGGTTCTGAGCCACCACTGCAACGGTCTCATGTACAGCAGGCCACAAGGTATCACGTTGGACACTGCTGCCATCAGACCTAATTCTCTGAAACTGTTTGACAGTTAGTGACTGGTCTAGCTTCACCCCTTTCACTGCTGAGAGAATCGACACAATACGAGGCGGCGATATGCGAGCCTGCATAGTTATCGAATTCCAACTCACACCCAGATAAATGGTTCTCCGTGCTGGAAAAAAACACTTTTCTTTGCATTCAACCTCAGCCCCAACTTCATGTGTGCAAGAACAACATCTCAATGTTGAACCGCCATCTGTGCCGACTGCACTAGGATCAGCCAGTCATTGATATAGTTGAGAGTGTGGATCCCCTGCATGTGCATGGGGACCAGAGCTGCCTCCACGCATTCCGTGAAAGTCCGGGGTGACAATGCTAGCCTGAACGGAAGGACCTGATATTGGTACGCTTCTCCCCTGAAAGCGAACCTCAGGAACTTCCTGTGCTGTGGAAGGATGGATACATGGAAGTATGCGTCTTTTAGATCTATCGTGACAAACCAGTCCTCGGATCTGATTTGTGACACACTCATCTTGAACTTGAGCTTTGCTACAGCGCGATTGAGATGGCGCGGATCTAAAATTGGATGCAACCCTCCATCCTTCTTTGGCACGATGAAGTACCGGCTGTAAAACCCTGACTCCCTGCTGGGAAGAGGGACCCTTTCTATAGGCTCCTTTCGCAGAAGAGTCTGTACTTCTTGAGTCATAACCAGAGCCTGCTCGGGGCCCACCACTGTGGGCAGGACCCCGCTGAAACAGGGTGGACGAAACCTGAACTGAATGGCATTTCACTATTTGCAGGTCCCAGCAAGATATATTTGGAAGATTTTCCCACTCTGCCAAAAAATCTACTAGGGGTACCAGTCTCTCAAGAGTGACCTCTGGTGTACTTCGAACAGCAAGCACAGCGCCCTGAAGCGGCGAACCGGCAGGGAACAACAGGCTTGACTGCCCTAAATCCTTGGATGATATAATGACGGTCCTCAGATTCGTCTTACTCTTCGAAGGCTGTGTGAGGAGCTCGTACTTGGCTTCTGCTGCTCCCTGCTCCAACTGCTGGAGCGCCACGCCTGCTTTTTCGCCTCCTGAAGTGCTGACAGCGTCACCGAATAGGCCATCAGGAGAAAGCGGGGCGTCCAGCAGAAAATGTTTATCTTTTTTCTTTTATCTCAGTGAGATTCAACCATAAATGCCTCTCCGTGGCCACTAGGGCTGCCATAGAACAGCCCACTGATCTGGCTGTTTCCTTAGTGGCACAGAGAGCTAAATCAGCTGAAGAACGGAGCTCTTGAATAACATCAGCTCCCACTTCCTCACTTTCCCCCAGGTCTTTTAGCAGGTCGGCCTGATATGCCTGGAATATTGACATAGTATGCAGGCATGCTGCAGCCTGACCTGCAGCTGAATACGCTTTGCCCACCAAAGCAGATGTAGCTCTAAGTGGCTTGGTGGGCAATGTTGGGGCTTTTAGGGATGATGCCAATTCGGGAGAGAGGTGGATCGCGAGCGTTTCCACCCTCGGCATCGGCCAATATCCATGCTTTTTCAGCCCTACAATCCTGCTGTATGTTGATGTTTGTGGACTGAAAATTGTGGAAGATACCGGTCACTTCTACGACCTCTACACCTCAGTGTGGAGGTCGGGAAAATATGGTATGCCCGGGCTTCCAAACCCTGGGCGGAGGCACTGGATCTGACAGGTGAGGGCAGAGATAAGGAAGCGCCCGTCTCTAACCCCTCTGTCAAATCCATTTGCGATCCCCACGTCTGAAGCCACAGCTCTGCCTCGGCAAAAGCGGGACCTGAGCAGCGGTGAACACGAGCCGAATCACTCTCCTTGAAGAGAGCTCAGCAGGAGCGCAGCGTTCTAATGGGCATGAGATCACAATGTACACAGGCAACCCCCACGCTTTCTGAACTGTTGTTCACTCGCCATTGTGTCACTCTTTTTTTTTTTCTTTTTTTTTTGTATGTGGTAAAAACTCTTACCTAGCTCAAACTAAAGAACTAAAGACGGATAAAAACATTGTTTTGACAGACAATGACTCACACAGAGCGCTTGCTGAAGACACAGAAGCTGAATGTGTTTGGTGCAGGTGTGCTTTATAGTTTCCTGGTAGATGACGTCACCCGCCTATGACGTTCCGTCACTCCATTGGACTGATTCCATAGGTGCTTCACGACGCAATCACGCAGAGGCGTTTCCACAGCGATGATGCAGTGCGAGTTCCCTTGAAAGGGAAAACACAGTTTTTGCCAGTCTTATGTTAATCTTGAGTACCTATAGAGTAGTATTGCATCCTTCATATCTCCGAAGAGTCCTTAGTTTTATCATATTTATAAAAGACAGATACACTGTACCGATTCTTTCCAAAAACAGCCGAGCTTGTGCAGGCGTGCTTGTGGGCGGAGCTAAAGAGTCACATACAAAATACATCATGGCATTATCCCTGGATAACTTTCGATTTACTATACATTCGTGTTGTTTGCATTATATGCACTTACGCGCCAACTGCCAACACAAAACAGACATTTGATGCAGTTTCAATCACCGCCTGTGGTTTCGACTCATGACCGGGAACAAACAAACACACTTGCAGAACTCCGTTGCTGCTCTGGAAAACCAAACTTCATCCACTGTTTCCTTAACGCTGGGTTATTTGGGAAGCTGAACAAGGTTATCTTTCCATCACAACCAGAAACACACTTCTTTAGTGACATTGTTGATTTCATGGTCTAAAAACAAAATAACAGCGCTGCAGATGGCTACCGTAACCGAACGAAGCTCGTTGATGGGCGAGCTCTTGCTCTCGCGCTGGTTGATGTGCGCACACGCTCATCCGGGAGAAGTGCCCATACAAGCAATTACGGCCTTTATGAAGTCAAACAGGGCCAGTGATGCTGAAAATTCAGCTTTATCATCACAGGAATACATTACATTTTTTAAATTATTAAAATAGACAGCAGTAATTTTAAAGTGTAATAATATTTCACTATTGTTTTTTGCTTATTTAGCCTTGGTGAACATAAGAGACATCTTTCAAAAACATTTTAAATCCCAAAACTTTTGAACTGTAGTTTCCTTAGCTTTCCTTTTGCTTTAATGAAAGCATTAACTTGCGCTGATGTAAACTGTTGATGCACGTTATAAGCATGATTTGAGAATGTTCAGAATCTTGTGCTTCAATGAAAGCAATGTTACAATGTCACATGTTACAATGAGTCAATTTCAAAAATATGCCTGACTAGTGACCTAGAAAGTATTTATTTCAGAATATGAAATGTTATTCATTTTACATAATAACATTTGTTTGATTTTAATATTTTAAAATTCTACAAAATTCTATTTATTTCCAGATTAAAAAAATGTGACCTCAGGCTTATGGACCGCATTGTGTATATTTCCAGAATATATTTCAGAGTTTCAATGCAAAGGCATCCAGTGGAATTCACACACACAAAGACACAGAATGAGCTTCAAGACTGCTGCTTCATTAACTGATTGCCTTTAGCTACAATTTAATTTGTTCACTATGATAGAGATCACTGGTAGACAGGGGATAAGGGCTATTGATTCCAGATGATTTGTCCTTATATAGAGCAGACTGGAGGTACGTATGTGTGTGAATGTGAATCACTGTGAAATGTGGTAATTGAAGAACATGCAGCTGGTTTGTGTATTTGTGCCCACTTTGATTTAATCATGTATGTAATTAGCCCCATCAAACTTAATTTACAGTAAACTTATGCTATTTTTGAGTATATGATATTTTTCATTTGCATTTCGGAAAAGGATGTGTGAAGGCAAGAATTATATTGAGATTATATTTCCTTTCTGTCCTAAACCTACATTTTAAATTTGACAATACAACGTCTATTACTTAGATATCAAATTAACATGGCTACATTTGAATTTCAAATAGATTTACAACATGCAATTAGTAATGAGTAACAAAAGAGTTATTTCCCCTTAGAGATGACAGTCCATTCTCTCAGTCATCGGTATAAAGTTATCAAAATGAATTTGCATTTGGATGATATTTCATGCAGGAATGCACTCAAAGGAAATTAAATATGAATCAACATCTTGCCCTGGCAGTTTGTATCCAGAATGTTTCATGCTAGTTTGTTTCTGTCAGTGATTTATGTAGCCTTTCCCCCACTCCGTATGCTGTGTATGGAGCATCCTATCTCTTGACATGTTGACTACTGGAATTAAACAAAAGCTGACGGGATTGAGCAGTTACCCACAATTCCGTTTCATGTGCTGACAGGAATAGAGCCAGGCTTCTGTAGTAATGGACATGATAGCAGTGAGGAAATAAAGATGTTATGACAACCAAAACTCCATGCTTTTTAATATGAGAATGGAAAATATGATGAGATGTAGAGTAATTTTATGAAAAAACAAACAACATGACTGGACTATGACTGGACCTCAATTGTACATTTACTATTTTTGAAATGCAGAGAGCGTCATCTCTCTAGGCTCTTTTGCCATTTGACAATATTTTTTTTTACATAAAAATGTATGGTTAAACAAATGGTTACATGCAAAATGATGTGAAGACAGAGAACAAAGCGTACGTGTTTTGAATTCCATTAATTTTTCTGCTAATTCCAAAATCAAACAACCATAAATATTGGTGTAACCAATTAGGAACATTTTAGTACAGTACATATAAGTGGCTTGCACGAAAAGGGGGCCTTTTCGATCGTAACGCAGTGCCCCCGGAACATGATTTCTAATTTCTACCGAGGCATAACCATGGTTTTATTATAGTAAAAGTGTAGTAACCATGTTTTTTTGGCTAATTGATTACCATTTATATAACCATAGTTTTACCACAAATGTCATGGTTAAACTATGGTTAGAGTAGCAAAACCATGGTTAATTTGTGGTTACCATGGTTTAACTACAATAACCATTTTTATTTGTAGTAAAACCATGGTTTATTTTCGTAAGGGCAACCACCACCCCACCCCCAAGGGGGCGATTTTAACTGGGGGGGACCCAACCTATATATATAGCAACGTGTTGTCTATTTTGATTTCGTTTTTTCATTGTGTTTTAGTTCTTTTCCTGTTTGCCCGTGGACCCTAAAGATGGCGCCTATTTAAAATTTTGATCTGAGTTGTGAGATCCAGTCGATCAGCAGGCGCTTAGCGCTCATTAATCCGAAAGCAGCCTTACCTTGGCTAGTCCTTCTGACGTTTGCCGCTGGCTCTGATGTCTCTGTAGTGGTTAAACATGAGATATAATTTGTCTTGTGTAGATCTAACGAGCGATCTTTAGTCTCATAAATCTATTATTTGTTCCCTAGCCGTTTTGGCTAAGAGCAAAGAGAAGTTATAACTTTATATTTTTAGGCTATTTAACTTTACCGTTGTAGACACTAGCGCTGACTTTGTATGTTTGACTGAATTGTTTGCTTTATTTCTGTTACTTATACTTTTATAACGGCTATTATTGATCATTAAAACTGACATTTAACAAAAAGAGACTGGGTTGTGTTTTATGTTATATTTAATTTTATTACAGTGAAGATAATCATATATATGCACACTTATTGCCTGAACCACATAATAATTTGTTTAATATTTTTAAAAATGTGAACAAAAAAAGGTAGGGTTGTGTTTTGTATTTAGTTTTGTTATAAATATACATGCAGTGAAGATAATCAATGTACGCGTTGCCTGAACCACATTTGTGTGGCTATTAATATGTTGAGGCAGAGTGGTGTTTTATGACATATTTAGTTTTATTGTAGCCTATACATCAGAGATAACCGGAGTAGCCAGAGCGAGCTGAGTGACACTATCAAGAATAGTGCTGTACCATTTGCAGAATTACTGGACTTGTGTCCTCGTTCTCTCGAGTCGAACTTGGCAAGTCTGAACTACCAAGGACACAATTCCAAAGTTGGTACTTGGTTTTGAGAAACGGCCCCAGTTTCTCAGTGTGTTTGATTAATCATTCCTTTCACCTTTTGTTCAATTAATTAGCTCTTTTGTTCCTCTGTGTATTTAAGTCCTGTCTTCATTCAGTTCTTTGTTCTTTGTTGTCAGTGTTAAGTTGTTTTTAAGTCCGTTTCCCTGAGTGTTCCTGTGTATTTTTGAATTAAAGAATATTTTCTTTGATTATCCTGTCTTGCGCTTCTGTCTTGTGCTTCATTAGATACAACAGCCTGTGATATATATATATACACTCACCTAAAGGATTATTAGGAACACCATACTAATACTGTGTTTGACCTCCTTTCGCCTTCAGAACTGCCTTAATTCTACGTGGCATTGATTCAACAAGGTGCTGAACGTATTCTTTAGAAATGTTGGCCCATATTGATAGGATAGCATCTTGCAGTTGATGGAGATTTGTGGGATGCACATCCAGGGCACGAAGCTCCCGTTCCACCACATCCCAAAGATGCTCTATTGGGTTGAGATCTGGTGACTGTGGGGGCCATTTTAGTACAGTGAACTCATTGTCATGTTCAAGAAACCAATTTGAAATGATTGGAGCTTTGACATGGTGCATTATCCTGCTGGAAGTAGCCATCAGAGGATGGGTACATGGTGGTCATAAAGGGATGGACATGGTCAGAAACAATGCTCAGGTAGGCCGTGGCATTTAAACGATGCCCAATTGGCACTAAGGGGCCTAAAGTGTGCCAAGACAACATCCCCCACACCATTACACCACCACCACCAGCCTGCACAGTGGTAACAAGGCATGATGGATCCATGTTCTCATTCTGTTTACGCCAAATTCTGACTCTACCATCTGAATGTCTCAACAGAAATCGAGACTCATCAGACCAGGCAACATTTTTCCAGTCTTCAACTGTCCAATTTTGGTGAGCTTGTGCAAATTGTAGCCTCTTTTTCCTATTTGTAGTGGAGATGAGTGGTACCTGGTGGGGTCTTCTGCTGTTGTAGCCCATCCGCCTCAAGGTTGTGCGTGTTGTGGCTTCACAAATGCTTTGCTGCATACCTCGGTTGTAACGAGTGGTTATTTCAGTCAAAGTTGCTCTTCTATCAGCTTGAATCAGTCGGCCCATTCTCCTCTGACCTCTAGCATCAACAAGGCATTTTGGCCCACAGGACTGCCGCATACTGGATGTTTTTCCCTTTTCACACCATTCTTTGTAAACTCTAGAAATGGTTGTGCGTGAAAATCCCAGTAACTGAGCAGATTGTGAAATACTCAGACCGGCCCGTCTGGCACCAACAACCATGCCACGCTCAAAATTGCTTAAATCACCTTTCTTTCCCATTCTGACATTCAGTTTGGAGTTCAGGAGATTGTCTTGACCAGGACCACACCCCTAAATGCATTGAAGCAACTGCCATGTGATTGGTTGATTAGATAATTGCATTAATGAGAAATTGAACAGGTGTTCCTAATAATCCTTTAGGTGAGTGTATATTCTCATTTTATGCAAAAATAAGCTAATAAGAACTTAAAAACAACTGAAATTAGATGAATGGGGAAAAACAATACATGGCAAACTTGATATCTGCACATAGGCTTGTTAAAAAAAAAGCAGTATAAACTCAACATATGGGTTGTTAAGATGAACTAATCCTTAAATTTGGTTCAACTGAAGCATCCTCATTCACATCACAGCAATGTGATTCTCTTTTATAATCAAGTGGATGGTGGCGATGTACATGGAGTTTCATGTTAACAGTTAAAATAAGCAGAACTAATGAATGGCATTTAGCATCAGCCTGTGTCTTCACACTTACTATATATGCTTATGATCAGTGCTCAGATGCTTTACTTGTGCTTTATTTGAATGTCATTTTATTCCTTTCAGCATACTCAGTCATATTTCTTTTTCATTCTGCTACGTCCCTTAATTCATGTCACTCATTATTATCACACTTTGATGAATTTGTCAAATGTGTGAATTTCATTTTATATACTGATACCTTACACTTTTTGATAGCTATCATTAAGTCATTACTGAGTGTAAGTATAAAATATACCTCCAGATGTATTACAGATAAATGCTTAACAGATAATTCATCCAGTTATGAACAGTATATGCAAAAATATAAATCAAGGTTTCATGGCTTTTGGACCCAAACCCATTTGGACTCAATTTCGTGGTTTTTAATTTAAATTTTACAGATTAGCTCCCATGAAAATAACAAGATTTCATAATTTACCTTCTTACAGCATGCTGCCATGTTAATTTAGGTTAAAGATTGTCAGTTTAAGCCAGAGTTTTATACCTAATTTGATCTGAGTAGTTGATTTTCAAAATAAATTAGACAGAAAGTCTGTAAAAACAAATAAATAAAAACAAAATAAGATGATAATAAGATTGTGTTTTTGAGTTATTATGTAACAGGAACCTCTAGCAGTAATGTGACTGAGTAATATCAAAGGTTTGGAGACTGTTTCTCATGATTTTAATTAATATTTCTCATGGTTTTACTTTTTGTAACACTTTATGATAGCTATCATTAAGTCAGTAAAGAATATAAATATGCCTATAAAATATACATATACAGATGTATAATAGATAAATACTCAACAGATAAATTCAAATATCAATTGACAGTATATTTAAAAATATAAAGCAAGGTTTGATGCCATTCCTAACATTTGTCATTTGTACACCACTTGGACTTTCTACAGTTTGTACCTCCTATTAAAATAACAAGATCATCATATACCACGAGTCTTCTCGCTGCATGCTGCCATGTTACTTTTGGATAAAGATTGTGAGTTTAAGCCAGAATTGTATCGACTCAAGTCACTTGCGTAGTTAAGTATACACTGTGAACACTGTGAAGTTGGAAAAACTAAAAAATTGAGGCAATCAGTTTCCTCAAATTTTTTTAAGTTAAGAAATGTAAAGCTTAGGTAAGCAGAACTTGCAGATTTTTTTATTTTGTAATCATACATTTTAATTGTTCTGAACTCTAATGCATACATTTAACTTGTCATGTAATCTCACATTTTTAGTAGTGGAAACTTTAGCTTTAACTAATTCAATAAATGCCACCTTGCTAATGGGTTACACAATGCTTTGATAGCATTAACATAGCATAGCACTTGCTGAATGAGTACAGCAATATAAAACATTTAACATCTGTTCTCAAACTAAGCTCATGCTCCACTCGTCTCCATGATGGTAACCCAAAAAAACCCAGAAACTCTTCTAGCATAACAAAACAAACACTACTAAATCTCCCACTTAACATTAATCTTGCACAAAAAAAACTTGATATAACACTTAATTTTAGCATTTACTTTTGAGTGTCATGGCAAAGCATGCTGGGAAATAGAAATAGTAATGTATTCATTCTATAAATTGTCTTTCAAATTAAAAGAATGACATGCATAAGAGGAGTGTATAAATACAAAGGCACTTTTTGAGCAGGGCTGTTGCTTTTGTTTGTACTACTATCACCTGTGCTCTCTGCAGGTGCAGGTGGGGTTTCAGTGACAGGTGGTTGTTGTACGAGGGAGGGGGATGGTTTATTGTGAGGCCCTGAGGACTGATTTGGGGGGGTGCTTTGCCTCGGAAGTATTGTGCCTGACACATGCTCCGTCTGCTGCCTCTGCTCCGACCCCTGCTTCTTTTGTTATGCTGATTAAGGCAACAGGCACAGTCTTTTGTTCAAGTCAGAAAACGCGAGAGAGAAAGAGAACGAGCAGGGAGGAATGGTCACGCTCCCCGTGACCTAAAGCCTCCCCCCCCCCACCCCCAGTCTCTTCTTCTTTAACGTCACAAGGTGCGCGCAACAAAAACGAGCCACCATCAACTGAGTTCTTCACATCGCTACGCGCACGAGCCACCATCAGCTGAGATTGTCACAACTCTTCCGTCCACATACACACAGAAATACGTTGGCACTCGACTTTTCTTTCTAACTGCCAGGAGTTTAATGGATATTAGTAATAGCAAAAGAGAAAAAAAGGATTTAGGTCGCGAGCTCAGACTCTCAAATTGATTTTGAAGGCGGGAAGCGCGAGCGCTGAGAGGAATGAAGCACGAGAGGGGACGCCGAGCCAATAAATAGAAGCTGCCCGCTTTAACGGTCGCCGTAACGTCGTCATGGAAGTAATGGGTGAAACGTTAAAACGGACTCTCAAAAGAAGTTAAAACGTATAACACGTAAGAAAAACAGAAACATTAAGAAAAGAAGCCGCATTCCCTCAAACAATCCGTTGGTTTCAGAACTTGGACAGCTCCCTCGTGCAGCCGCCTACACACAGTACCAAAACGGCCGTGTGAGGATTCATTGAAACTACAGCACAAAAACCGACCCAGTTTTTCTCGGTATTCACCCCCAGAACGTCGAAACGCCATGGCCGGTGTACTTCAGGGAGAGAAGCAGCTTTTTGAGAAGTTCTGGAAGGGCACGTTCAAAGCCGTGGCAATGCCGAGACCCGAGAGCATCATCGTCGCCAGCATCACCGCACGGAGAGCCGTGACAAAGTGAGTTGTGTAGCCTGAGGCTTCTTGTGTCCTTTCTCAGTCTCTATCTTGAGAATTAAAATAATGTTTAGCTATCACTTTGTTACAGAACAGCCTTAAGGCCATTATAATAGCTTGAAATATACTTGACAGATTTAGGTTATTCATTCTAGGTATAATATTCATGAATATTTGGCTGGCATTTGTCTCTGTATTAGTTTCATTGTCTTGCAATCTGTTTTGGATTGGGATCTCTTTAAAGTCTCCTCTCATTTGGTTGCCCTCACTTGTGTTCGTGCAACTTTTGCCTTTTTGTCCCATTTTCATGTCACACAAACAGTGAGCGTGAATTCTGCCTGTGCTCTCCATTTATCATTGGCCGTCCTTCACTGGAGGCCAGTCAGTTTCACTTGTGCACACATAAGTGCACAGCAGAGCGAGAGGCTACACAGAGTCCTAATGAATCAAGTCAGAGTGGAGCCCTTCATCATGCCCTTAGGTTAGGACATGAAGATGATCTCAGCGCCTTCTCCTTCACCCATGAATTAGGAGGCATGGCAGCGTGTCGAATAGAGAGAAAAGGTGAAATAGCAATAAAGAAACCAGGGTTTTGCTTCCCTTTCTTCCTTTCCTGTTAATCAGGATCAAGACTTACTCGCTCATTATGCTGGCAAGGAGTGCGTAACTGATATATGATTCACTCTTGTTCCCTATGTGTATGTATCATTCCACATACTGTTTAAACCATCTTGCAGTCTCCCATCTCCGGAACATGGAGTTTCACAGTGCTTTGTCCACTTTTTCCTAATGAAGGCACCTGATGAAAGCGTGTATTAAAATGTAGCGTATTACGATTTTGCTACTCACATTAGTTTTATATTCATACATTTAATACTGCAGATTTGATTGGAGTCTTAGCACATAAGTGGCTGATCAACAGTCAAAATATTCCGCCACAAAACCTACTGCTTTCTGGTTGTCTGTATTCTATAAAAATGGAAAATGTGGCAGTTACATTAAGACGCTTTTTGAGCTGGACTTGAAACCTAAATAGACTTTGATGTGATCTAATGTAGTCAGGTTGATTGAGTCATATTAATTACATAATACTATAATAATACTAGTTATTTAGAATTACCTGACAAAACATTTTTAAAGTTCCCCCAAAAATGAAAATTCTGTCATCATTTACTCTCCCTTATGTTGTTCCAAACCTGTATGATATTTTGAAAAATGTCTTGTGAAAAAGATTTTTTTTTGTCCATATAATAAAAGTTAAAGAGGCCTAGTCTATTTTCATTTTTGGTTTAACAATGTCTTTAAATTGTATCTTTTAAAACCAGTAATTTCTTTATAATATTCGCCAACAACATTTTTTCTGACGAAATCGAGACTATAACTAAATCAAAAACCAGTTTTGAATGACAAAAACTATGACGAAAATCTATTGACATTTTCATCAACGAATAAAGATGAAAATGTTTGGGAGGGACGATTAGTTGGCATACACTTACTGTGTATTGGATCCGTGCATTCAGTCTTAAAGTGACAGCAGTCTATTAAACCTGTTGCTGTCTGTCATTAATGTTAATCAAACAACAGAAGAAAAAAAGAAAATCACTCAGTGCTCTTGACCGAATAACTAATAGCTTTAATAAGGATTAATCTATATTTAATTTATACAAATAAATGTCTGTTTGAAAGAATGAAGAATGCTGTACACTGTAAACCTTAAAGGTGCAGTGTGTGATTTTTAGCGACATCTAGCGGTGAGGTTGTGAATTGCAACGCTCACTGCTCCCTTTCGGAGCACATAGAGAAGCTACGGTGGCCGACACAGGACAAAAATGCCGTTGTCGGAGAGAGCAGAGAGTGACTAGCGTGCTGTAGAGAAGTTTGTCCGTTTAGGGCTACTGTAGAAACATGACGGCGTTTGTATGTAGATAGAAATGGCTCATTCTAAGGTAATAAAAAACCGTAATAATGAATAACGGTTCATTATGTAAGGTTTTTATACTCCACTGAAAACATAGTTATGTATATTATATTGCATTTCCGTCAATAGATCCTCATAAATACTACACACTGAACCTTTAATGTTTAAAATAATTTGTTAATAATAATTGGTTTGAGTAGAGCCAACTGAAATTAAACAAATGAGTTCAAACTAACTAACATTTATGAGTATTTAGAACTTTCTTTTTCTTTTGAGTTCACATAACTGACACATCAAGGCTCGAAATTGCGACCATTTTCAAAATATTTGGAAGCATTTGTGCGAGTGCAAATAATTGTTGAGGTGCGACCTGTTTTTATTTTTCCACAAAACATTCGCTAGTTAGTACTGCACAGTATGTGCCTGTTGTGAGCTGATACAGTGACCGGTCCACCGTTCTATAAATAACAAATAAAACTTCATTTTTATGCTCTAAACTTTAAAGCAGACTTTAGGTTGGTTAATATAAGCCGTCAAATCACTCCCTTTCACTGCGCTCCATTGTCACGTGACAGGAAGCTAACAAGTGCGCAACATGTAAAGAGCTGAAGAGAGGAGGATTTTTGAAGGGACAAGGGAAAGAGAATTTTACTTGGCCGACCGGACAAGTAGCCTGATTAAAACGTCAATAACAAAAAATAACTAGGGAATCACTAAAAGTTTAATTTAATTTAGTGTAGGCGATTGATGGTGGATAATGTTACTGACTGTAACAAGGTTGCACTGTTGAGGCTCGCACAGCCTCTCGAGGAGAAATCAAAACAAATCAGCGCAGCAGCACACACACAAATATTAAAAATGTGACATTGATTTTACACAACAGTTAAATAAACTGTTAAAATCAAGTCACTTTTTAAGAATTTAAGAATTTAAAATGAAAGAGGAAGCGTATCTTTAATAAGATTAGGGAAAAATGCCATTTTAAAAGTCAAAAAATGCCCTCGGGGTAAATATCACAAATATGCAGATTTAAATAGGCTATGATAGAACTGATAGAACACTGGCAAGAATATTGCTTCAAATTAGCAAAATTCCTGTTTTTGAGCCCTGCACATTTTAAGTAATCTGAATTGTTTCATTGTTTTGAGTTTTATGATATTATTTCTTTTAATTTAACCAAAACTGGTCTGGGATTTCTATTTCCCAGCATGCTTAGCCATGACACTCAAAAGGGAGAGTAAATGCCAAAATTAAGTGTTATATTATGTTTTTTTTTTTGTGCAAGATTAACGTAAAGTGGGAGATAGTAGTGTTTAATGTTTTGTTATGCTAGTTTGAGAACAGATATACAGTATGTTAAATGTTTTATATTGCTGTCCTCATTCAGCAAGTGCTATGCTAATGCTATCAAAGCATTGTGTGACCAATTAGTAAGGTGGCATTTTTTGAATTAGCTAGTTAAAGCTAATCAAGTTTCCACTACTAAAAATTTGAGATTACATGGTATTTTTAAATTAAATGGATGAATTATCTTACTCATATATTTTAAGTTCAGAGCAATTAAAATGTATGATTACAAAATAATAATCTGCAAGTTCTGCTTACCTAAACTTTCTTTGAGGCTACTGATTGCCTCAATTTGTTTGAGTTTTGCCAATTTATTTGGGTTTACAGTGTATGCAAGTTGTTATAATGAATGCATAAATCATGTTCTTGTTTCTTTATGAGAAGTGGTAGTGTCTATTTTTACAAGTGTAAATAGTAGTTAGATGCTATTATTTGCACCTCAGTGTTGTTGTACATTAAACAGTATGCAATTATAACATAGTTTAAATGATTATATTTATAAAAAGTATTAAATGGATGACAATAAAGCCCTCCCTACACCTACCCCTAACCCTAACCTTTATTTTCACTTTTCGAATATTTTCTTCATTTTTATTGAAATTAAATGCCTTTCCGATCTGATATGTGATGGGAAAAGGGAGTAGAGCAATTCTGGCAAAAGGCGGATTCGATTTGCGTCAAAACGTTCTGCCATGAGCCGTACCCCTACACTATTGCTACTGCTGACAATCCATCATCTTCCATAATTTTCTCTGGCCCAACTAGACGTCAGTGTTAGTAAAATAGTTGTAAATAGCGTCTGCCAACAAGGCAGGCTATTTGCACTTAGTGTAAATAGACACTCCATTTATTTAATTTTAAGATAAAAAAGACATGTTATACATCACAGCAGTTAAATCTGTGCCTGTATTGCATGTTCAAACCTTACTATCATTCTTATTAACAGGTTAATAGATGTTTTCTCCAGGAGTATAATGAGTTTGGAAATTTTAGAGAAATGCTTATTTGATGCATTACAATTTAACTAAACCCATTAGATTTTAGTCTACACTAAACTAGACTAAAAATATTCAGATAACTAAAATATGACTAAAACTAAATGGCATTTTAGTCAAAAGATTATGACTAAAACTAAATCAAAATTTGCTGTCAAAATGAACACTGCTTCAAACAGTATGCAAAAGTAAAAATAAATGAATAATAATTAGTCAAAAGATTTTGAACTCCTAGAAATGTGAGAATGTTATGAGAGAATGATAAAGAGTGAATGCTAAGATTAAGATTAATTTTCATTGTTAATTTTGTTTCACTAGCCTCTCCTCTCTCTATCTCATTATTAGTCTCTTCTTCTCTATCTGTTTATCTCACTATGAATATTTACATATTCATAAAGCTACTCACCCTTCAGGGCGCACCTGACGTTGATGTTGATGCGTACAAGGCTGGTAACGACAGTAACATTTACAACCAAACCAACGTCGCTGATTTAACCAGTGCCATCTGCAAATTCAGCATTCAGGTTCGTCTTCATAGTGTTTTACCCCAGGCACAGCTCAGACAAGACACACAGACGATTTAAGATGTTAAAATGCCTGAGAAATAAAATAATTTATTTCGATTTGCAGTAATAAATCATAGAGCATAAGGCCCATTAGCTTGTAGTATCAGCTGCATGACTGGAGAAACATCATTATTGGATATGTCAACTGAAAAATGCTGGTCACCTATGCGTACACTTAGCCCACTTTACTCCGCTTTACAGATTTTTTCCCCCCTACTTAATCGACCATATTTAGTTTTTTTTATTCGTCCTCTTTTCTTGTGGTTTCACTGAGCTTTAAAGAGGCCCACAGTGCAGGGCAATTACAAAGGGTGTTGCTGATCCTCCTCTGTAGACCTAGTGTTTTCTGGCAAGGCCAGAGAGATGAGTTCACTCTTGTGCAGCCAGAGGGTCCTGCCCCCGTCCACTGCAGCCCCACAAGCTGTTCTTCTCAGTGGCAAACCTCATTAAAAATGCAGAGGGTTTTAGTTGGACTGAGTGTAAGTGTGTTTGTGTGGGTTAGGAAGCAGATGGCCCATGGGAGAAAGGGTAAGGGGGAGAACCCTTTACCCTAGCAGATGCTAGTTTAACGAGGAGAAGAATAAAGAGATTAGGGTAACCTGGGAATGGAACTGCACCCAAATGCAAAAGAAGAGAAATTACTTTACTACTTTACTGTATTTTCTGGAATATAAGTTGCTTTTTTATCAACTGAAACATGTTGCGACTTATATAATGCAATTAAAACACACACATTTGCATTAGTGCTAAATGAGAGAGGTGCGTGAGCCCAAGTTTATTTGTATAGTGCATTTCCCTCACACTGGTTTCAGTTTTGCTTTAAATAAATTTTTTTATATTTGGTGTTTATAATAATTGTTTAGAATTTATGTTTGTTTTATACTTAAATTTTGATTCTGTTCTGAATAATGTTACATTTAAAGTATTTATTGTGGAGGGAGAATTGAAAAACATGTTTATAGTGTTTAAATAATTGTTGAATTTTATTTAGTGCTATTTTACATTTATTTTTTGAATGTAAGAATAAAATGTATAAATTACATTTTATATAACAATAAAATGTAACTTATACAACAATGTGACGTATCTGTGTTTTCTCAGCAATTCAATTTTGACCTGGTGTGACTTATTTTCTGGAAATATGAAAACAAGCTTGTCATCTTTAAACCTCAAATTGCTTTTTAAATCAATTCAAGCTTATTTTCATGGCCTTTTTTTTACAACAATCTTCTGGGAAGTTTTTTTTTTTCATTGAAGACAAAAGGTTTGGACATGCTTGCTTTGAGTTTATTGAGTTGCTTGTTTTAAAGATTGATGGTTCTTCTGGTATTGATTTGACTGGGTGACATGAAATGAAATTAAGACTGTGGTTACTCTTTCGTTCATTATCGTAACCCAATCAGCTTGTGCAACGTCATAGCAATTATAAAGAAAGAAGCATTACAAAATTCTAATGGATTTAACTGCTATTGCACTGCAAGTTTGTCATATAGAAAGACTGTGTTTATGTAACATCAGTGTAAAGTAGTGTAGCTTGGTTCAATCCATTATTTTTTGTCCTAATTAAAGATTTGCCCCGCATCCAGGCTACTGCTGAGGTGATAAAATAAACAGAAGGACAATGATTTTGGTGATCTGCATCAGTGAGGTCTAGTGCACCCAGTCTTTCTTTTGATTTTGCTCTGAAAGCAGAAGGATACGCCATTGTTCAAAGGTTGTGTGTGTCAGGGCCTAATGTAGAAGCCAGTCAGAACTCTCAGTTCTGTTTAGTTCCAATTCAGTTGATTTAAATCAACTAAAGCGGTGGTTGCAAATAGAGTTGTTAAATTTCAAAGAATCAAATGTCTTTGCTTATTTTGTTTTTTAGAAGAGCATTTGACACTCTCGTACTTTCTCTTGGTCTTTCTCTGTCTCTCTGAAGGGACTTTAACCCCTGGCGCTGAGCTCTGGCTCAGAGACAGCTGCAGAGCTGTAGAAATGCTGATATGGTTGCCAGGCCTCCAGGGTTGAGCTATAATTCCTTTTAAATGTAGCTACTGCTACATTCCAGCACATCATCTAAGAGGTAGGAGAGACACATTTTTATTTAGCCGGAAGTGAGTCCAAAATTCAGTCAGCAGCAGATGAAAGGCACAGCTGTGAAACACCAGGGAGATGTTGAAATGCAGTGAGGTCTTGATATGGGGGACTTACTGTATGTTGGCGACTTGTTGTATAAAGTGGTTAGCCCATGTTAGTGACAAGGCTTTAAGAATATTTCATGTCTTTGACAGTTGTGCTGAGAAAATCCAGTATAATGCATTTAACACCATTCATGTAAAGGTATCAACTGTGTGTGCACATAAAGATGTTTGTAAGAGTATGTGCTGCCATCCACTTTAGGAATTTTCGATATCTCTCTGGGCTTTTTCAAGGCCGTGATGCATGTTAAATCTAGACCAAAACAGTGTACTTCCTCTTGTAAACAGATTTGATTATAATTTAGTCCTAGTGAACCCCATATTAAATTACATCTGACTAGAAGACAGTTATGCTAAATGTATGCTTCACCCCCATCTTTCCCTTCTCTTGTGACGTCCACAAGCCTTAACTATGTACAGAGGCACTGTAGAATCTCACTGAATCACTGGAAAGCTGGTGAGATTAAGGAAAATGAGAACGAGGCACAACCTGGGGTTATGTTGGAGTAATATTACCAGGATGAATAATCCATAAAGTGTTGGCACAGGACTGCATACATTTAGAGAAGTAATACTGACTCCATTAAATATTAACACTCATATTTAATGAGTATAAATCCACTTTTGCCATGGCTTGATAATCGACTGACTAAAACGAATATACATTTGAACTGAATACAATTTTAACACAAGCTCTTTTTCAGCAAATTTAAGTCAGGAGAATTTCATTTTTATCCTTCATTATGCATGAAAATGTCATGTATATATTGTCTTGTACAGTTTATAGTTAGTTGTTTAAAATGTATGGTCGTGTTTGCTAGGTGAACTTCTGAGAAGTCAGATTTGCTGTTAATTTATTACTTTTCATGCAATATTTATTGTGCACAGAATTCACAGAAATGTGTGTCTAAATAAGCAAGTTATATTTCCTTTTACTATCACAATGTCCATATGCAAATGTATCAAAAGGCTGTTAGGAAATATTGCAGGGAAGACAGAGCAGGCAAATTAATGTTTTTGAAATAAATTGTCAATGTGAATGTTTACTCAAGGACATAACCTGTTTTCACTGGCAATGTATGCTCAATGTGTAGACAGCAGTAAGCTGATTATTTTTCCAGGCATATTGTCACCTTTTGGCAAAAGCCAAACTTGGCATTTATTGCAAAAATGTTTTGTTTGTTTTTTTTTTGTTTTGTTTTTACAACCATTCTAGTTTTAAAAAATTTGATTGGCTGTGCAACATTCCAAAAGTAGTGATATATATACTTTTATACACTCACCTAAAGGATTATTACGAACACCATACTAATACTGTGTTTGACCCCCTTTCGCCTTCAGAACTGCCTTAATTCTACGTGGCATTGATTCAACAAGGTGCTGAAAGCATTCTTTAGAAATGTTGGCCCATATTGTTAGGATAGCATCTTGCAGTTGATGGAGATTTGTAGGATGCACATCCAGGACACGAAGCTCCCGTTCCACCACATCCCAAAAATGCTCTATTGGGTTGAGATCTGGTGACTGTGGGGGCCATTTTAGTACAGTGAACTCATTGTCATGTTCAAGAAACCAATTTGAAATGATTCGAGCTTTGTGACATGGTGCATTATCCTGCTGGAAGTAGACATCAGAGGATGGGTACATGGTGGTCATAAAGGGATGGACATGGTCAGAAACAATGCTCAGGTAGGCCGTGGCATTTAAACGATGCCCAATTGGCACTAAGGGGCCTAAAGTGTGCCAAGAAAACATCCCCCACACCATTACACCACCACCACCAGCCTGCACAGTGGTAACAAGGCATGATGGATCCATGTTCTCATTCTGTTTATCTGACTCTACCATCTGAATGTCTCAACAGAAATCGAGACTCATCAGACCAGGCAACATTTTTCCAGTCTTCAACTGTCCAATTTTGGTGAGCTCGTGCAAATTGTAGCCTCTTTTTTCTATTTGTAGTGGAGATGAGTGGTACCCGGTGGGGTCTTCTGCTGTTGTAGCCCATCCGCCTCAAGGTTGTGCGTGTTGTGGCTTCACAAATGCTTTGCTGCATACCTTGGTTGTAACGAGTGGTTATTTCAGTCAAAGTTGCTCTTCTATCAGCTTGAATCAGTCGGCCCATTCTCCTCTGACCTCTAGCATCAACAAGGCATTTTCGCCCACAGGACTGCCGCATACTGGATGTTTTTCCCTTTTCACACCATTCTTTGTAAACTCTAGAAATAGTTGTGCGTGAAAATCCCAGTAACTGAGCAGATTGTGAAATACTCAGACCGGCCCATCTGGCACCAACAACCATGCCACGCTCAAAATTGCTTAAATCACCTTTCTTTCCCATTCTGACATTCAGTTTGGAGTTCAGGAGATTGTCTTGACCAGGACCACACCCCTAAATGCATTGAAGCAACTGCCATGTGATTGGTTGATTAGATAATTGCATTAATGAGAAATTGAACAGGTGTTCCTAATAATCCTTTAGGTGAGTGTATATATAGTAATATCTGACCAATAAAAAACATTTGCATACAAAGATGTGGTCACCTATATATTGAGCATCTTTGATCACAAGAAAAAAATAATTTAAAGAAAACAAACAAGAAATTTGCTTGGCACATAGCAGTCTCTGTTGATGTTTCTGAAGTTCATAAAATGGTATTAATGTTAAATCTACATGAATCTACACAGAAATGTTATATAATTCCCCAGCTAATTAATATTCCATATGTCCAACTTACATCCTCATGTGATTTGTTTGTACATTATTTACTCATGGTGCTGCACTGGTGATGCTGAACATCACTTGCTCAATACATGCAATCATTGGACAATCAATCAAGCAGGTTGTGTCAAACAGAACATGAGACGAGTAGGCAGGCACGTCTTACTACAAGCTGTGACTCACGTATTGCAGAGGTTACTGTCTATCAGCTTGTCGACTCCTGATACTCACGTGCTGTAGTGCTATTTTCCTCACCACTGGACCCCTGGAGTGATCAAAGGCCATTATTAAAATGCAAACTTATCAAAGTCAAACCTTCATCATTTAAATTAAATCATTTCAAGCTTGACTGGCTCTCCTCTTTTCTGCCTCCCCTTCATTTTTCATTTCCATCCCTTGCCCATCCTCATTTCAGGAAGACGATCTGCCACTCACGCAAAATTGCTTCCATTTGCATAACTGATGCTTCATTTGGGCTGGGACTGTTTCTGTGGCGATGTCACTGCACAATGGCAAGGCAGTGACAGCAATAACGAGCGAATTGAACTCTCCCACCTCTCAATTTAGGGATCAATCTTGCAGTCAAGGACAAGTGTTCCTTAAGTTGACATTTCCTTCACCCTCTGGCTGAACAGATGTTCAGGCTTCAACTGTCAGAAGTACTCTGATAGTTAGTCATGGAATGATTTATTCATCATTTAGGATAGCCTTTAAGAAAGTAGACAAATACGAGTCTGTGTTTGTCAAGGCAGAACAGTAAAGTTTAATGGGGCAGAATTATAATGATGTTTTTAAGATGGCTCTCTGTACACAGTATTACTGCATATTGCATGGGAGGTTCACAGTAATTTAGGAAAATCTGTCTTCCCTTTGATCATTAAAATTCTATCATATCTATTCATCAGTGAACGATAGCTAAAGGATCAAATGTATACATTTTAAAGGGAAAAACTTGCAAGAGACATCGACCATCTGAGCCCAAAAGAGTTGTAACATGAGACAAAGAGGACGCAAAGAGGACTCAGTCTGGGAGGTGCTCCGTAAATTGCGATGGTCTCTTAGAATGAGCAATATTGCCACTGACATTTCAGTAGCCGACAGATTCAGCTGAGCAGTTATTACAAAAACCAAAGCGGACAGGTTTGCTGTCTTTCTTTAGATGCTGTGGCGCATTGTGAAGTGCATTAAAGATATTTTCTCCTACAGCAAGGATTTTTTTAAAGTGTTCTACTCAGTAGTAGTGTTCTACAGGCTTTGAAGAAAGTATTTCAGAGGTTAACTTCAAACATACTTTCTGAACTGTGTTAAAAAAGTTATATTTTCACATATATATTTCAATTTGTTCTCTATTCTTATGCAGAACATGAAAGGCCTGTAGATAGGTGAGCAATTAAATAGTTATTTCAAGTTTTAAATAAAAAGGCTTTGTAGAACTGAGAAAAACAGTATTTCTCTCTTATTTGTGCCTTTTTAAGTCAGTGGCAATGAGTTTCTGATCATAGTTTTCAAAGTAACATGGGAAACACATTAGTGTCCTCTACATTGTCTAAGAATTCATTCTTATGAGACCTGCTCTTGATCCACAATATGCTAAAAGTTCTTTTACTTTGATATCAAATTTTCTCTTTGTGTCAAAATCCGTAGGGAATTTTGTGACTAATCATAGTCATTATTCTTTCATCCTCTCTCCCTTTTTACTTTAAAGTATCAGGGTCATAAGAGAAAAGATATAAGAGCTGACATGAGTGGGAGAAGGACGGCACCTTTGAATGACTTTTGATAAAGTAGCTGTCAAGAACAGGGCAAAGTAATGTCACAAACTTGGAGTCGAGTGTATTCCTTTGACCAAAATTCTTTTTTCACTCTAAAAAGATGCTCCTTTTCATCTTTTATGGTTTATTATGATTTTCTGGACAGGAAATCAAACATACAGAATGCAGTTTGTCAAGAGTATAACTGTAATTGTTTTCCCTACGTGATAATGACGTTCTCTTTTGTCCTGATAGTGAATTCTGTTGTATCAAATACATTTTGCCATAAGGATTTAAATACCTTGTTTAATCTGCCTACACTTGCACAAAAATAACGTAAAATATGCTAATTTAGGCAATTACTCATTAGCTTTTTAGAATTTGCAATTAAATCCTAATATTAACACCATAATTTTTCTCATTAGATTCCACTTATTGTTGCCTAATTAAAGCATACAGAAGCATGTGTTGCAATATTTGGTCATTTCCTTGATCTGCCTGCAAATTGAATGGACAGAGCTTAATTAGACTGCAAGTTTATGATATTCACTTCATTTGATTGCCTCACCAGAGGTTTAAGCTTAAAAACCGGATAATAACGGCAACAAAATGAATCAATTAGACATTAGTAGATCAACAGTATTATTCCACAGTTGAATGCTGGAATAAAATAAACTCTTTTTAGGTAGTAATTCCAAAACACATTATTAGTGAGTCCTTGTTTGACTTTGGTGTGTAATTAAATTCTCAATTCAGAAATATTCTGATCTCATTTCAACTTTTGAAATCTTAGTTATAAGCTGACTTATGTACTGTTTGCGAAGTGTTTTTTTTCTGTAGCATATTATAAATACCCTCTTAGTTTAGGATATGAGTCATCAAACATACAGAATGTCAATGTGTTTTGTAAATTGTAGGTCCTTAAGGGTGCTTCATATGACACATTATGGACAACAGAATAATCCACTTGCCCTTGAAAGAGAGTATTCTTGTGGAGACTCAGCAAACTGAATGAACCTCCCTCACATAAAATGGAAATAGCCTCTTTGTGATGGGGTACTAAATAACATAGAAGGTTAGTGGAAATGATGACAGCATTTTTATTGGGCATCCACATAATGGTCTTCCTACACCAGCTTGTTAGGAGGGAGTTCACAGTGTCTTTAATGAGGACTCACAGATTAAGAACGCTTATAGGGGTAATTTCCCACCAAGTGCATGATTTTCTCCTTTTTACTTCCCTGTCAAAGTTTAGAAGTTATTTCATATGATTTCCCAAAACAGAACATTTATATTCAATTACAATAAAATCAATAACTACAAATTGAAAACAACAGATAAAAGACCAAAGGACTTGGCTTAGTGGTCTGTCTCCATGTATACACTTTCTGTGCATGTTCCAGCAGCCTCCCATCCTTTCAAGCGGAACGGTATCAGCAGGCAGCCATTACACGGGCCACTGTCAGTAGCATCCAACTCTAAAATAGCTCCTCTTGCAGTGTTTGCCCGGTTGGTTTCAGTCTCTGGCAGAGCAGAGATGGGCTGGGTACTGTAACTCACAAAGTAGACAGATGAGTCCTACTCAGAGAGGGGCAATCTCTCCATCTGCCTATGTAACAGAGCACAGGTGGGGAGGACATAGCAGATATTTTGTGCATCGAATTAATGAGCAGGTCCAAGGAATGCACCTATGTGTGTGTGTGTGTATGTTTGGAGGTAGTTCTGTAATGCTGAAAGGCAGGTGAGAAATGCAGTAGATTAGGCTGTAAGATTTTTTATTGGCCATTTTAACTTGTGATTGTGATACAATATATTTATTTTAAAAATGTATGAATTGGTCAAATTTTATATTTAAAATTTCAAAATAAATTTGTCTAAAAACTATTGTGACGAATACAAAACATGCTTATTTTGTGGAGTATAGTATGTTTTAATTTACTTTTTAAGTAAGGAACCTGCTGATCTTATTAAAATAATTAATTTATATTTAATTTAAAATAATTAATTAATAATAATTTTTCATTTAAACATGCAAAATGAAATGTACCTGCAGCTTTCAGTAAAACAGTAACTAAAATTCTTTGTTTTCTTCTTTAGGTGGCGTTCTTGTTTGTGGAGCATGCAGCTATCAATAAAAAATAAGCTGTTCATAGAAAATATTTTGAGAGACATTTATATATGATACTGCATTCCTCCTAGGTATTCAGTAATGAGAATACTATGCATTCATTAAACAGGAAAAGCACTGTAGGGTGCCTAAATTTCATAGATTATTAACAAAGACTGCTGATTTACTGTTCAGTCATATAGGTGAAATTCCTCCAAAAGCAATGGAAGTAAAACTATGCTTCATCTGCCCTCTTATGAGGAACTGTAAATTTGTCTTTCAAAAAAAAAAAAAACTATTTTATTCAGTAAGTTTCATTATTTCGTAAAGAGCTGTGTGAAGTGTGTTGGTTGCTCGTAAAAAAAGTGAGTTTTGTGAATTATTCAGTGAGCTGCTTTGCATAGCAAAGGCCGGCAGAGAGGAGGGGGTTGTGGAGTCGGGTGAATCTTGAGTTGAGGAATGACACAGTGTTGCTTCCTCCTCTCAGCTTCTCATCACGTTAATTACCGTATCTGGCTCTCGTCAGGGCCACAGTACCTCTCAAATCTCAGTCACATACGACTTGCCAGTGGGAAGAAAATAATATTTGTCTTTGTTTGCTTTCAGGGAGGGATTTATGCATTTAAAGCTACAAATTACCATGGCCATCAGTAAATAACTTTTAGGAGAATATTCAACAGTTTCAGTCATAGCATTTCTGCTAATCTGTTATATGTATGACCATCAGCAGTGAAAAAAGATGTTGATCATTGGATTTGATGCATATTTACAGCCATTACTTTGCCCCACTGATGGACGTAAATGCCGCCATTTATGGATATAAATGTACATGGTAGCAAAACTTTATCTTGAGATTTAGCATATATCTGAATCAGTTTACATTAATATCACACACACACACTTGTTGGTGTGGACTCAGGATGATAAAGTCAATTACTACGCCTCAAAATGGACACATCTGTCTGTTTTCTCTTAATTAATCATGCTCTAATTTAATAACATAATCAAAACAAGACTTACATAAACAAGATGGTTGCTGTAGTGTTTGTTTTATATTTATTTCTGCAACTGCTCCCAGGGCTATTACAAAATAAACCCCCTACTCACAAATGGGGTATTGTTGATAGCCTGGAGTAATTAGGGATGCTCTGGGGTTTGGTTTAAAGACGCAGGCTCTATCCTCCATAAAAGACATTCTCCTCAGAGAGAGGGACTCAGTCAGGACTGAAATAATCAATGATTTGTGGTTTCCATTTTGAGTCTCAGTGTGAAGCTGCTTAGTCCTGCTTCACTGCACAGTACGTAAGCTGTTCGCTTCATCGCTGTTACAGTCAACCAGTCTATGAGACGGCGACGCACACCCACTTTGCATATAGATTTTCATGACTTCACATGTAGGCCTGCGTATAATCAGAAGAGTATGCATATCCTGAACTCATAATTTGGTACTCCCCCATATCCCTGGCTGGGATCGGACACAGTTTTTTTTCATAAGTTCAATATATTGGCACACCACTGGAATTAGCAGAGTAGTTCTTCCAGACAGTCACAAATATTAAACATATCTTTTGTTGAGATCATTTTAGAGGTTTTTAATTTTTTTTGCAACTGAATCACCTTTTTAAATGGTCCCTTTGAATAATGACAAACCATTCTCTCTTTCAATACTAATTTTCTGCATTTGTGATGTGTGTCTGAAAATTCTGCCAATGCCACATAAGAAGGGAGCTTGCAGGGTCCATTGCTAGTGATTCTATTTTTAGCCATGTGTAATTTAAAGATAATGAGCTCTATTTGCATTTTCCATCCCTATCAGACAGCACAGACTGAATGGCTTTCTCTGTTTGCCTCCTTATTCACCTCTGCTATGCTAACTAACTCACTTTAATTTGCACTCTTCTTCCAGTGGAATGTTTTTATACTTTCATTTAATATTTGTCCTACTTTAAAGGTGCATTTTTGTCCTTGCTAAAACTTTTACACATAAAGAAATGAATAGGATTTCATCAAATGCAATTTAAAATTCATTTAAATGCAATATGCACTATTCAACGGTATTAGTATTTGATTTTTCAGTTTCGTGGCGTTTGAACACCATGAACATTAATTTCAACTGTTCTAGTACATGAAAAGAAGTACCACGCTTGACTTTATACAATGTAACAGTCTTGGTGGAAAAGCAATTAACTTGAATTTGTATTTGGATTTTTGCTCATCTCCTAAGCCATCTAGAATCAGCATGCTTGAAATTAATTGGCCTCCTTCGTACAGACTTCCTGCTAAGTTCCTGTCCTTCTCCTTAACATCGAAAAAAGCTCCCCAAATCAAAAGAACTACAAATCAGAAGTTTCTCATCTCAAGCCGAGCCATCTGTCTTCTTTTGTGTATAAAATAGAGCCCATGGGTTTGGACCAGCCCTCTCGGTTTTTCAATCAAATTCCCAGCCCGCTGCTTCTGAGTGGCAACTGGCCCACATCTAAGCCTGGCGCTCAATGGAGTTTCTCTGTGGTAAGAAGCTAAATCTGCTGCAGTGAACCATGCCTGATGTGTTAATGGTGGATCCTTTGCTCCCTCTGAAATGCCACACTCCAATCAGCAACCCCAGCTGACTCTTGTTCTTTCGTCCTCCACGCATCCCTTTCACTGTAATTAGCTACAGTGTGCCCACTGATTGGACCCCTTATTCTCTTTTTCTATTAGCTGTGTAGTGGGACATCTTTTCTCTCCCCAGGAGGCAGACAGGAAGTGTCATGGAGATTGGGCTTATCACGAAAATCTAAATAAGGAACATTTCGTCTCTATCATTGCACAACAAAGAATGCCTCATTTTCTTAAATTTGATTTTGCAGCGTAATTTACAGACTAGCTGATGGGCTTTGTGAGTCATTGTGATCTAATACACATTCTTTGGATGTTAACAAACGAAAACATATCTGTTCTTGATGAGGGTGAGATTAGCATTGTTAATTATGACCTTAAGAGAGGCATTACAATTCTCTCGGTGAGTGCACTACAGCACTGCTAGTTCTCTCTCTCTTAAATATCATATTTTTTAAAATGATAATAATAATAACTATTATTATTATATCCTATATTATACTATATATTTCTTCTTATTATAATTTTTTTTGCTGTTGCTTTTTATAGTACATAGGCTAATGATATTACAATATATATCCATATATACAATTCATTCTCACTCCCAAGGCTAGGAAACCAAATGCTTTCAGTAAGAAACCTATGCCAGATACACAGATACGAAAAGCATGGGAATGCTATCGTTATTAGATTATATTGTATATTCAAGTATAATTTAGTAATTATGACATATATGTTGGGGTACGATTTAAACAGCACAATCATTTTATTCTCATGACACTATTTACACTCACAATTTATTCAAAATTTCTATGTGTGAAGAACAGACCCAAAAGCAATTACAGTCTCCATCTGCCATAAGAATAAGCATTACGTCAGCTTCGAATGTGAAATGCCATTGACTCTCGTGTGTCTCGTGTGGTAACTTCAGTGTCTTATAGTGATGCTAAAGCACTTGGCCATGTTTCAGTTTTTAATGCCTTGGGAGTAAGAATGGGATGGTATATATCTGTATATAAATGTATATTTTTTTTCCTATTGATTTTGTAGTAAAATATTACCTGGATGTTTTTTTTAACAGGTTTCATGAGATTTAATCTTAGCCATACTGGCAATAAAATTTCAAAACATAGCTAGAACATTTTTCTTAAGGCAATAAGAAAAAGTACCTTTTGATTAGCATCTTTATTTTCATCCTGGAGATGAACTCTTTGTCCTATTTTTAAGTCTTCTACAATGGATTAGTTTATTTATTTATTTATTTTTTCAAATAACAATAGGCTACTGATGTATAATATATATACATGTATATACATTTATAATTTTTTTCTTTTTGAGTTTGGACTGAAATATTACCTAAGTGTGTTTTTAACTGGTTTTGTGAGATTCGTAATTTCTCAAAGCAAACCTTGAACATATTGCTTGGCTTAAGGAAATAAGCAAAAAGTACCTTTGATTAGAGTCTTTATTTTTATCACTGAGATGAACTCATTGTCCTACACTGTATTTTCCCCTTTCTGTCTCCCAGCAATCATGAAAGCTTTTCGATAGAGGTTAATGAAATGAAATAAATTGGCTTGTAATGCATGGGAGGCTGTAAAGGTAATGGAATTTGAAGAGTGTCAGTAAGAAAGGGGAAATGGGGTGGAGATTGTATGAGATCTGTGTTCCGAGGGCTGTGAAACATGGAAGATGCGATATAGTTCAGAGAGTAAGGGACTCATTTATACAACCATCCTCAGACCTTTCATCAATTAAAAAAATAAATCATTATGTATATCATAATATACACTCACCTAAAGGATTATTAGGAACACCTGTTCAATTTCTCATTAATGCAATTATCTAATCAACCAATCACATGGCAGTTGCTTCAATGCATTTAGGGGTGTGGTCCTGGTCAAGACAATCTCCTGAACTCCAAACTGAATGTCAGAATGGGAAAGAAAGGTGATTTAAGCAATTTTGAGCGTGGCATGGTTGTTGGTGCCAGACGGGCCGGTCTGAGTATTTCACAATCTGCTCAGTTACTGGGATTTTCACTCACAACCATTTCTAGAGTTTACAAAGAATGGTGTGAAAAGGGAAAAACATCCAGTATGCGGCAGTCCTGTGGGCGAAAATGCCTTGTTGATGCTAGAGGTCAGAGGAGAATGGGCCGACTGATTCAAGCTGATAGAAGAGCAACTTTGACTGAAATAACCACTCGTTACAACCGAGGTATGCAGCAAAGCATTTGTGAAGCCACAACACGCACAACCTTGAGGCGGATGGGCTACAACAGCAGAAGACCCCACCGGGTACCACTCATCTCCACTACAAATAGGAAAAAGAGGCTACAATTTGCACAAGCTCACCAAAATTGGACAGTTGAAGACTGGAAAAATGTTGCCTGGTCTGATGAGTCTCGATTTCTGTTGAGACATTCAGATGGTAGAGTCAGAATTTGGCGTAACAGAATGAGAACATGGATCCATCATGCCTTGTTACCACTGTGCAGGCTGGTGGTGGTGGTGTAATGGTGTGGGGGATGTTTTCTTGGCACACTTTAGGCCCCTTAGTGCCAATTGGTCATCGTTTAAATGCCACGGCCTACCTGAGCATTGTTTCTGACCATGTCCATCCCTTTATGACCACCATGTACCCATCCTCTGATGGCTACTTCCAGCAGGATAATGCACCATGTCACAAAGCTTGAATCATTTCAAATTGGTTTCTTGAACATGACAATGAGTTCACTGTACTAAAATGGCCCCCACAGTCACCAGATCTCAACCCAAAAGAGCATCTTTGGGATGTGGTGGAACGGGAGCTTCGTGCCCTGGATGTGCATCCCACAAATCTCCATCAACCGCAAGATGCTATCCTATCAATATGGGCCAACATTTCTAAAGAATGCTTTCAGCACCTTGTTGAATCAATGCCACGTAGAATTAAGGCAGTTCTGAAGGCGAAAGGGGGTCAAACACAGTATTAGTATGGTGTTCCTAATAATCCTTTAGGTGAGTGTATATATATATATATATATATATATATATATATACTGTATATATACACACATACATCTGCTTTGTGAGTGTATTTGTCACTGCTGTGCTAAATGGCTGTTGTTCTAGATACATTTAAAGGCCCAATGAAGTGCCTTGAAACACGAAGCATTATTCAAAGTGTTGTAATTTTCACTGAAGGGCGGAACATATCAAGCAGCTCCGCCTCTTTTTAAAAATAGCCAATAGCATTTCACAGCTCGACCAGAGCTGTTGAGCTTATGACAGCCACAGTGTAATAGATTCCCCTTTTAGATTTAATAAAACTGTAACTAAAGCTAAACCGTGAACATAATCATACTGAGTATGTGTAGTTTGAAAAGTGTAATTTATGTCTCTTTTACTTGTCAGTGCTGTTTATAATGCAGAGTCTCTCTAACCGTTTCTTCTCCTAATGTCCTCCATAACGCTTTATAAATATAGCACTCTGTGTAGAATTTAAATGGGTCCGATATGTTTTGTGGTCTGCTTTTGTGGTATCATTTGTGGTATGATCCGCTCTGTGCTATCGTGTCTCTGGACCGGAGCAGACTGTGTGCATCTGCGGACAGTCTGTAGAACCAGACTTCATTCGCCCCAATGGAAAGAATATTTACAGCGTCTGAATCATCTCCTATCCCCTGACCAATTTCCACCACAGCGTCAGTGTAGGGGGCGGGATGCTTCAGATTCTAGAGAGCATTTGATTGGACAGAAAATCTGATGAGAAGCTGAAGTGCATATTGATCCATATTGGCGGATATGAGAGACTGTACGTTTTGAACGCTTATAACTTCTAAATGTGAATTTAGTTATTGTTTTGGAGCACACTAGCTTAGCTTATAGATAACCTTAAGTCTAACATATTCATACTAAAAGCCAAAAAACTTTAATTTTGATTTCATGGGGACTTTAAACACTTTAAAAAATGCAATAAGTGTGACATAAATGTGAATGCAGTATCTTTGTAATGTTTTACTCTCTCTTGGCTGTTTTTTACACCATATTTCTATTCTGAGAGTGTTGTAATATTTTCTATACAGTGTTCAATGGTGATATCAAGTGCAGACCGTGTGCCTTCTCATCTGCCAGGATGAGATAGAGAGGTTGGTCAGAGGCAAACAGAAACTCTCCCGGCAGATTCCACACATTACAAAAGCTCCTGAGGCATTACTGAGCTTCTAAAATAGAGTTATGTTTAACATTGAGAGAGAGAGAGAGGGAGAGAGAGTTAGCGATATCCAGTTAGCGATGATGAGTTCTGCTAATGCTGCCTTCTGGGAAGTGATTTAAGTGATTTTGGTCTGAATAAAATGGACGTGACAGACAATGTCATATCTCTTTATTTCTTTTACATTTTTTAACAAACACCATAAACTTTTTTTTGCCTTACTGCAGCAAGATGAAGAGTAAAGGATGCATGCTAGGTGTGTAGCTGAGGCTTTATCTATTTATTTTATAATTGTTGTACTACCAAAGAGAATAATGGAAAATGTAGTTTGTCGTTAGCTCTATGCCAACTAAATTGTTTTCAGCATTCATAAATACAACTTAATATGATAAATACAACTACGTTTTTGTCATTATTCTTTAATTGACACAACATAAAACTCATCAGGGATCAAAGGAAATCCCAATGGTAATTATTGTAGAACAGTGACTGTACACTCATCACATAAATATGATTCTGGCATGACTTAAGGACAGTATTTTAAAACTAATGGCATGTTGGAGAAGATGAATGGACTCTCATTTCACCCCTGATCATGACCTCAGATAAGTCTCAGTTAAGTATATAGATACATGAGTCCAATCGGGCAAGATAAAATATGAAAAACTGAGAAGGCACGCTCTGTATGTACCCGTCGAGTTATTAACATATGCTTCAACATGTTTCTCCCACCATTGCACTGGGTGAAGTTGGAGTGGCAAGCTGTTGATTGCTCATTGTGAACAGTGCCCTTTTTCTCACAATGCATCTCCACAGAATAATTGTTAGGCTGTTGTATGGAGACTTTGGCTTGAGTCAATGTGCGTGTGTGTGTGAACATCTGGAGTTTGCCTGGCATTATTTCCACAGCCTGGGGCAAAAGTCTTCCAGAGCGTGAGTGTGCGACAGAGAGAGAGAGAGAGACAGAGAGGGGTAATTTGTTTTGTTTGAGCAGAGGGGACGGTAGGGAGTGAAGAGTGCTTAAATTGATTGATTGGTGGCTCGTAGAGTAGTGGACCGGGCCATAATTACTCTTTGTGCCTGGTGTGATAAGGAAATTAATCAAACCATTATGTTGCTCCGTTTTATCATCAGGTAGCAATAATTGAATAAACTAACTTCACTTGTCTTCAGAATGACTTTCCCCGCTATACGTGCCGACCATCTTTTGCACAGAAGGTTGGACATTTTCCTGTTGTTTATTATGTAAACAAGAAAATTATTCTGAAATGATTCCTTTTTATCATTCCATCTGTTTGTCCGTCTGTTTGTCGTCATACCTGTCTACAACTCTGCATCTGTTCTACAGAAACTTTGCTTTAGACACTAATGCAAGCTGTGTAAAAATTCACTCCGATTGAAGAAAGAAATCCAGTGAGATTTAAAAGATTCACATGCATTGAGAGGTTGTAACTTTCTGTTGTTTTGTCGCTCTTGCGTACCTCCCACTGAGCAGAACAAATGTAAGAGAGATGGGAGGGCTGGAATAAGCTGCTAAATCAGTCTGATTGTTCTTAAATCCTTCATGTCCACTTGTATCGCTCAGCGGAGCCTTCATGCAGAGTTGGAAATAAGGCAGCCAATTCTGTTTGTGGATTTTCTTCTCGCTGACTCCACCCACCCCACCCCCACTTGCCTAACTCGCTTTCCTTTTCCCCCTCACTCTGAAAGTGTCTCTACAAATCAATTACCTTCCCTGGCTCGTTTGGGATTTAGCGAGGACATTGTCTGTGGCAGATAATGAGGTCTGGTGCTGTGATTTTCTTTCTCCCATGATGCCAAGCAGGTTATTTTCTCAGTGTAGGCAGCAGGCCTCATGTTGCAGAAATTTAAGCTGGTGTTATTGTCTTCCCATTTTATCAAATAAGAGGCAACAGCTCAGCCTTACACGGAATAGAAATCAAGGCCTGACAAAATAATTACAGAAAGTACAGAACTTTTATGCAGCACTTGGATTTGTAATGATATGATAGCCAGTGAAGATTCATGTGTAATTGCATTTGATCATTTTCATTTTTGGGTGTGTTCGTTGGCCTGCAACAACAGCCGAAGGCATGAATATACAAAAGTTATTTGGGTCAAAGTGCAAATTTCAATAGTACCTGCAATGCTTTCGGTATATATAGCTACATCTTTAACATTTAGTTTTTGTTCACACTTACAGCTAATCTGATTAGTTTTAGTTTGATATTCCCTATTCTGATAGGTAGGGATGCATGATCCTATAAACTGCTTCCATTAGGAGACATGAGCTCAGTTCCTCATGAAGGGTTCCCATCAGTGGCGCAGAGGACGGGCACGCAGGGCATGTAGGCTATCGACGATAGTCAGAGATATTATCAAAATCATCACATATTTGTGTTATTAAATTTGGCATTTTCAATTAATGTAGGCCTGCTATATTCTTCTTCTTATTAGCATTATTATTAGGTTACTTTTATTATTAAATTAATAGGCTATTAGGCTACAATAAGTTTGGCCCGCAATAATTTCACAGAGCATCCCCGTATAACTGACACACTGTGAGGGATAATAAAAGATTAGGTTATTACTCCTCATTGAAAATGCTTTGAAAACATTTAGGTCTATTATACAATTAATTATAGGCCTATAATTAATATTATTAAGAGTCTATAATATTTTTGAACACTGAATTGTCATCGATGAAAATTAAGAGCAGCTTTATTTCAAGCACAGACTTTAAAAAAAACAACCTGTTTAACACTAAATACTTTTCTTCTCTTTTTTTACTATGTGCAGCCACAAGAGAAATATAATGGGAATAAATTAAGACACTTATATACCGTTATCAGCATATGTTGAAGTAGCTGCATCTCTCGTTATCTCTGAGACAATATGCGCCGTTAATGTAGTGTGATGAAAGCAGTTTTTACTTTCATAGTTTGCACACTGCTTGCGAGGGGGGCCTCGGACTTGCGGTTCGCGGTGGGGCCCTGCGGATTTGCGCTACGCCACTGGTGCCCATGGGTTTGTTATGCACATCCACTGTTATTAGGCAAGTGTGTATGTGTTACTCAAGAATAATACAACTTCCATAATTGTGTAATTATTCATTTGTATTGTTCTTGACCTGGTAGCAGTGTGATGCAGCAAGTTTACTTGTCTTTAGAGCTTTAGATTACTTTTAGATTACATCGCAAAAATGTATAATATAAAATGTCCTTTGCTTTCTGGTCATTAATCAGATTACATTTCATGCAGAGGATCTTCATATTTTTGGAAATGTTTAAATGATGAATATCAAGTCTTGATTCAAAAAGGCATGTCCATTTGCCTAAAACATGGTTTAATTGCCATGTCTGGCCTAACCATACCCATCATTAGTATCAATATCACAATAAAAAGAGGTTGTCTTTTACCCTGAATGTTAGACAAACAATATAATCACTTTTCAGTTTGATAGATGGAGCTCTGGAGTCAGTTAATCAGTATCCACCCTTAATTAACATGCTCAATCATGTCTCTCTCTCTCAAAATGATCTGCCGCCCACCTTTTCCATGATAGTCATTATCAGTTTTTTTAGCTGTGGATATGACAGGCCTAATAGCACTGGATAGCCTCAGTGAACTACAGGATGGACAGGGGACTTGTATATCAGATGTGTCCGCAGTAGGAGGATGGTGTCTCGTTTTTTTGTCTGTTGTCCTCTCGCAGACCAAGAGCCTAGGGGGTAGTCTGTAAGGCTTTTAGTACTAGAGGTACTGTAGTTCAAACATAGCTCTGATTTTACAAGTTTTCTTTTTTTCTACAAGAGGGAAACACAAAGATAAAAGAATATGAAATATTCTTGAAGAATTTGTTCTACATTTCTCATCTAGTCTGTGACAGGTCTTCTTGTTGAGTGTTAACATCACTAATTAGTCTGAGTGTTAAAGCATATAATTATGGGTCATAAGTTAGCTTGCATGAAACATCTCATACTTGTTCATATCTGGCTGTCATGGTAACTATAGCACCATAACACTTCTTCCCTGATGAATCAGAACAGACTATGAGTGTCTTTAAGAGCAATATAATGGAAAGTGAAACAATAAGCAGTTTGTTATCAGAACTCGACAATTTGAATTACGCTTTTTCACAGATACATAAACTCCTGCACTGCATATGTATGTGTGTGCATCCAGGCAAGTTAGGTTATGACAAGAAGGGTTAATTCTGTGTTTAGTAAAATGTGTTCATAATTCTCTGTTTTGCTGTCATCTCATGATCTTTTTCAAAATTTCATTGCATAAACATTCTAATTGGAGATACACTCACCTAAAGGATTATTAGGAACACCATACTAATACTGTGTTTGACCCCCTTTCGCCTTCAGAACTGCCTTAATTCTACGTGGCATTGATTCAACAAGGTGCTGAAAGCATTCTTTAGAAATGTTGGCCCATATTGATAGGATAGCATCTTGCAGTTGATGGAGATTTGTGGGATGCACATCCAGGGCACGAAGCTCCCGTTCCACCACATCCCAAAGATGCTCTATTGGGTTGAGATCTGGTGACTGGGGGCCATTTTAGTACAGTGAACTTATTGTCATGTTCAAGAAACCAATTTGAAATGATTGGAGCTTTGTGACATGGTGCATTATCCTGCTGGAAGTAGCCATCAGAGGATGGGTACATGGTGGTCATAAAGGGATGGACATGGTCAGAAACAATGCTCAGGTAGGCCCAATTGGCACTAAGGGGCCTAAAGTGTGCCAAGAAAACATCCCCCACA
This sequence comes from Rhinogobio ventralis, assembly GCA_039654625.1. Lineage (NCBI taxonomy): Eukaryota > Metazoa > Chordata > Actinopteri > Cypriniformes > Gobionidae > Rhinogobio > Rhinogobio ventralis. The sequence goes on from CM077194.1 coordinate 10,234,808, forward strand.
CCATTACACCACCACCACCAGCCTGCACAGTGGTAACAAGGCATGATGGATCCATGTTCTCATTCTGTTTACGCCAAATTCTGACTCTACCATCTGAATGTCTCAACAGAAATCGAGACTCATCAGACCAGGCAACATTTTTCCAGTCTTCAACTGTCCAATTTTGGTGAGCTTGTGCAAATTGTAGCCTCTTTTTCCTATTTGTAGTGGAGATGAGTGGTACCCGGTGGGGTCTTCTGCTGTTGTAGCCCATCCGCCTCAAGGTTGTGCGTGTTGTGGCTTCACAAATGCTTTGCTGCATACCTCGGTTGTAACGAGTGGTTATTTCAGTCAAAGTTGCTCTTCTATCAGCTTGAATCAGTCGGCCCATTCTCCTCTGACCTCTAGCATCAACAAGGCATTTTGGCCCACAGGACTGCCGCATACTGGATGTTTTTCCCTTTTCACACCATTCTTTGTAAACTCTAGAAATGGTTGTGCGTGAAAATCCCAGTAACTGAGCAGATTGTGAAATACTCAGACCGGCCCGTCTGGCACCAACAACCATGCCACGCTCTAAATTGCTTAAATCACCTTTCTTTCCCATTCTGACATTCAGTTTGGAGTTCAGGAGATTGTCTTGACCAGGACCACACCCCTAAATGCATTGAAGCAACTGCCATGTGATTGGTTGATTAGATAATTGCATTAATGAGAAATTGAACAGGTGTTCCTAATAATCCTTTAGGTGAGTGTATATACCAAAGGACAGCAGCATACTTCCTTGAGTGGTAATTAAAGCAGAAGTAATTCATTTCTGTCCCACTAGTGTCACTCAACAGAATCAAAAAAAAAAAACCTCTTTTTCCAAACAGTCTTCTATTGAGCAGACGCACAGATCCCGTTCCAAACTCAAGCTATTGGTTGCTGTATCGGGCCAATCAAACAAAACTAAACAAGAACTGTGCCACACGGTTTATGCTTTTCTGGAAATTCCCTAACAAAGAGCTCCAGTCTCTACATAATAAAGGGATAGATCACCTAAAATGAAAATTCTGTCACCCTCATGTTATTCCATACCTGTATGACTTTTTTTCTTCACTGGAACATTAAAGAAGTTTTGACAAATATATTAGCTAAGTAAATTAGGTCTGATCTTAAAAGAAAGGTATGTTTACATGCATAAATGAATCCGATTTCAGATTTTAAAACCTCTGCTTATATAAACCCTTAATGTTGCATTCCTAACAAAATTATAGTGTAGTGCAAAACTACCCAGTTGTCATTTTTTGGACTGGAGAAAGCCACCACAATAATGCCATCAGAACTACCACAAAAATAATTGCTGTTTTTGCTTTGGTGACATATCTAAAAAGAAAACTGAAATATATATATATATATATATATATATATATATATACACACGCACACACACACATAATGGCACTGCGCATGTGTGCAAGGTATTTTTGAGTCCAATTGAGAAAATTGTCAGATTTTTTTTCCTGCTAATTATTTAAAGGTGCTGTATGTAAGTTTTTCACTTTACTAAAGCATAAAAATACCATAATATGCTTGCAGATATTTATAAAACATGCTGTTTTTGTTTTGGTCTGTGCAATACCGCACGCCGCCAGTTTACCCAATAGTATTTGAACACCCCAGGTTGCCAGTTGGTGGAAAACACATTGTATGAACGAGAGCATATTAAAACGCGGATAAATCAACTCATCAACTTACAGTGTTGTCAATTGCGCTCGCTCCTGTTGCGTGTCCTCAAGCTGGCAACCTGTGTGAGCATCGAGTCTGAGGAGGAAGGGGCGGGGGAAACAACAATCTCCAATATTTTGAATTTGGACTGCAGTACCCATTTCAATTCTGCTAACTTCACTGCAATCCTGCATACCGCACCTTTAAAGTTTATACCACCTCTTTTAATCTGTCCAATTTAGGTGTTTACATGAAGGTCTTTGAGTCCGATTGAGCCATCTATTTGATTGTAAACAGATTATTTAGGTGCATGTAAATGTAGCTATTGTAAATGTTGCTATTTTTAAGTCTTTTAGGGATGATTGAGGTGTTGATAAGTATCCTCCTTAACTGCTGTCTTAAAATTACCAAAGAATGTTTGAATTGCTTGTTTTGGTGCACTTTCTCACATCATGACCCAGCTGGCGGTGAGTACTGTGAAATTCTGTGTGGTCACATGAATGTACCTCTGTATGTGGTTTCAGCAATCCAATCACAAAATGTTTTGGACCACTGCAAAAACTGCATCGTTATACTTGTTGGCAATAGGGCCTATGTGTGTGTTTGGGCACCTGTGTGACAAACTTCTAAAACAGACCTCTGTTTTGTTTGTTGTCTTTGTAGAGTTGTGACATTTCTCCCACCCACCTTTTTCTGTGTGTTTGTGTGCGTCCTGAGCCATCTGCCTCTCTTTCTGGATCACGCTCCCTTCTCAGTCTTCCATTCTTTCCACTGCCTTTCTCTCCCATAACACCGGTATCAGTGTCATGTGACAGTAGCTGTGAGGAGACCTGAGCTAAGAGCCATGACTCATTTTTAACAACAGAAACACATCAACACAACCTGGAGAGCTGCCATTAGACTGCCACAGAGACCCCACATCACAGCACAAACAACACACCACGGACAGGACAAGGCCCTAAATTTTTTAACACTTTATAGTCCCTGATTTTCAGTTATTATTTTCTTGTGCCTGACTAATTTATTTATATGAACAATGTTTTTTATAGACCCAAGGTTGTGGTTGTCATAAGCTTTTTTTAATCAAAATGGTGATTAAATGGCCCTTTTAATATTGCCCATATTTGGACAAACCCCTAATTAGGGTTGGGAAGAGTACCGGTTTCACGATAAACCACAATAAAATTTACTGACGGTTAGTATTATCATTTAAAATTCGATTATCATTTAAACCCTGTTTGATTATCGTGATTTTGAAAACTCTCGGTAAACCCTGCCCAATCAGCATCAGTCTGGCGCAGCGCACAACGTTTTTTGAACGAGAAGAAATGGCGAAAGGCCTCAACGTCTGGACACAAAATTATGTTTTGAGTTGAAATATTTTATCTCACTCACTTGAAATTAACGTTAAGGTTCCGCAAAGAAAAGTTCGCATCAAATGGCTTTGAGCCAAAGACAAACAAACAAATTCAAACAAGGCTATTAAGGGTGACATTTAAGGGATAATAATGTATATTCATTGTACACTTATTACACCACATAAACAATTCACTGATTCTTGAGATAAGGGACAAAACATGTTTTAGATGTTAAAAAATAAAAACTAACACTACATTATTAAAAACTGGTATTTTTGTAGACAAAGGTCTCAGATAATGAACCATGTAAGGGAACAGGCTTATTTCTAAATATTTTTATTCTTTTTAATATTTTTTATTTCTTATATTTATTCACTCTATAACTTAATTTGTGTCAACTCCGTCAGACACACTTAAAAGCATGCTAATTTAATTTAAACTATCCAAAAACAATGTAAAGTCTTCAGTTATGTAATATTGGTGTTCAGTAAAGGAGCTAAGTCATAAAATACATTTTCTGTTTAGTTTTTGGTTTGTTTTCACACTATTATGAACAACCCAGTTTCTAAATTCCTTAATTCTCATCCCTCCTTTTAATATTAAAGGGGTCCTAAATTGAGAAATCAACTTTCCCTTGAGCTTTTCATATATAAAAGGTCATGGTAATATAAGAATATCCTGTAAGTTTCAGAGCTTAAAACTTCCTTGTTAGTCAAAGAAAAGCTTTTCTTGACACCAGGCCCAGCAAACGATCGATCTCAGAATGTGCCAGGCTGTGACGTCCGAGTGTAGTGAAACACCGCCTCTGCAGAAAAAGAACAATGCCTGATTCTGTAGCCCCGCCCACCGATTCGTGCCTGACATGACATAGGCCTACATAGAGCTAAACCGGATCGAACTTCTAAGCAATAAACATACTGCATATAAGCTTCATTCGGATTCCAATATTATGAATGCATGGATGAACTTTATTTTTAATGAATATCCAGCTCACGTGGGGAAGACATTGTGCATTTGTTCCTTCATTTCATCACAGATTTGTTTGTAAACAAGAGACTGGATTTGCAGACAGGATGAGATTACATGAATGAATGAAGCAACACACTTATGTGAGTAAAACATGTTTTTTATATGTGATAGTATTGCATTGTTACAGATCGTTTGATACCTATTCTACGTGTCTAACAGAACATACCTTAGCACGCTGTCAAAGGCTGAAGAATCCTTTATTTGTGGTTCATTGCGATTCAGGATCAGACTTGGGTATGAATGGGTCAGGGCTCGCAAAGCCCAACGTCCCGGGGCTATGTGTTTTCCAGACAGGCTACCAAAACATAAGCCTGGCCTGCCGACGGGCTATCTTAAATAGTGAAATAACATTCCTTTCTTGATGTGCGTTGTTCACTCTCTTGACTTGAAGTTTTGATCATGCTGTCTGCAACGTACTTGGCGTGTGTGTGTGTGTGCGTGTGTGTTAGTGATGCACGGTTCGTCATAAGTTGACCTCAGACAAAATATAATTTTTTTCCACCTTAACCACGTGTTCTACAGCAGAGAATTTTTTTTTTCCTCAGTTGTAGCTGCCTTAATAAACTTATCAAAATGGATTTATCCCACAACTATTTACAGAAACTATTACACTGCGATGACGGAGTTGACATGTTAAGGCTGTGACTGCAGAGACTTCAGTATTGTTTGTTTAAAATATTTAAAAAATCTATAACTTCCTACTCCTACTGTGAGATCCACAATGAGCAGGAAATAGTAAGTGCTCTTCGGAGTTAAAGCTGCCCATGACACTGCCTGATTTATTCAGAATTATAAAAAATCCTGACGGAGTTGACGCAAAGTGAGGACACAAATTTTATAGCTATTTTTTAATGGAAAATATAATTCAATATTTACTTTTTTTATTGTTTGATATTTTAAAGATCTCCGCCTTTTAATGTAACTGTGTATTTTTTTTATTTGTTGCATTTTCAAACACTTTGTTTGGCAGTTTTACATTGTGACCTCATGCTGACGACAGGTTAGATTACATGTGTTTCCAAGTATAGAGTGTGCTTTTAAAATAATACTAAAGAAATTATTTAAAAGTATACAAATTTCCCTTAGATGTAACTTTTTAAGTATTTTTATTGTGTTGATATTCTTACTTTTTAACAAATAGGGCTTTTGTGTTTGGGACATGTTTTGTCCCTTATCTCAAGAATCGTCTCGGTTACGTATGTAACCCTCGTTCCCTGAAGGAGGGAACGGAGACGTACGTCGGAACTGACCGACGAATTGGGATCTGTTTTCAGAGACCGATCTACTTCGAGTGTTCTAAACGAGCCAATGAAGTTTGGCATGCGGTTGACGCATTCCACGATCCGCCCCGCATTGCGGGTATAATTACGGAAGTGGAAGTACCGCATATCGCTTTACAACTGAGGAGCCGATAAGTGACTCGGCCTCCAGCTGAAGCACAGCACCTGGTGACGGGACGTATGTCTCCGTTCCCTCCTTCAGGGAACGAGGGTTACATACGTAACTGAGATGCTCCCTTTCAGTCGGTCACGTTCGACGTACGTCGGAACTGACCGATGAATTGGGATCCCTACTAACACGCTAGAGATGCTGGCCCTTCCAGCGCCCTGCCTGAGCCTGAGGCAGGGAGGTCAGTCACAGCTGTTCCTGCAAGACCCACTCAGTATGACTATTGGATAACGCTGGGAAAGCGTGCCCGTCTCGGGGAGATGGTACGCTGCGGAGCCACGTCCTTCAGTGGAAGGAGAGGTGGAAATACTCATAAGGACTAACCTAGCAGGGTAGTGCTACCTATGGCAGTCTCTGGGGTGGACCCAACCTGGTCCCAGAGGGGGGAAGAACACCGCCAGAGACGACAGAGCGAGCTCTGTCAAGGGAAAGACACGGGGCTAGCCGTTAGGGAACCGCTACATATGGAACCCAGCCTACACACGTTCCACAAGCATACGGGTGCAGGCCTAGTGTCAAACGGCCGCAACGTCTGACACCAAAGGGGTAGCGGAGGAGCTCACAGGATTAGCCATTTCCGGGGAACACAACTGGAGAGGAAAGACGCACGTATCCGGCCCGGAGGCGGGAGTGGCGTATGCAAGCCGACACTAGAACGGGCCATTAGCGCTACTGGCCACTGGGGGCGAGGATGCGGGAAAATACCGGCTCTACACGGAGGCTATAAAATCTAGCGAATGTGTTAGGTGTCACCCAGCCCGCAGCTCTACATATATCTGTCAGCGAGGCACCTTGAGCCAGCGCCCAGGAGGAGGCTACACTCCTAGTGGAGTGAGCTCGCACCCCGAACGGGCAAGGCACGTCTTGGGACTGGTAAGCCAAGACAATAGCATCCACTATCCAGTGGGCTAACCTCTGCTTGGAGACAGCCTTTTCGTTCTGCTGGCCTCCGTAACAGACGAAGAGCTGCTCTGAGGTTCTAAAGCTTTGAGTTCGGTCCACGTAGGCGCGGAGAGCGCGGACGGGACAGAGCAAAGCTAGGGCTGGGTCTGCCTCCTCCGAAGGCAGCGCTTGCAGGTTCACCACCTGGTCCCGGAAGGGAGTGGTGGGAACCTTGGGCACGTATCCAGGCCGGGGTCTCAGGACAACTTGAGAGTTGGCCGGCCCGAATTCTAGTCACGATTCGTTGACCGAAGGTGCATGCAGGTCCCCTACCCTCTTGATTGAGGCCAATGCAGTCAGGAGCACTGTCTTCATGGACAGGATGTTTAGCTCTACAGACTGCAAAGGCTCAAAGGGAGGACCCTGGAGTGCTCTGAGCACCAAGGCTAAGTCCCAAGAGGGTACCGAGGTCGAACGAGGAGGATTCAGTCTCCTCGCACCTCTGAGGAACCTGACGATTAAGTCGTGCGTTTCTACTTACCTTCTACTGCATCGTGATACGCCGCTATTGCGGCGACGTACACTTTGCGGGTGGAGGGAGACAGCCTTCGCTCCAGCCCATCTTGCAGAAAAGAAAGCAAGACATTAATCGAACACCTTCGGGGGTCTTCCCGGCAGGAAGAGCACCACTCAACGAACAGGTTCCACTTCAGTGCATAGAGGCGCCTCGTAGGTCCCGGGGCCAGCTGTGCGCCAGTGCATCTGTGCCGAGGGTGCCCCCGGACAGGGAGTAATACAACTGGCAATGGGTCGAGTCCGGAGAGGCGAACAGGTCTACCTGCGCGGCTCCGAAGAGGTCCCATATCAGCTGGACGCTCCGGGGGTGGAGTCGCCACTCTCCTGGAGGTGTCGACTGACGAGAGAGCTCGTCAGCTGTCTGGTTCAGCGCACCTGGGATTTGAATGGCCCGAAGCGACCTCAGACGCTTCTGACTTCACAGTAGGAGATGGCGGGCGAGCTGGAGCATGCAACGGGAGCGTAGACATGGTTGATGGCCGCAGTGCTGTCTGTACGGACCAGTACGTGTTTGCCCTGTAGCGGCTTTTTGAAGCGGCCCAGGGCGAGACGTACCGCCAGTAACTCTAGGCAATTGATATGCCAACACAGTTGGGGCCCCGTCCACAGACCCGCAACTGTTTGCCCGTTGTATGTGGCCCCCCAGCCCGTGGAAGAGGCATCCGTGAAGACCACAGCATGCCTGGACACCTGTTCTAGGGACACTCCGGTCCGTAGAAAGGCAGGGTCCGCCCACGGGTTGAAGGTTTGGCGACAGGTGTACGGATGAGCCAGCGAGACGGCCTGGGAAGACCTAGCCAGGCCCCCAGAGACCGAACAAGCGGGACCATCGATTATTCCGCTGTACGTCGAACGTGACCGACTGAAAGGGAACAGTGAATTACAGGGGCATATTGAATTAAGATTAATGTTTTAAATCTTACCCGTTTATAAATCCATTTTGTACAGCGTACAAAACAATAGTCCAGACTAGATATTCACAACAATATTATAGTAGTATTCATAGTAAAGTCCTCCGATATCATTTTCAGTACAATCAAAAACGGAGACGCAAGACAGCAAGCATTTGAATGAAATGAGAGAGCACGTCCGTTGTGATACATGGATGTGCGCTGTTATAATGCGTTGCTATTGCTGGCGGTCATAAAAGGAAGGAAATTCCACAGAATAGAATCTTGCAAAAAAAAAAGTGCATAGAGCTGCTTGTTTTATTTGTTGTTTGTTGATTTTCAAATATAAAACTTGTTGAAATGTTTTCATTGTGTGCATCGGTTCTTTTTAAACACTTTCATCTCATTTTAACAAAACCGTGATAATACTGACAATCGTGATAATTTTGGTCACTATAATCATGATATGAAATTTTCATACCATCCCATTCCCTAATTCTTGAACATTTTGTTTATCTGCAGTTTTAGCATTAGAAAAATGAAAATTGCTAATACTAAATAATTAGGAACTGGCCAAATTTAAATCAGTAATGGCAGTGTTTATATACATGTATCTAAGTTTATGTAAATCGTGTCACAGTATTTATAATTTTTTTAATAAAGCTAAACCATAGAAGTCTCCATTCCATAAATGCTAACAAACAGAAAGACTCACAGTTCTACAGTAAATATTCTGCAGCTAAAATCTGCAGCTTATTATTTGCTAGAAAGCTTTTTCCTTCTGTGAACTCTAAATAGTTCAATTTAGACCCTTCAAATTATCTGTACTTTCCAGAGTAATGCACAAGCACTCAAGACAGCTTTGAAAGTTAGCAAGCCTAGGCCGATGCAAACGTGTGTGTGTGTGTGTGTATGGTGTGTTTGACACAGATATAAACAGCACTCCATAAATCTGACTCCCTGTGGAGAAGTTCTTACATAAATTCTGAAGCCGATCAGAGAAAAGTCAGTCAGTGATGGGGAAATCAATTTCATTTAAAGCTCTCATCAGCAGGTCTCTCTAGCTGATGGCCAGTAAGAAAGAGTCTGGCTTTAAAGAAGTCCGGTGAAAATTAAAAGAAAGCTTCTATTACAACGAAAGCCTGTAATATAAGAAATAATAACTGCCTACTGAGCTTGAGGTGGTAGTTGTTGCTGTACCCCAGCAGGTTTATTTTCCTTGGTCACCAAGGTCTGGATTCAAAAAACATTCTTAGTGAAGTTCCTAAATGTAATTTCGGGAGGAGTGAACCCATCTAATCTTTCAATTAACTGCCGGAGCATATAAGTAGCCGCTCACCTTGCTCTGGCATCAGCTGTTTTGGCATCCCTCCACCTCCCCAACTCCACCAATATAATTTAGGCATTTGGCTAACCGCACTCATTTTCCAAGAATTAATAGTCCCACTGGGGGGTATATCTAAGCTCGAGCTGAAGCTGCATCCTTGAGCCCCTCCACTGTGGACAGTAAGCCAAATACATTTAACCTTAATAGCTTAAAGATTATATGGGCAAACGAACTTGTGAAAGAATATTATGTATTCCTATACATTTAATGTTCCTATCTTTTTTTCTTTCTTTTTTTTTCTTCCCTTTTTTCTTAAGATTGTTCTAAAGACAAAACTTGAATTTGTCAAAAATTGTTCTGTGAATGGAGTAAGACTTCTTAGTAAGTAGAAGTAAGTAACTTCTTAGAATTTATTATTTATATACTTTCTTAGGAATATTTTTATGAATTTGGCCCCAGGTGCTTCAAAAATAATGTTTTTTAACAGAAATCAAGCTTAGCGTTAGTTCTGGCAGGTAAAATCCGTCAAGCTTGCATCAACTGACACTCAGGTGATCCACATCTACCTATAGGAATATGATGCCTATCACAGCATCCCTATAGGTCCATTCAATATTATCAGCAGCTTTATTGCATTGCTCAGGAGCTAATTAAACGGCATCATCTCAATAAGAATTTTGCAATTGTGAATTTTGTGGATTCCTTTCCCATACAGATTTCACATCAGATTCAAGTTTGTGAACTTGAACAGGCAAATTCGCCACATTGATCAATATAAGCTGCTTGATTTGGAAGCATCTTGCATTGCTACATCATTGACGCAGGCTCTTTGCCTGCAAATATCCCCTGAAGTTATACTAATGTGACTGTCTCAAAAACAAAGTTTAGATGAGATCTGCACTCCCCGCATGAAGGAGAAGGATATCAAGAAAGAGATCAAGCATTCTCATCACTTCTGGCTATATTTTTTATGGTTATTATCATTCAGGTTATTGGCAACATGCTTGTTGCTTAAGACTTATCTAGTTATTTTCAGAAACATGCTTGTTGCTCAAGTATTATATAACATTTATATTAACCAATAATATATATATATACACTCACCTAAAGGATTATTAGGAACACCATACTAATACTGTGTTTGACCCCCTTTCGCCTTCAGAACTGCCTTAATTCTACGTGGCATTGATTCAACAAGGTGCTGAAAGCATTCTTTAGAAATGTTGGCCCATATTGATAGGATAGCATCTTGCAGTTGATGGAGATTTGTGGGATGCACATCCAGGGCACGAAGCTCCCGTTCCACCACATCCCAAAGATGCTCTATTGGGTTGAGATCTGGTGACTGTGGGGGCCATTTTAGTAGAGTGAACTCATTGTCATGTTCAAGAAACCAATTTGAAATGATTCGAGCTTTGTGACATGGTGCATTATCAGAGGATGGGTACATGGTGGTCATAAAGGGATGGACATGGTCAGAAACAATGCTCAGGTAGGCCGTGGCATTTAAACGATGCCCAATTGGCACTAAGGGGCCTAAAGTGTGCCAAGAAAACATCCCCCACACCATTACACCACCACCATCAGCCTGCACAGTGGTAACAAGGCATGATGGATCCATGTTCTCATTCTGTTTACGCCAAATTCTGACTCTACCATCTGAATGTCTCAACAGAAATCGAGACTCATCAGACCAGTCAACATTTTTCCAGTCTTCAACTGTCCAATTTTGGTGAGCTCGTGCAAATTGTAGCCTCTTTTTCCTATTTGTAGTGGAGATGAGTGGTACCCAGTGGGGTCTTCTGCTGTTGTAGCCCATCCGCCTCAAGGTTGTGCGTGTTGTGGCTTCACAAATGCTTTGCTGCATACCTCAGTTGTAACGAGTGGTTATTTCAGTCAAAGTTGCTCTTCTATCAGCTTGAATCAGTCGGCCCATTCTCCTCTGACCTCTAGCATCAACAAGGCATTTTCGCCCACAGGACTGCCGCATACTCGATGTTTTTCCCTTTTCACACCATTCTTTGTAAACTCTAGAAACTGTAACTGAGCAGATTGTGAAATACTCAGACCGGCCCGTCTGGCACCAACAACCATGCCATGCTCAAAATTGCTTAAATCACCTTTCTTTCCCATTCTGACATTCAGTTTGGAGTTCAGGAGATTGTCTTGACCAGGACCACACCCCTAAATGCATTGAAGCAACTGCCATGTGATTGGTTGATTAGATAATTGCATTAATGAGAAATTGAACAGGTGTTCCTAATAATCCTTTAGGTGAGTGTATATATATATATATATATATATATTATTACAATATTTTTGTTTCTGGAACAACATTTGTATAAACCAATAATATTTTTTGTAAAGTTTAGAGTTATTCTTGATGCTTGAACAATATTCTCATGAGTAGTTTATGGTTTGTTTGTTTTTTTTGTTGTTGTTTTATTCGTCATGTTTTTTGGATCAAATTTGAAACAATCAAAAAGTGAATTTTTATTAATTCGAAATCACAGACCTTTTCTTGTCCACCAATAACGTGATCACACTCAGGCTCATGAACATCTTTAATGTTTGGGTCATTCAGCTGCCCTCACACCAACATGTTTTCACTGTTTCACCATCTGAAATCCTCTCCTTATTATACCCAGCAGGGTGGAGTATTTTCCAATCACGTACTGGCTCATTGGAGGGCCATGTAGAGCTGTGGTGCCGGAAGGTTGACATTAATAATGTGATTGTGCTTTGCCCTCTCTTATCCAGAGGTGGCAGAGGGCAGGCCTCCTCCTGCTGCTGGGAGAGAGAGGCAATCAGCATTTAATCTGCAAGACTGATTAACTTCTCATTACAATCAGACACACACACACACCATGCAGGCACTCAGACACACAAATTCGTGTACAAATGTACGGGGCCACACACAGACATATGCATGCAACATACACTCTCACACTCCAGAGGTGGATCTGTAATTATGCCATGGAGATCAAGTCAGACCTACTTACCCAATCAGTTTTATTTATGCATTTATTTTCAAACAGTTTGTAAGGAACATGGCAATGACAAGAAAAGAATGGCTCAAGTGTCATGTCACGGTCTATGCTGAATCACCTGGGTCTCTCTCTGCTCAAGTGCCATTTCAATCAGACACATTTTGATTGTGAATGGAGTAAAGAGCATTAAGCTGCAGTTTAAGTGTTCAAAAATGAAAATTGCTAACACTAAATCATTGGTAACTGGCCAAATGTGGATCAGTAATGGTAGGGTTTTTAAGTGTGTGCGTGCGTGCGTGTGTGTGTATGCTAGTGCTGGGCGGTATGACAAAAAAATTATATCACAGTATTTAAAAAAATTATACCAGTTTCATGGTATATGATGGTATTTTTTCCCCCATGCATGACAGGGTGTTAACCACATTTTCTACTGATTGAGAGAGGAAATACTGCAATAGATTGATTTAGAATGCCCTATTTTACTGTCATGACAAGTGAATATTGTAGAAAAATTCCACACTAGAATTAATACAGGTTTGCAAGGCCCCACAAAATGATGCTGTGGGGAGACAACAACCAATAATAGCACTAGTCTCTGAACAAATGACACACGTCAGTTTAACACAGAAAGAATAAAGACATTTACTTTTTGCCCCATTCTTCTTTGAATTGTTGGTCTACATCATTGTCTTCGGTGTATCAGAATAATCCATCGTGTAATCGTGTTCATGATCAGACGTACGGCTGTATCAGTGTCCTTATTTGCACATATATTTAATTTGAAGAAGACGTGATTAAATACACGGTGCTGGTCCATGTTTGGAGCACTAGAGTATATGAAATATGTCCATAAAAAACTTGAAACGCGCTCGCTCCGGTCCGTATCTGATTTACATAATCCATGTCATGAGCGTTGTTAAACTCTTTGCGGCGCTCTGCGCAGAAACCGCTCTCTTGCATGCTAATGTGTTGTTTGAATTCTCCGCTGTAATGCAATCTCAGCTGTGTCCTCACTACAGTGCAACAGTGAAAAGGTACCCCTCTCAAACAGTGTCGCGCTGCGCCGCGTTCCGAATGTTGTTTAAGCGACATACACTGTTATTGTGGTATAATAAAAATTCATATCATTACAAAAATAAACACCGGTATTCGGTATGAAACGATACCGCCCAGCACTAGCGTGTGTCTATATATATATATATATATATATATATACAGTAACCTCTCTCACTCCCACTCCAGTTGATGAAGGGGTGGCACCATTTTAAGTAATGGGGTGGTGATGGTAATAAGGGGGAGGCAGCTGTTTCCTCACAATATATATGTATGTATGTGTGTAATGTACATACATGTGTGTGTGTGTGTGTGTGTGTGTGTGTGTGTGTGTGTGTGTGTGTGTGTGTGTGTGTGTGTGTGTGTGTAAATGAATAAAAACATGTACACTTCACATACAAATACCTATGAATACAAATAAGATCACCCTGACAGTTAACTTTTTAGTAAGCAATAGCTAACACAAACCGAATTGCTCAGTTTTCATGTGAACCAATTATTACATTTTTCAGCCTGGCCGGGTGCAATCAGTGAATCATCAAACAACATGATAAATATATTTGGCAATGGCTTGAGTGTGAAATTTTCAGTTTTATCCAGTTTAAATATCAGATCATGAAGAATACACATATCATTCTTTTTGCTCTACTCCACTGACAGAAAAACGAGCACATAGGAGTCTTGAGTTTCCATGTGCCTTACAACCTTGGGATACGCACAAATAATTTCAGAAATGTCAGTTCAACTGAGGCGTGTAAATAAAGGCTTCTCTGTTGACACCTCATTTGAATGCTGAGCAGATGACCTCTGCATTTATGAAGGTCTAGAAGAGAAACATGAAAATGCTCAATGTTTCTCAGCAGAGAACCAAACCCAGTCCTGTTCTTCAAACATGAGTGCACTTACAAGCTGAATAACAAAATGATGGGCATTTTTTTATGCCTATTTCAGTTTCATTATTGAGCCGTTATTATTTAAGATCATTACATAACTGCCCAAACTTTACCAATGGTAACAAAAAAGATCATGTTATTGTCTAGATTTTAATTCAGATTTAACAACCTGTTGACTGTGAAATATTTGACGCTAAATAGTTTTTGTTATTCTTTTCTTCCAGATTGGAGACAGCAGTTAGCCTTGCACCTAAAGATGAAGAGGAGAAAGTGAAAACGAAAGACACGGTTGCAAGAAAACATGAAAAAAATGGACACACAAAACGTAGAGGACGTAGACGCCACAGTCACCGCCGAGCTCGCAGGTCTGTATCTTCTAAAGCTGTTCCTCATACACTCATCTTAATGAAAGATATTTCAGTGCTTAGTAGCAAACATTTTAGTATGTATTTGCTAAAAAAAACTGTTTGTAGACTCTCTGAAGGTAAAATAGCTGATTTAAACCAACTTTGAAGTGGTTGAAAACAGCATGTGCTGTTGAAAACATTGTACAATTTAACCATGGAACCTTTATATAGATCAAGCTATTTAAATGTGAATTTTATTTTGACCCCAGAGAAGATCAAACACATGAAAATATGAAGCACTGAATCCACTTCTAAGCTTCATCCTCACTCTGTAAGCATGAATTAGAAACCCTGAACTTTAAAGCATGGCAGGCACAAACAGTCTTATCTCTTTGCCACAGTGTAAACATTCAGGTGTTGCTGGAATTTTTAACACAGGTGGCTTTTATGGGGTCCTCTTACTTCCCATCCACCAAAATTCAAACTCCACCTGATGAAAGCAATTGATTCAGCATTGGATTCTCAATGGCATAATTCCACTGATACCTTCAAAGTGTGCATGATAACACAGGTCAAAAGCAGTGCATCATTATGTAAAACAGGAAGGATGGGAGATCAAATGTTATCTTAAACATGCTAATCTCTAGCTGAGTTCATGCTGAGTTTGCATCTCAGTTCAGATGCAAATGCATTTTTTCAGCTGAGATTTTATAATCAACCATACAACGGTAGCTAAACTATGCAAGATCAAATAATGAGTAAGTCAAATCAAGCTAAACCACCAAAATCCACAAACAGTTTTCCTTCGTTTGTACAACTGAAGAATCCTAAATCATGTACATAGACAGCTGTTTTCGACATGCTTTCTTATCCAATTACAAGAAACCGCTCAAATGTGTAAATTTTAGTCTCAATAAAGTGACATTTAAATAGAGGGCTTCTGTCCTTTTGGGAAGACCCTTCTGTTTAAAGTATTTTTATTAGTCTTGACAGTTTTTTTCAGTTTGACATCCTTTGGAGCATGTCAGTAGTCAAAAGCTTTATGTGTGATCTTTTGCTTGCACAGTTTTCTATTCATAACTTTTGTAACAAGCTTAAGCCTCTCTATTTTAATTCTGGGAAACATGTTGCATTTGTTTTTCCAAAGCTGAAAGGTACATACAGCAGTGCTGGCAATGTAAACATTGCTGAAGCTCTCTGTGAAATGTCAGTTATAAATGTTGACAGCCTTTTAACTCTCTAACCTTGTCTATTCTCCTGAGTGTGTCAGTGCTCAGTCTAACTCACAAGACGACCCTCTCCGCGCTGTTCCTTTTGACAGCTGAAGTGATGGTGGCCATTAGGGGTGTGTTCGTTACCTGTGCGCCTTCAAGGTCAACTGAAACTGACGGAAAGACTTTAAAATCTGTCAAATTCTTGCTTAACTTTATTTTGTGTTTTCTCTTTTTTGGGCCAATGAATCACACTTCAGGTGTAGATAGAGTGTCATCTCCTCTGGCATGATTTTGTGCATTTGATGCACTTGCTGTGTTGGAGTGTCAACCATATGGTTACTGGCACTGGAATATTTGTGACATAATATGTGTATAATTTACACAATATCAATATATCATTTTTTTTTTTTAAATATCGCAGTTGTTGTCAATACTGGTATATTGCAACACCCATAATTGGAACTGCTTTGTAAGCTGACAGAAGAAAGCATTTTTCTCAGTAACTGATGATTTTTTTTAAAGGATAGTTTATGTAATCTTTATTCAAATCAAACTCAATTCGGACACTTATTAAAGCTTATCAAAGTCTTTGAATTGTGAAATTGAATTATCATCAAAGCTCAAGAAGTGTATATCACACAATAGTGATGCACCTTTAGGTTAGTGCATAGACCAGAAATGCAGGTCAGCGGTGAAAACATATGATTGTTCCATGCATTTGATGCAGTTTAAGAAATATAGAATATAGGTTTGGTATGTAAATGAGAAAAGCATTGTTACAAAAAATTACATTGATCCATCAGGGTTATTATAGTAGTTAAAGGTGCTGTATGTAAGTTTTGGACTGTACTGAAGCATAAAATTACCATAATATGTTTGCACAGATTCAGAAGTTCACATATTCGTTTCTCTGAAAAACAATGCTACAGCCAGGTATTTTACTATGAAATGTGCATTCCGTGTCAGAATGTCTGTTGCCACGTTGCCAATTTACCCAATAGTATTTCGACACCACAGGTTGCCAGTTAGCGGAAAACATGGAAAGCCTCTGCATCCATCTAAATATTTCTATGAACGGAAGAATATTAAAACGCAGATAAATCCATTCATCAACTAACAGTGTGTAAGTCTCCTCGTCTTCCATTGTCAATTGCGTTCGTCCCAGTTGCGTGTCCTCAAACTGGTAACCCACGTGAGCATTGAGTATTGAGGAGGAGGGGGCAGGGCAAACAAAATTTTGAATTTGGACTGCAGAACCCATTTCAACAACTAGCTTTCATTCTTACATACAGCCTTTAACTTAAACTAAAACCAAAAACATTTTTGTTACTTGAAATAAAATAAACAAACTTCAAAGTAACATTTCTCATTTTCATTTAGGGTGCTTTCACACTAGCACTTTTGATTCACACACAAGTTCGTCTGACGTCAGAGTTCAGTTTGTTTGGATGATGTAAACACACCATACATCAGCATTAAAAGGGTGGTTTGGAGTGCGGTTGGAGTGTCATTATTTAGATTTAAAAAGGACAGAATTATAAAATAGTTTTTTTCTAATTGTGACTTGTCGTTGCTTGTGATTGCTTATCATAATTTCTCTATATTTTGTTTAAAACTGCACCAACCAAATCTCATTTACTCTGCCAAAAAAAGGCCAAGATTAACTGTAATAAAAAATCTTGGACTATTGTAGTGTTTATGTGTTTTTGTGTGTGTGTGTGCCTTTGTGTGGAGGGTGTAATGTGAGACAAAGGTTCCTAATTAAGCAGAAATGGCACTTGCTTTTCTGCTAATCAGCTTCTAATGCATTTCAGACTTGCTAATGCAGCAATGGCTGGATGAACTGCCTTACTATATCAGACCAAACAGCCTTTTCCACCCTCAGAGATTGTGTAAGCGGCCCGCTCCCCCACAAGCACATCTGCACGGCCTGCCTGGCTCACCGTCTGTGTTTTGAGCCATCTAAATGGTTTCCTCTCAGTGTTCATATTGAATCACTGACTGGCTGGGCAAAGCCAAAGCTACAACAGTATGTAATTCATCGACTGTCACGGACAGCACTCCCTTGTGTCTATGAAATATTATTATCCTGCTGTAGCGATGTGCCGCAAGAAGCAAATCTCATTGCCGCTGCCACCGTGCTTTTAACCTGCACTAGTCATGTGTATTTGTCATGGATATCCTGTATACATTCTCCCACGCATTATATTTTCTTAGCTGCCTGTCAGATGCATGTCATTCTGATAGTCTTTGATGTGTATGTGTCTATAGCTACAAGCTACTCGTAAGTTAAATTAGTTGAGATACAGTCAAGCTACCCTTCTAAAAAAGTTAGCTATACTACAAGTTATTTTTTTTTATTTTACAATGACGTATATTACAAATAACTGAATAATTGTTAATGAAGAATGTTATAAGTAATTAAGAGTTGGGGCTTAAAACAACATAATGCAATAAAATTATGATTTCAAAGAATATTGTTTTTTAAACTATCCAAAGATACACACAATACTCAAATAGCCTATATCTCAAACTGACTGTCAAAGTGCAAAATTGCAACAAATGTAACAAGAACAAAATGTATGCAAATTAAATTGGATACACAGGAGTAGTCAAAAATGCAGGTTAAACTCACAGCACATTACTGTGAACGGAGTCACTCTGAGGTGCAAATCATGAGCGGCTTGCATGAACATATTGGTCTGAAACCCGCCGCAACCTATTTAATTAGATCTCAGCCTTTGTCTTGTGATAAGCACACTAATATCGCAATTTTGTTTTTAAAGCAATGCCGCAAAACACTACTATGGCGGGTCATTTTTGTAATTAAATCATAAACAGATATTTGATATGTGATAAAGCAGGATAATTAATCATTTTAAAGAGGCTATAATTCACCTGTATGTGCTTTAAGTCTTCGACGCAGACAGCATTTTAATCTTTTGTTAGCATAAATTAAAGTGGATTCATGTAAAATATCAACCCACTCAGACATGGTATTGCATATGTTATATTTTGCAGATATATTTACTCGAGCAGCATAAGCATACATATATAGAGAAATATATAATGTTATTTTCATTATATATTGTATATATATTATACATTATATATATGTTTCATATTCTCAAGCTAGTTAACCCCTTAGCAGTCAAGTATCGCCGACGGCCCCAGATTACTGTTGT
The DNA here is from genome assembly GCA_039654625.1 of Rhinogobio ventralis. Classification (NCBI taxonomy): domain Eukaryota; kingdom Metazoa; phylum Chordata; class Actinopteri; order Cypriniformes; family Gobionidae; genus Rhinogobio; species Rhinogobio ventralis. The sequence continues at coordinate 10,253,690 of CM077194.1, forward strand.
TCAACATTCACTGCTCGTTAAAATATCACACACTTACTTCATCTGGAAAAACTTGGTATTTGGTAATTATAAAGATTAAAGCCTCCAGCTTCGTTATTTGACCACTGTTTATGATAAAATGAGGTTGCAGTGACATTAATTTCCTAATTTATGTCAGGAGTGCAAAATAATCTATCTGTAATGAACAATATTTTGAATGAAATATCAACAAGAATCAAAAGCCAGTCACGTCTTCTCCGTTTTATTTGTGGTCACATACATGCACTGAACAGCATCCTTTCGGGCTCTTAGTCCAAATGTGCGCATATTTGGACAAATATAGATTTATTATCACGTTTGCGAAATATTTTGTTATACAGAATAACATTTATATTCATTTCTCACTGAATTATGCTGATCTGAAGAGCTGAATGACATTTAGAGCGATCTCTGTGTCTGTTGCTTCCTGCTGCACGTCACTTATGATCTCAGAGCTCTCTCATTCGCTGTACAGGTGTCAATCATCTTACGTGACTCAACGTGACAATAATCCTGCCCCATCTGGTCACGCTGTTTAGTGCACTTCCTCATTCTCATCTCTCTGTTGTAAACATTGCCAACACGTGAAAACGAAGCTAATAAACGCAAGATTACGATGGCATATGGTTTGTGTGTGTTTTGCATGCGATTTGGTGTATTTTCATATGAATAAAGAATGTTTCCAGTAACATGCTAAGCAGGTGTAGCGATTAGCTCCATTTAAAATGCTAAATATAACATTTTAACATCATTGAACATCACTGAAACCCACATTATATCGCGATCAGAAGTAAATACAAACACTCGCTGGCTGTTTAAAGGGAGTTTGGAGTTAAAGTGTAATATTAATCTTTTATCTTGTGTTATGTAGCTTGATGCTAACTGTAGCTCTAAGGCACCTGTCATGCCAGGAGCTATATTTTATTTCACATAAGGTACCAAAAGCATGCTTTTTTGTTTGTCTGTTTGCTAGAAAGACTTCAGATAGTAGGTATTAATGTAAAGTGGGATGAATGTGGAGTTGATGGCCCATTCAGAATGCCTGAATAAGTTATAATGGATATAATACAAACAAAATAATTACTATAAAAGAATAATGAGGATTAAGTCATTCATGACAGACGTGTGGAAAACAATAGAGTATGAATTAAGCAGTTCAAAGACTAGTTAGTAGACTGCAAGTATGTGTTTTACAGGCCAATAACATAATGATAGCATCTTATCTTAGCATTCGCTAAAAACTCACATGACATGATACAATATGCTTCAGAAAATGCATAATTTTAGAGATTTCATCCTCAGATTTGAAATGAAGCATGACCACACTTGTGGCTTCACTTTAGTTGTGGTTATAAGTTATACTACATTCACATAATATTTGTATACATTTAAAAATATATTATTCATATTTTTTATTTTTGTTTTAATGTTTGAGCCTATATATCTCCATATTAATAACAGTCTGAGTAATTCTGAGTCTTGAATTGTAAACTCTTAAGCGTTGGCTTTCTAGATATACAGGTGCTGATCATTATAATTTGAATATTCAATAATTAGAATATCATCAAAAAGTTGATTTATTTCACTAATTCCATTCAAAAAGTGAAACTTGTATATTATATTCATTTATTACACACAGACTGATATATTTCAAATGTTTATTTCTTTTAATTTTGATGATTATAACTGACAACTAAGGAAAATCCCAAATTCAGTATCTCAGAAAATTTTAATACTACTTAAGACCAATACAAAGAAAGGATTTTTAGAAATCTTGGCCAACTGAAAAGTATGAACATGAAAAGTATGAGCATGTACAGCACTCAATACTTAGTTGGGGCTCCTTTTGCCTGAATTACTGCAGCAATGCGGCGTGGCATGGAGTCGATCAGTCTGTGGCACTGCTCAGGTGTTATGAGAGCCCAGATTGCTCTGATAGTGGCCTTCAGCTCTTCTGCATTGTTGGGTCTGGCATATTGCATCTTCCTCTTCACAATACCCCATAGATTTTTTATGGGGTTAAGGTCAGGCGAGTTTGCTGGCCAATTAAGAACAGGGATACCATGGTCCTTAAACCAGGTACTGGTTGCTTTGGCACTGTGTGCAGGTGCCAAGTCCTGTTGGAAAATGAAATCTGCATCTCCATAAAGTTAGTCAGCAGCAGGAAGCATGAAGTGCTCTAAAACTTCCTGGTATATGGCTGCGTTGACCTTGGACCTCAGAAAACACAGTGGACCAACACCAGCAGATGACATGGCACCCCAAACCATCACTGACTGTGGAAACTTCACACTGGACCTCAAGCAACATGGATTGTGTGCCTCTCCTCTCTTCCTCCAGACTCTGGGACCCTGATTTCCAAAGGAAATGCAAAATTTACTTTCATCAGAGAACATAACTTTGGACCACTCAGCAGCAGTCCAGTCCTTTTTTGTCTTTAGCCCAGGCGAGACGCTTCTGACGCTGTCTGTTGTTCAAGAGTGGCTTGACACAAGGAATGCGACAGCTGAAACCCATGTCTTGCATACGTCTGTGCGTAGTGGTTCTTGAAGCACTGACTCCAGCTGCAGTCCACTCTTTGTGAATCTCCCCCACATTTCTGAATGGGTTTTGTTTCACAATCCTCTCCAGGGTGCGGTTATCCCTATTGCTTGTACACTTTTTTCTACCACATCTTTTCTTCCCTTCGCCTCTCTATTAATGTGCTTGGACACAGAGCTCTGTGAACAGCCAGCCTCTTTTGCAATGACCTTTTGTGTCAAGGTGTCAATGGCTGTCAAGTCAGCAGTCTTCCCCATGATTGTGTAGCCTACAGAACTAGACTGAGAGACCATTTAAAGGCCTTTGCAGGTGTTTTGAGTTAATTAACTGATTAGAGTGTGGCACCAGGAGTCTTCAATATTGAACCTTTTCACAATATTCTAATTTTCTGAGATACTGAATTTGGGATTTTCCTTAGTTGTCAGTTATAATCATCAAAATTAAAATAAATAAACATTTGAAATATATCAGTCTGTGTGTAATGAATAAATATAATATACAAGTTTCACTTTTTGAATGGAATTAGTGAAATAAATCAACTTTTTGATGATATTCTAATTATATGACCAGCACCTGTATGTTACTTATGTTCTTACTTTTATTTGGGGTATGTCAAAATGCCTCACTTGCCAAAATGGGGGGTGACAGGCAAGGGGTGAACAAAAGCACAGCTGCATTAGCAGAGAGACTATCACTGTGCTGAAGAGGGCCCAGCCATTACTTTTAGGGTGTATTCACACCAGCAAAGTCTGCTAGTTTACTTGCTTTGGTCCGGACCAAATACAATGTTGATTTTTTTAGTTTGGTGTGGTTTGCTTTCACAATGCCCTTTTTGCAAGTGAACCAAAATTTGTAAACAAAACCACATGTGTACTAAGGTCATCCATTCACTGGACAGAAATTCTCAAGCAGGGAAAAGCAGGAAGTGCAAAAACAGGCTAATCATGGAGATCTTTCGTAGTGCAATTTTTATTCTTTTACTGATTTGGTGTTATCAAATACTAACGCAATATGAAGAAACTTATGAGCATCTTATGATACAATGTCATCTATATCAGGGGTTCTCACCTGGGCTGCGTTACCAGAATACCAGTTTGAACTGTTAATGAAACATGAAAACTGCTCCTGATGAATATGATGAATATAATGAACATCATCCCTGCATGCAAATCCTTCCGAGATAACACATGTCGTACCAGTTACGTGATTCATTGGTACTTTACTTTTATTTCATGACTTATTAATTTACAATGTAACGTTGCATGCTCGTAGTTTTTCTTGTGCTTTATATTTGAAGTGATATATGCGCCACCGCATTTGCGCGTGCAATAGAGTGCAAGAGTGCACGCTACGAGCACAGTATAACGGCTGACAGGACAGGAAAGTTCGTTTTCTGAGGTGAGAGAGACTTTTTCATAACATGCTACGAAAAGCATGCTGGGAACTAAAAGTCTGATTGTTACTCATTCTGTGAATGTGTGTATATGTGTGTACAATACATTCACATTTATAAGGGAATATGTATGTGCAATATATGTACACAATAAAGGATAAAACTTTGTGAATATTACATGTAATGCAATTTTTGTCTTAATTTTTATATGTATTTTATATGTATAAATATATATATCCATACATGGTCAATGCATATATTGCAGTATATTGAAAAATATAAGCACTAATTTCCCATATATGCAAATGTATTATGTAATATATCGCATTATATTTTGCAGTATATTCCTATATATTTTTGTTCCGTAAGGGTTAGCTACTCCCCAACACTGGTATGTGTAAAGTAAAAAGTGCTATTTACTGTACACATACCTCTATGAAGGCAATAACATCTACATTTTCAGTGTTTTATCCCTCCTACCTCCATTGTGCTAATTCTTATGAGGCAAGCTCCTTCGGTCACAGAGCACTTTAAGCTTAATATAGCAAGCTAAAACGAGTCTTTTTGATATAAATAGGGTGGGTATCAGACAATCTGTCTTTGAAAATATTATAGAGGTCAGCTGTTCCATTTCATGGGCCTTATCAGTGTTTGAATGGTACAGATTGGGGAGTTTGAAGCATCTAATGGATTTTTTGGGGGGTTCAAAGGATTAAAAGGGATGGACATTACTTGATGTGGCTAAATAAGATAGGCGCAGGGAATTATGTTTGCTCATTCCAGCTTTTTGGTCTTTATATTCGATAAATCCTCTTTGTTAAGGGGGTCGGAAATGTAACCTTTGCAATTAGCTCGGAAAACATCTCAACTTGATCAGTTTGCCTCTTCCCTTCTGGTTGAATCAAGAATATTAGTGATTATGGTAAAACGTTTCACGCCTACTTTTGATTGGATCCTCTCTGTTTGATTGTGTCATTGCTGCAATCACAATAATAACAGCTGTGCCCTGTGCTTTAGTAAACATTAAAAATGTGTGATATGAATGTCCGTTGTCTGTTTATAGTCTCCCTGTTGATGATTGCATTTGAATTGCTTGAGGAAGACTCAGTAGTGGGTGCAGTGTGTTAAGCTTATATCTCTCTGTTAAGCTTAAAATCCTTCCTTGCACTCCCCTCAATGTTATTGCCTTTAAAAGACGCTTCTGAGGTGACACTGCAGTGCTTTTGAAACAGCACACATGTCCCACTCAGTCAGGACACACCATTCATTCTCTCTGATCTTCTGCTTTGTTGTTGCAGAAGTGTTGCCACTAAAAGTAAATTGATTTTAAAAGCTGCCTGTCATCTACCTGTCCGAGCATGCAGCTTTCCCTCTCTCTCCTTATTGCTGTCTCTTATATCCTTCCTCTTTAACCTCTATTTTTTCTCTGTGCCTTTTCTGTTCTTGAGAATTAAGATATTTAAATTCTCTGAAGTTTTGAGCTGAAATTAACACTAGTGGCACACAACAAAAACACAACAACACACAACAACAGACACAAATTCACAGACGGGCATTACATTTTTTCAGGGGGGGCAAAAAGGAGATCCACCTCATTGCATAATAACATTAATTATGAATAAATGGACAAAAAAAGGGGAAGAATTAACGTACCACTCGATTGACGTGATACAACAGAGGAGCCGTAAAAGCATTGGACCTAGCCTACTGAAGCAGTCTAAACACACGCAGGGCTTGACATTAACGCTTGTCCGGGACGTGGATTTTTTGAAGGGGCAAGTGAAAGAGAATTTTACTTGGCTGACCGGACAAGTAGCCTAGCCTGATTAAAACGCCAATAACAAAAAATAACTAGGGAATCACCAAAACACGTGGCAATTAATAGTGAACAATAGTATAATATATAATGCACTGATGGTAACAAGGTTGCGCTGTTGAGGCTCGCACTGCCTCTTGAGGAGAAATCGAAACAAATGAGTGCAGCAGACACAAAGAAACTCAATTAACATACTGCAGTAAAAATTCAAAATGTGGAGTTTTTATATTTATTACATATGATACAGTTTAGCAACATCACACGACCAAGAGTGCTGAATACCATCAAGATTGAAAATGTGACATGGATTTCTGTGACAATTCAATAAACAAGTTAATAAACAAATTAATATTAAGTCACAATATTGACTGTTTTTGTTCTATTTTAATAGTTCCAAACAAAGATCACAGCAGAACCATAGCGCATCTCACAGAAATACTCAAACATTTCCGCGCTCACTATCGACAAACCAATCAAATCAGTTAAAACTATTTTTTTTTTTAAATTCAGACCAAAAAAATTTTTTTTTTTATTCAGGAGTTATGTATATACAAAGCGATAACTTTTGATAACAGTAGCCTACTGATAAAAAAAATAAAATTGTGCAAACAAGCATGGACTGGTGGTTGGTGGGACGTGACGTGGAGTTGGTGAAGGTAGACAGGCTCGTCCAGGGACATTTCATTTCTGAACTGACTTTGAAAGTGAAAAACTTTTTACTATCAGTTAGTTTTGTCTAACTCAACCCTGAATTTTTTTTACAGTGAATGACTGGTCATTCATCAAGCTCTTACTATTGAGTAATTGTCATTGAATGCCCTTTAAAATGAAAATAACAAACGGTTTCTGAAAAATGTCTTCTCTCTTTGCTTTGCTTTTCCAGTGTGTCAATTGATGCCGACCTTTCCCCTCAGCCATTGCCTAAAATGAAGAAAAAGAAGAAGAAGTCACAGAGGAAGAGGAGGAGACACAGGTCAGCCCACAAAACAAATGATCACATGTGCTAACAAAGATCTTTTATTCTGAACAGTCAACAGCACTGAAAAAGACATCAATTTCAGATACATAAAAATAAATCATGCATTTAATGGTGTCTGATGTCAATATCCAACAACAGCTTTTAACTTTCACAAGTAGGCTATATTAGAGAACAATAGTGTATTATTGTCATTAAGAAGAGCCATTCAACAGAAGAACGTTCTAAGCTTGTCACGCTTAAAGGAAATGCATTTACATTTCTTTACATTTTAGACGTTTGCGTTTTCTGTGCCTGTAAATTCTAGGAAATACACTCACTAAAATACATTCAGTTTAAAAACTTTTTCTGTCTTCAAAACATACAGTATATCTACAGTTCCTTATCATTTACATATTTTTCCTTATTATACACTACCATTTATAAGATTTTCTTAGTATCATATGCTCACCAAGGCTGCATTTACTTATTTGATCAATAATACAGTAAAACATTAATATTGTGAAATAGTATCACAATTTAAAATAACTGTTTTCTATTTTAATATATTTTAAAATGTAATTTATTCCTGTGAAGCTGAATGAATTCGAAAAAAAGCTGAAAAAAACTGAATTTTCAGCATCATTATCTTCAGCATCTTCAGTGTCACATGATCCTTCAGAAATCGTTCTAATATGCTGATTTGGTGCTCAAGGAACATTTCTTATTATTATCAATGTTGAAAACAGGTGTGCTGCTAATATTTTTGTGAAAACTGTAATGCATGTTTTTTCATGAATCTTTGATGAATAGAAAGGTTTTTTTTGCATTTATTTGAAATGTAAATCTTCTGTAATAAAGACATTAGTAATGTATTTACTGTCACTTCTGATTTACTTTTACACTATTTACTTTTTCTGAATAAAAAATACTGTAAGTTAAGGAATTTAATAACTTTACAAATAGAAAGATGCATAAAAGGAATTCACTCAGAAACTAAAATAATTCAAATTAATATGGAGCACAGATGTAATAATAATAATAATAACATATCCACACTTCTTGTGCATCATATTCTAAATTCTTTGAAAGTGTATTCAATATGAAAATCTTTGGAACACATTCAAGATTTTTATAAATGGGGAAATATTGTTGTATGTGTTTTAACACATGCCTATATTTGATCTCCCAGATCTCCCTCCTGCAGTCCATCACCTGTGAGGAAGAAGAAAAAGAAGAGCTCAAAGAAAAGGAAGCGACATAGGTAGTGATTGATTTTCACATCAGGTCATGTTTAGAGGTTTGCTTTGAGAGTTTGCTTTTCTGATGTGGTGTGGTTGTTTTGTCACGACTGCTTTTAAAGTCATCTCCTCTCTGCTTCTAGGTCTGCCTCAAGGAAGGGAAGGCACAGGTAAATTTATTTATTTAATTTTTTTTTTATACTTTCCTACAATAAAGGGCACAGTGCTTTTTTTCACACAGTACACATAATACCTGTTGATTATTGTTAAGTGCTTTTATGTAGTTTATGGCTCCCCAGAGGATGATTTTATTGCTCAGAGGTTCCTCTCTTATAGCTCAGGAGATTGAATGGAGAGCTCCGTTATGAATTGTTTAAGTATCCACTTTGTCTCAGATGTTTCTCCTAAAGGAGAGGAGAGGTAAAAAAGATACAATTATTGACATATTGACATACAGCAAGAATATAGGGATCTATACAGTCAAAGTCTTCATTTGCTCTCCATTTAATCTCATGGTTGTCTAGAACAAACAGATTTTCTTTCCTATGGGACCTTAATTCAAACCCGATCAATCATTTTTCTGCCTTTTTTTTTTTTTTTTTTTTTTACAGTGGGCAGAGTCCCAGACGTAAAAGAAAGGAGGAGAAAAAACATAAAAAGAGGTTGGTGATTTCGAAATGTGCCTTAATTATTTAAAACCCACCAGTTTATACTTCAGTTAAAAGTATTCAAGCACTGACAGTTTATTGAGTTATATTCAAGTTCCCTCTGTGGTTTATCCTTTAGTGTCAAAGGCTTAATGCATTCTACTCTATAAAGCATCTGCATGACCCTTCATGCACAAGAGTCATATTTTCTAGATTAGATTACGGTGTATTGACAGCCACTCTGTAGTGCACCTCAGTTCCTCTCAGAGAGTGCTGTTATTGGCTGCATTTGTTGTGTGGTCTCTCGAACTGAAGGAGGACTGGTGCAGTCTGAGAGCAGCTCCTCGCTGAAGCAGGCGAGCAGCCAGAGAGTCAGAAACATGAACCAATTTCACGGCACTAGTCTGCTACACACACAGCCAGAGAAGAAGTGCCTTCGCTGGGCTTCTGATCCTCAAAACCTTCAGGTTTTGTGAGTGTGTTAAATCAATGGTTCCCAGGTGGTTTTGCTTCATGACCCAGGGCTCGAAATTCTTTGTCCTTTGTAACTGAATTGCACTTGAACTGAAACTGTTTACATAAGCTCATCTTTGTCTTTACTTGATCTGTTACATTTTATATTATACTGATGCTGAGGACAAATCAGGAAATAGTCAGGAATGTTAACTGCAAAATGGGTTTATTCCATCTGATATTGTTATTTAACAGTGTTTGAAGCATTAATGCAGTTTTCAACCTGCAAAAATTGTTTTAAAATAAATCAATATGTTACAATAAGTATTTTGTGCATAATTATGTGCACTAAAATTAAAAACAAAATTTTTAAAAATGTTTTTGAAAGAAGTCTCTTATGGTCACGAAGACTGCATTTTTTAAAATAAAAAATACAGTCAAAATATTAATATTGTGAAATATTATTACAATCTAAAAGAACTTTTTTCTAATAGAATATATTTTAAAATGTAATTTATTCCTGTGATGGCAAAGCTGAATTTTCAGTGTCACATGATGCTTCAGAAATCATTCAAATATGCTGTTTTGTTGCTCAGTTTCTTCTTATTATTAATGAAAACAGTTTTGCTCTTTTACTGATACATGTAATCTTTTGTAACACAATTAATGTCTTAACTGTCACTTTTAATCAATTTAATGCACCCTTGCTGAATAAAAGTATTACTTTTTTTTTTAAGTGTTTTATTTCATCATTGAAATCTCTACCCCTGAAACAACTTTACTTTTCACAGGTCAGGGACAATTAATGTTAATTAATGTTAATGTTTCTCTCATTGAATAGTCTGTTTTATTCAGAAATATGTCACATTACATTGGGTTATGGCTGCTGTTTCAAGTTGACTTTAATGCAATAAAAAGATGTTCCAGGAGGATGTTAAAACTCCTCAAAATATAAAATCAGTCCTCAAAATATAACAGCAGTAATGCCACTACTGTAATATACACTCACCTAAAGGATTATTAGGAACACCTGTTCAATTTCTCATTAATGCAATTATCTAATCAACCAATCACATGGCAGTTGCATCAATGCATTTAGGGGTGTGGTCCTGGTCAAGACAATCTCCTGAACTCCAAACTGAATGTCAGAATGGGAAAGAAAGGTGATTTAAGCAATTTTGAGCGTGGCATGGTTGTTGGTGCCAGGCGGGCCGGTCTGAGTATTTCACAATCTGCTCAGTTACTGGGATTTTCACGCACAACCATTTCTAGAGTTTCCAAAGAATGGTGTGAAAAGGGAAAAACATCCAGTATGCGGCAGTCCTGTTGGCAAAAATGCCTTGTTGATGCTAGAGGTCAGAGGAGAATGGGCCGACTGATTCAAGCTCATAGAAGAGCAACTTTGACTGAAATAACCACTCGTTACAACCGAGGTATGCAGCAAAGCATTTGTGAAGCCACAACACGCACAACCTTGAGGCGGATGGGCTACAACAGCAGAAGACCCCACCGGGTACCACTCATCTCCACTACAAATAGGAAAAAGAGGCTACAATTTGCACGAGCTCACCAAAATTGGACAGTTGAAGACTGGAAAAATGTTGCCTGGTCTGATGAGTCTCGATTTCTGTTCAGATGGTAGAGTCAGATGGTAGAGTCAGAATTTGGCGTAAACAGAATGAGAACATGGATCCATCATGCCTTGTTACCACTGTGCAGGCTGGTGGTGGTGGTGTAATGGTGTGGGGGATGTTTTCTTGGCACACTTTAGGCCACTTAGTGCCAATTGGGCATCGTTTAAATGCCACGGCCTACCTGAGCATTGTTTCTGACCATGTCCATCCCTTTATGACCACCATGTACCCATCCTCTGATGGCTACTTCCAGCAGGATAATGCACCATGTCACAAAGCTCGAATCATTTCAAATTGGTTTCTTGAACATGAAAATGAGTTCACTGTACTAAAATGGCCCCCACAGTCACCAGATCTCAACCCAATAGAGCATCTTTGGGATGTGGTGGAACGGGAGCTTCGTGCCCTGGATGTGCATCCCACAAATCTCCATCAACTGCAAGATGCTATCCTATCAATATGGGCCAACATTTCTAAAGAATGCTTTCAGCACCTTGTTGAATCAATGCCATGTAGAATTAAGGCAGTTCTGAAGGCGAAAGGGGGACAAACACAGTATTAGTATGGTGTTCCTAATAATCCTTTAGGTGAGTGTATATAGGCTATATAAAAAAAAACATATTCAAAAACAATAAATAGAATGTACTAGCTATAAAAGGTAGCCTATTAAACTACCTGTTTAAAATGTATTAATTAATCTCAATACATTTGACATGGTCTTCTCTTTTGTAATGTGTAGTTTGTTGGGCAGCTAAATTCAATTTTGAACTTTAATTGAATTCGCTCAGTAATCTCATGTGAATCTGCACTCAACTGTCTCCTTTTCAGACTCAATTAACACTGTTTTACATGTGCCACATTAAATTATAACACTTTAGAGACATTCACACAAAAAGCTCTGACTCTTGCTGGGGTGTTATGTCGTGTATTTTATTGTCTCATGGCACCGTAATTACTCTTTGTCTTACTGCTTTGCTTTCTCTTTATTCCTCTATCACTGCCATGATAAGATAAATTAAAATTGGAAAATTAATGAAAATTCAAATAGCATAAATGCAGGTGAGATAATTATTTTCTTCCATTTATGTCTCTATTGGTTACCCTTCAGGTCAAGGAGCCACTCTCATCGCAGACACCGGCACCGGAAAGCTGAAATTAGGAGTTCTTCCTGCATGGAAAACAGGTATATGTTTGACCTTACAACTGAATAATTGGGAGAAGGCCAGTTTAAGTGTAAAATTCAGTGTAACTCCATGGTGGAGTCCAAAACTGAAGGCAGTTGACCTTTACATGAATTTGTTTTAATGATCTAAAAACTAATTCATGTAGGAATAGAATAGAATAGAATAGAATAGAATAGAATAGAATAGAATAGTTAAATGCTCCACGTTAAAGAATTAAAGAAGTCCCACATTTGTATGGATTAGATAACTCTTATTCAGAACGTTTTAAAGATTCCAAAAAATAAATGTTTCTGATGCTTCATGCTGGCCAGTCAGGTTTTTTATCTTATCAGTCAGCATCCAGTGCCACTGAGGCGATGACTGATAAAGGTAGAGGTGACACTGAGGAAACTCTTTTATCTGCCTCTCACAGCTTATGTCCAACATTTGGCATGTAGATCAATCGAATCGGGAAAGGGAATGAAATTTGAGATCTCGTCCCTGTGAACAGTTGTGCCTCCTTGGAGTGGGTTGTGGGGTGATGGGGTTAAGGTACTGTAGAGATGGAGCACTGTAGGGAATAGTGATGAAATTAAGTTTCAGGCTTACATCTGTTTTCTTTGATAGTAGGTGTAAAGGTTGCCTGTAAAGCATATGAAATCAGTACTGCTGATTGCCCATGTACAGATATTATGACAAATGCTCAAACAAGTTAGGACATTGGAGTGCATGCTTCCTTATTAGGCAAATGAGTGCAGTTTATGAGATGTAAAATAAGACCATTTTGTACTGGGTCAAAGGCGTATTTTAAAAAATACATTTTGAATTAGATACACATAAGAGAAATCACAGACAAAGAGTTAAATTGCAATAAATTGGCCTCAAATGCTCTCCCAGGTGTCACCACTCTGATTACTTCATCAGTCCTTCATACAAAAAGCCGCTCTCATTCATTCATTCATCACAGAATTTCTGCCTTTTTTGAGACCGGAGAAGAGCGAGCTCAGGTTTCAAATTGAAATAATCTTAAGCTGGAGATGATTGGTTTTAAATCCCTAACTGATCTCTCTATTATTTGGAATTTCTTAGGGATATTCAAAGGACGAAATCATTATAGAAGGCGAGCACAGTGAAGCTTTACATGGTTTCAAGAGCTGAAAAGGCACAGAGATCCCACCCACGCCACACAACAGGAACAATGGCCGTCAGTTACCAATCCAAAGACCCATTACAAATAATATGTCCTGAGCTTGTATAATTGGCATGCCCTGTCATAGAAAACCATTTTATTCCACCTTAAGCCTTGCAGATCAGAGGAACTGATCGTCTAAGACACTGAAATAGAAATCTTCTTGTTGCCAATTGTTTAAGTAAATGGACATTAGCTGGATCTCTCTGCCGCTGCTATTTCATCAGTAATATAATATTGATAGCGACAAAAGCTTTTTTAATGGATTCTTTAGACAAAGTGCTTCCGTACTGTATTTTAAATTTTTTTTGCCACTTTAATTGATGCTTCTTCTAGTGAAAGTGGCATTCCGTATGTTAGCCTGTGGAGGACTCGCTGCCTAAATGCTGTAGAAAGGAAAAACTGAAGAATGACTATTATACTTTTGCTGTCCCTTACATTATGATTTTATTGCTAGTGTTGTAAAGGTGCTGTGAGCACCTTGATAAGCTAAAATGGTTTAACTTACAGTATTGTATATTTAATGTGAATATAAATATTTAAATTTGTCCTTGAGGTGAAGGGGCCTTTAACAATGTTTTTATGTGCTTTGTATGTAGATATGAAGATTGTGAAAAATCTGGTTTCCAAGACGGTGGCCATTCATCAGCTGTCCATGGAGGCGATGCATGCAGGTCGGCAGTCAAGCTGACCAATAAAATCTCCTCTAAGTGCTGCTGCCACTTTTCTGAAAGCACCGTAAGTGTTTCTGATTGCTACCTTATGCGCTTACAGTTCCGAACTCTTGCTCTGTTTAAGGCCCTTGTGAAGCCATTGATTTCTTTTTACTTAACAGATGTCAAGACCAAAAGCTATGTTGTTTTACACTTGTCTGTTAAACTAATGCATTTGAAAGCCAGACAGTGCACATCTTTTCACCAATGGAGAAATATTTATCATGATTTATGTGACTGTTTGCTTGCTTTTAGTTCTTTTACAATAACTGTGGATAGGATTTGGATTGAAATAGCCATAGTTAAGCATAAAGGCATAGCATGTTTAATTCTCACAGATGAAGTTTTTCTACAGTCCTTTTTGTTTTGTAAATTGGCTAATATTGCATTGCCATCTCATTTTTAATATGAACAATAATCATCATTGTAGTAATGCCTTCGAGTGAGGTTATTTTTGTGGTTAGATTTTTTAACCAACATGTGATTTGCATATTGCACACATGCTTGACACACAATTTTAACTTAAGTTAATTAACTTTTTAATGAGCGTGGTTTTCAAGTGTTTTCCGCTCTCAGTAATTACACTTGTTAAAAGTGACATGCAACCTACTGTTGCACTCTAAATGCATCCACTCCAACCAGAAATATCAAACATCATTCAATAAATAAAAAAGTTCACTATCACTAAAGAACATGGTCCTGGGGAACCAGAGAATGCCTAGTCTGTCATAAAAACTAATATTTTAATAAAGTTAATAATTTACATATACTGTATACTCTATACTGCATCATTAATTTTCTAACAATTCTTTTCTGAAGGAAACATAGTTTTTAATCCTTTGAGGGTAGTTTTTATACTACAGAGAAAAAAATCGTGTGGCAGATAAATTACTTTGCCTCACGTAGTCATTAAAGTTACATGAATTACACTTTAATCAACTTTAACAAACTTTAATCATTGCTAATATTTTTTGTCTTGAGCCATTGTGTTCAAAGATTGTCCATAGTGTGAAGAAAATATTCCTTCCACTGATTTTTTTGGTTATTTCATTCCTTAACTATAGACGTTGTCATAAACGTCTTTGTATGAAAGTATCCCTTTTCAAGAAAAATATATTTTTTTGAGGTAAATTTTATTGCTCTTTTGGCCCTGACATGGATCCCTGGTTGGTTAGCCGTTTAAGCAAAGCATACTTTTGCGCTGGTGCGGGTTGTTTCATATACTAAAGCTTGCAAAAAGCTGATGCCCTGCAAAATAAAATACATAAACCTGCACATAATTGTTTCATGCTTCACAGCTAGATCATTACAAACAACCACCGGGCTTTATCAGATTTTTGCAAAATTCCACCATAAACCAGAGTTTGATTGCTTTTTGTGCCATTGTAGCAAACAAGAATCGTATTGAAACTTATCAGCTTCTTTCCATTTTCTATAAAGGATATAGATTATATTTAGGATGTAGAGTCTATTTAAATTTACTCCATCAGTCCCACAATAGAAAATTAAATCTAATTTAAGACTTACAGGTGAACAACAAAGATAAAGAAAAAGGCTCATGCCGGTGTGTGGCGGAGTGGAGTTGGATTTAAAGAAGAGAGGGTTATTGTCTTTTTCTTGCACTTTACCACTCTAATGATGCACTTATGTCACCCGCTCTTCCCTTTTTCTTACACCTTACCTACTTAAGGAGGAAGTCTTGATTGGTAAGTCGATGCTATCCGCAGATTTAGGGACTTACTGTAGGCCGCTGGTGGACTGTAAAATCTCTTCCGACAGGGGACTAAAGCAGAAACATGTTCTTTTTGTTTTTCTCAAGGATTTTAAATAGTTAGAGTGATGGAGATATTTCTTTTGTCTGCAACCCTTTTCATATGATTATGTATATATATATATATATACTTTTTTTATATATATACTTAAGCCCATTCTGTGATGTCTGTTTAATGTTCTTTAAAGGAAAGCAACTTTCAAATTGGGGATTTTTGTTTTCTTTTAATCTCTCTTTCTTCTGACTTAAAAGTAGCTGGAAGTTTATTCATGTAGGTTCTTTTCTCTGTTTTTTTGATCTGGATGTTTCTTTAATTTGCCTTTTTCATTAGCATTGGTTCATTGTTTATTTTCTCTCTTTAGTCTCTTTTTTCATTAGTTTCTTTTGTAAGAGTTCTTGCTTTGTTCTTCTCTTTTCTTTTCAAATTTTTCGCATGTGACAGATTTGCATGGCGGTTTTTAATCTTTTAGTTTCTGTCCCAAAAAAAATCTTGATTAATTTCCTCTCTGTGCTCTGTAGGGACATATGTGCCTTTTAAAGAGTACTCAGACTGCATCATGCAGGTAGCAGATTAATAATATGGCTTTGCTTTGTCTGCTTGCAGGTCTCATCATCACGTCATGGGGTGGAGGGTTTAAACAAAATGATGATCGTCCAAGATTCAATATCCAGTAAGGGCAAAGGTCAGGCAGATTACGATTCAGGAAATGACACGTCCTCTCCACCTTCAAGTAAAACTGGCATCACAAGGTCAAAAGTTACCAGAAATGGAAAGTTCTCTTGTCAGGATTTAACATGTCCTGAGAAGCTTAGACTAGCCGATGGGGACAATGCCTCGGATTCAGGCAACTCACTAACCAGCTATGACTCTATGGGTAAACCAGTACTCAGAGAAAATACTCTACACAGCTCTGTCTTCAACAAGCTCAAAGGGTGAGGCTGTTTTGAATGCATTTTACGTGTAATTGAATGTAATTTTGTTGTTTTTGTCTTTTAATATGTCTGTACAGTTAACTATAATAACAGAAAAAGTACAGACTCTCTCTGCAAAGATCCAGATCTCCTGTCTCTTACATTGTGATGTAATAAAGTATAGGTCTAAAATAATCTCCCTCTTGTTATTGCAGTGAAGAAACAGGCAGATACGCTGATTTGGAGAAGACACAGCCTCTGGGTCTTGTCACAGATAGGAATCGGAGTCCGTCTTATGATAAATATCAGGATCGAACGAGGTCCCGCAGCAGAAGCATATCATCCCAAAGCAGATACTCAGGGCACTATTCCAGAAGCCGATCCCTGTCCTCAGGGAGGAGGTGGGTCACACAGCTGCTATTTATTATAGGAACTCTTATTTTAAGCTTTCGATTTAGTTATAAACTAATATGTTTGTATCTGACAATATCATCTCCCTCCCTCGGCTCATTTACAGATCATATTCTCGTTCGTCCAGTTATTCGCTGGATTCACGGAGAGACAGTCTGTCTAGTGGGAGCAGTTGCCGCAGTCTAAATTACTCACGGTGCACACCAGACAGGTGATTTTTAGCTGAAAGAATGTGTAATTTTATCTCAAATAATTGTTTGCCAATGACTGTGGCATTGCTGAACTCAAAAATGCTCGCATGTCTTTTATGTGTGTATGAAAAGGTTTCGAGAGCGGAAAAGAGACTGCAGTTCCTGCAAGAGTAGAAAGCACAGCAGGAGAAGACCTTGTTCCCCAATGAGAAAGAGAAGAAGAGATTCCCCCAGCCACCTGGAAGCCCGTAGAATTACAAGGTCTGTTCTTAGAAAAGTACTAGTGTTACAACAACTGTATGAATCACAAGCGGAAACAACTCCACTGATCTTTCTTTGGGGATCAGTTAACCCAGACAGAGTCTACATACTTTTCCCACATCTTTCTGCACTGATTCTGGGGGAAAATCTTTAGAAATCTGCAGAATGAATTAAAACTGAGCTGAGAGCACACTCTAATTGGTAGCTGAAGGCATTATCAAATTAGCAAAAAATATTTTACACATTAACAAGCAAGTCACGGGATTGTCAGGCATTCCAATTCTCTGTCTTTCTGCTGGCATCCTCGTGAGAAATAGAAATAGGCATACAATCTTCAAATTAATGTTGATGGCTGTTTAGGAGAAACGATTGTACAACAAATATATATACACTGCCCGGCCATTAAAAAAGTCGCTGTTTGGATTTAAAAAGGCAAATGCTTAAGAGTTTATGATTGGATCATTATTGCATTTCTAGCATGTTATATGTTTGGCAACCCTAATTAATGGAGTGTGTAGATTTTCATTTCTTAAACAACCATGTTGGAAGACACATCATGGCCATATTCCAGAATGACAATGTCAAGAATGATCAGCTCAGCTTGTGAAAGAATGGTTTGGAGGGAGCATGAACACACACATGAATTGGCACCTCTGAGTCCAGACCTTAGTTGGTTGAAAGACATTGAAAGTCTTTGGGATGTGCTGGAGGAGACTTTACAGAGTGCTTGACTCTTGCATTGTCAAAGAAGATTTTGACCAAAAATTGGTGCACCTCAATGGAAATAAATGCCATCAAGAGGTTCATCTATTTTTGGTCAAGATCTTGTCCAAATAGAGACTTTTTTTGGCCGGGCAGTGTCAATATTTATAGTAAAGACATTTAAAATGTTACAAAAGATTTCTACTTCAAATAAATGTTGTTCTTTTGAACTTTTATTTCACCAAAAAATCCTGTAGAAAAATGTATTACAGTTTCCACAAAAATATTAAGCAGCACAACTGTTTTCAACATTGATAACAATAATAATAATCATAAATGTTTATTGAGCAGCAAATCATCATATTAGAACATGTGACACTGAAGACTGGAGTAATGATGCTGAAAATTCAGTTTTGCCATCACAGAAATAAATTATATTTTAAAATATATTAAAATAGAGAACACTTATTTGAAATTGTAATAATGTTTCACAATATTACTGTTTTGACACTATTTTTTATCAAATAAATGCAGCCTTGGTAAATGCAGCCTAATGTACATATAGAGATATCCTTTTAGGATTTTTCTCATTTAATATTGTTATTGAGTAAGTCTTTGTTTGTATTCTGTTTCTGCATGCCTTCCTGTCCTGCACAGTGCCAGAAAGAGGCCCATCCCTTACTACCGTCCCAGCCCCTCTGTCAGCAGTCGGTCCTCCAGCCTCCTGTCCTGGCGCCTGTTTTCTCTCGGTCGCAGTCATTCACGGAGTCGCAGTCGCAGCCGCAGTCACACTTATTCTTCATACAGGAGCTACAGTCGCAGCTCATCGTGGAACTCTATATATAGCAGACGCAGTCGCAGTCGGAGCAGAAGCTATGACTCAATGGTGAGCTACAGAGCCCGCCGCTAATTTACGGATTAACCAGATGTGGGAATGCTGAGTTACAGCACAAGCCCAGGACCGCATCTTATTGTAACTGGAAATGAAATGAAGCAGCACTGAGAACATGCTGTGCTTGGATGTGGAACACCAAGCAGTGACAGGATCATCTGTTCAGTGTCAGATAAGACTGAAGCTTTCCATATTGTTGTGTTCTAAACTGTGTGCTTTCATCCATCCTGCTCAAAGGAAAAAAAAAAACTTGTCTATCAATCACAAAGCCTGCTGTTGTAGGAAGGACCTGACTGGAGGTTTCACTATGTGCACTGCAATATGTGAGTTTCTGCTATACCTTGTTTTGCTCATAGGTGTGAGGATATTGTTGTTTCTTTATCAAAACAGCCGTAGTAGATAAAAGGAAGTGTCTTCATGTGCAGGGTCACTCACGAGACGCTCATAACCTTGACTGTAAAAGCCGATGTTTGAATCTATTGTATTTTTGTAGTGTTTACTTTTTTTATAGGAGATGTCAAAAGCGCTTGAGGAGAAAGATTTATTGCTTCCATAACAGCTTTTACTGAGAGCAGCCGCTTCTGTGTTGCACACACCTTCACTTTGAAAAATGTGCCATCTGAATTAGCCCCACCGGCAAACACACACCCCATCAGCCCAAATGCCAGCTTTATTTATCTTCTGTTGAACTGGAAAACAATTCAAATGTCATTGGCTGTGATGGAGATGATGATGATGGTGGTGGACAATCAAAATGCAGCGGATGTGCTCGACTGGTAGGAACCGTTTTGCAGGGTCCAGCTGTCCATACTGTGTTACCAAATTTGTTATACTATATATTCATCTTGCAGACCTCGAGAGACAGAATGAAGATATTTTTTATCCGTCAAATTCAAGGCTACTTCTGAGTGAACAAAAAAAAAGGTACACTTTTTTCTGTTCTACTGACTCTAAAATTAAAGCACTCATATACATATTATTATGTGATTTTCAGTCGTATTAAATTGTATAATATTTTAAATTATTTATTCTTTTAATGCCTAGACATTTCTATTTGTATCTGTGATTTATTTCTGTGCGATATGCAAATAGTGCGTTACAAATATTTATTACTCAGATCATTTGAATTATTTATATTCATATAGAAAACATTTTTGTTTATAACATTAATTTTTGACTGTTTTGATATTTTCTATTAGTCTAAAACCCCATAGTTTAAACATTCAATCCTGTGTTAATTAAATCACACACTTTACATACTGTAAATGATGATATTTATAAGTACAAATGTTTTATGAAGCATATTTATTGGTTGCACATCCGTGCAACAGCAGAGAAACTATTACTGACTGGGAGAAATAATGATGGCTGTCATAAGATATCAGTCAGATTAAGGATTTTTTGAAAGGATCAAAGGTATATATTTGGTGTGTGAAACAGCTTAATGAAACAGCGTATAAAAATCATCACCTTCATCACAACAGATAATGGCAGTTTCTTTGTCTCTGTGTCATAAAGTCTATTGGAGTGCTTGTTAAACGAAGGCATGGTGATCTCTATGCACTGTACATTATTAGCTGTCTGACTGTTGTGAATTCTGACACTTGTACAGATAATTAGCTGTAGATGAAGGGGGGGTGGGGGGGCGGACTCGAAGTGTATCAAATGTTTTATCTTCTTGAATTCATCTTGTTCTCTTGTCTCAAACCGTAAAATGAGTTTAGTAAATGATTATGTAAATCTGTTGTGTAAATATGCAAACGTTTAGTGTGGCAATATTAGGCATGGGCTTTATTTATTGAGAGGGAGTAGTGGTACTGAGTAGTGGTACCGACAAGGCTGGCTTTCTAATTTACATCATTTGCATTCCTTCAAAAAAAAAAAAATGCTGAAATGTTGCCATGAATCCAACCTTTTTTACAAAATCAAAGTCAAAACATGCTACAGAGCCAACCACTGGCTTCTGTAACTACAAAACACGATTGCAACATCCTGTAATACCAAGAATTAATTTATTTTTGCACAGAATGAGCGGTAAAGATATACAGCAAGTGTGTATTTGTTTTAGCACAACGTAAAAAAGCTCAGTGCAGGGCATCAGGCTTGAAGATTTTCAATGTTCCTCATATTACCCTCTTCTACAATGTATATACAATGTTGTCTATGTGCACAATGTCTCCCTTGCTCTTTAAATGAATGGCTAGTTCTCTGTGGTCTGATTCTGTAATGATATTCAAAGAGTTCTAAATAAATTATTCATCTAATTAACTCACTCAATATTTTGCTTCTTTAAAATCGCATTCTCTTTATTCACACTAAAATTACTGCGTTCATGATTTGTATAGTAAAAAAGGGAGGGTGGGGTAAGGTGAGTCAGAGGGTAAGCTAAGCCAAAAAATCAAGTGTGCTTGATTTTTATGTGACCAAATAAACATGAAGTGCTCATCATTTCTAGCACATGATAAAAGTGCAAAGTATTTATTTTTTAAGACCATGACATATGGCCCTATTTCTATGAAAATTGTGTACGTAATATATTCTATAGGCCTATAATATTTTATTATTGATATTTTCTGCCAGAAAAGTCAAATAAATGTCACTTGTCGCATTTTAAGTAAGCTTTTTTGGCCACTGTATACTTTTGAACAGATAGAAGACATGCTAAAATATAACTGGGCGCATGTTTTTCTCGTTCTTTCTCCTACATGACGTATACAAAGAGGACTCATTTGAAGAAGGAAAAGGAGATACCGCATGCCTATGTTGTATTTCGTCACATTTCGTGTTTAGAACATTATTAGTGTTCTTCATATGAGTGTGTGACTCCTCTCCGGCCTTGAAGAGTGAGTAGTGTTCTATTATGAAGTGAATGAGTCATCTGGGGGAGGGTGAGTTTGGACCAGTCGCTGTCCGGTGAAGCCAGTCACAGCCCGGGGTCTAAACTTGGATGGGGAGGGTCTTCAGTCAGCTGTCGTGCGCCACCGAGCACTTTCTGGACTTTATAGACCGGTAAATCACATATAAACCAGTGAGAGAGCACTTACATCGTCAGTAAACTTCTAGAACTCATACATGAGCACAGAGGTAAGCTTAAACTTAGGTGCGTAATCACGCGCCTGAAGAGTTTTTGTGCTTTTGCTGCCAAAAAAAAAACGGAATTTGTTTTGCGCCCTTTTTAATAATTGACCCTATTCGGACATCTGACAGCAACGCAACGTTCTGAACAAGAAAAGTTCTCTAAACTAACTTTTTTTAAAGTTTCACAATGGCAGAAGGGGAGTACTACACTATGGGCAACCGACAGAGGATTCCACGGGATCCGTTCCGGGAACAGTCACTCGCATCTCGCTTTATGGAAGATGACTTTGGACTGCCACCCTTTCCCGACGAGTTATCGATGGACTGGCCTGGCTGGGCGAGACCTCGATTGAGCGCCCGCCTCGACGCGCCGTGGTCGGGCTCGTTGCGCACGGGCTTCCCGCGGACGAGCATGGGCTCGCCGCAGGGCTTTAGCTCCAGGTACAGCGAGAGCCCTCGCCGATCCAGCGCGCCCTCGACCAACCCAGACGAGCCGTGGAAAGTGTGCGTGAACGTGCACAGCTTCAAACCTGAGGAGCTTAATGTCAAAACTAAAGAAGGTTTTGTAGAGGTGTCAGGTGAGAAAAAAATATAATAAATGAGAAGGATGAGTTATGAGAACACAAAATCAATTACCCTATAGCCTTTACATACTGTAAATGACGATATTTATAAGTACAAATGTTTTATAAAGCATATTTATTAATAATGAATCATGGAATAACGTGGAATGGAATATCACACTCTGAAAATGCTGGGTTGTTTCAACCCATGTTTGGGTCAAATATGGACAAACCTAACCATTGGGTTTAAAATTTTAATTAAAAAAAATTAAACCAATAGTTTGGTTTTTTCATATTTTCCATATTTAACCCAAACCCAGCATTTTTTATCATTTACATCTGTGCGTTTACCAGACGCTTTTATCCAAAATTCGTCATATACATTGCAATTACTATGTACATATGCAACTTTTTAACATTTTACCAAGGCATTTGTTTTGGTAGTTTTTTTGTCATTATTCCAACATTAATAAGGCCCCTTCTTACAAAATAATAAATAACAAATCTTTCTGCCAATTATGTATGCATGTATGTATGTATGTATTATTTCATAGATCACACATAAATCATTTATGATGAATTTAATTTATTTCAAGCCACTAGTGAAAATGCAACTTTTTCACTTATTTTCTAATTTAATATAATTTGTCATTTCAAACTATATTATCAGAATAACAATTAAATAGAAAATTGACTTGAATTCCCTAATTTTTAGTATGTTTATGTTAAACTTTATATCAGCCGTTCTTGAGCTGCATGAACCAGACCTGTTAATCATGTTATTCAACTTGATTTGAGAATGATCAAAAGCATTTTATGTGATTTAAAGGAAGCAAAGAACCTTGAAAGTTACCTGAAAATAATAATTTAAAAAAAGTATTAATATTTTAAAAGTATTAGTATTAATATTTATTCCTTATTTATTTTGCACCATACTTCACCTTTTATATTCTTTTTTTTAATCGAAAAAGTTAGTTTTAAGGTTTAAATAAATAAAATCAAGATTTTAAATATGGCCTTTTGGACCCCTTGTGCATCTCTGCTGTTGTCTCTCTGCTGCAGTTTAAGAATTAAAGGCCTTTGGCATGACTTGCATATTACCAGCAAATCTCTTGTAATTAGCCACCTGCTGAGATCCCTTGAGGACCTTTCACAGTAAACACATTGAATTAGTCCCATACTTTTCTCTTTAACTACAAAAGTTATTTTGTAAAATTGAAATTGTATATCTATAATGCCGAAGAGTCAAAGGTCCAGTTGCTGGCTGCTCCAGAAATACATTTGTTGACTGTGATGGCAGGACAGAAGTTCAGGGTTCAGGAGAGAGCAAAGGCCTGTTGCGCTGGGATTATTATAAACACTGTGCTGGTATTCCAGCTGGGTCACTCAGTCACAGTGAGAGGAGGGTGGGGACAGCAAGACTTAACGTCACATAACCTCATTCTAAAAGTGTCACACCGAGATATCACAATGAACTACCCTACGCACTGTTCTTTTCACAGAACACCTTAAAAATCAGCAAAACATTTAAATTCAACTTTGTCCTGAAAGAAAGCATTGTCAAACAAATGCCACAGCCATGTTTAAATGTCTTTGTTAAATAGGGAAAGGCCATTGCACAGTATGTCAGTAGGTGTATGTCTATTTATGTGAATAGATATATATTGGCTGTTGAAAGTGCAGATTATGAGCATGTTGATAGGAGAATAATCCGTCAAATGTGTGTGCTCAAAGTGTTCTCTAAAGAGCAGGTTATTGTAGATATGTAGGCCATGTCGAGACACAGTATGGCATGACTGGCATTTAGTGACCAGCAGCTGCAGAGAATGAGGCCAAGAAGGCTTTTAAACAGGCTTTCTTGATTTGAAATAGCACAAAATCATATATAGTGTTGCCAGTAAAATGTGAAAAAAAACAAAAAAAAACAAATGGCTAGAAAATCTGAGATTAATAAACCTGTTCAGGTCTAATTTAATGTCAGTGTGTCGAAGGTCACACTTCTGTGCCAAATGAGCAACTGGGATTCACTTCTGTTGATGTTGTATTTAAAGCAACATCTTTTTTGAAAGAAGTTCTTATTCATAAGTGTTGTATGGTCGTATTGATCACCTTTCTCAAAGGCATCGATCTCTGCCTTAACAACTGCCTTTATGTCTTTTCATCAGGGAAACACGAGGAAATGCAAGACGAGGGCAGAATTGTTACCAAAAACTTCACAAAGAAAATTCAGTAAGTATGATGATTGTATCAAAAGTTTCCGGGGGCTTCTGATTTGGAACCTTCTAGAATGATGAAGCAACTTCCCGAGGAATGTCACTCTGTGTTATTAAAGCAACACAAAGCATTCCCACTCCTCCACCCACCCCAAACTCTCTGCTTTCTTCTTGCTCTTCAGAGAGTCAAATTGGATGGCAGAGGGAAAGAATCAAAGTTAGAGATAAAATAGACAGCATATCATGTGGCTCTGATGTCTGCAGTAATTAAGAGACATAGCGATTAGATTTTTTCCTGTCGCCATGCTGTTTCTCTGACACACACAGAAAGAGACTCTAAGGAAGAAAGAGAGCTTAATTGAGCATTTTTTTACCCAATTATTTAAATGTTTGGGGTCAATAAGATCCAAGAAAGAACTTTTATTTAAGCAAAAGGAGTTTCCCTTTCAGACGCAAAATTTATGGGAGGAGAGTATTTAAATGAATCATGCAAGGTGATTTACTGAGGTTTGCGCTAGTTATTTTACTGGTATTTGTGCCATTATGTCTTAAACCAAAAAGCGAATTTGTCCTGCTCTTGGTAGATTGAGTTGGTCATTATGGAAATGATCTGGCTGTGTCTGTGTTCCTTATTTGTGCATCGTCAGTAGATCACACACAGAACCTTCCACTCCTATCTGCGTATTTTTTTGGAATTGCGCTCTCATGCTAAATTGCCCTGTCTTTCTTCTACATCCAATCTAAACTGCTTAGTTAATTTGATGTTGACAGGCCTTGTTGGTTGTGTGAAATTCCAACAGTAGCTTGGTTTCCATTACGGATTTGCGCAAAACTTTTGCGCTATTTTCTAAATGTTGATAAAAAAAACTATTGCAAAATGACGGCATTTCCATTCACCAATGTTATGCGACTAAAACGTAATTTTTAAAGACAGGCGTGTAATCCAAGCATTAATGGCAAGGAAAGCCCCTTATACTTGGGAGCGGCCACATATGAGGTGTTTCTCCCTCATATCTGCTTTAAGGTCTTGATACATTTTGGCATTTATTTGTTGTTTAGAATCCAGTATTCCCGTAAATCTTTTGTTTTTATGAGTTTAATAAAGAACTCGTCTTCTGTCCAAACATACTGTGCACGCCATCTACGCCAAGTGACCTGTAAAAGTTTTCATTGCAGTTTTGCGAAATATACTTTTTCGAATTGCCTGAAAAACCACCTAATGCGAGTGTAAAAACTTTTTTGCGATATATGGGAGTTTTTGCGAAATTGATGTGTATACATTTGGGTGTATTTTCAATTCGAAATTTCAGTTTGCGCAATTTGAAGGGTTACTGGAAATGCAACTTTACATTAGCATTTTGCTAAGCTAAGAAAACAACACACTGGGCCGTGTGTCCACCAAAGCGTTTTTTTTCCGCAGGTAGCGTATTTTTCCAATTGTTTTCAATGGGAGAGAAACATTTTTAAAACGTTAAGCGCTTTGCATTTTTTACCGGTTGCTGAGAGTTGAAGAATGTTCAACTTTGGATAAAACGCAGTGATCACTGTAACTTTTTTACCCAGCCGACCAATCACAGTGGAGGGGGAGGCGGGACCAATACCACACCAACCAACCGCCACATTTTTATATAGAGACAATACAGAAACAAACTATCTGTGTAGTGACATACTAGGAACAATTCCGTGGATATTCCTTATCATAGCAAGCAAAGTGTCTCAACTGCGCTGCGCTGTGTCTCAAAAACGTTGCACTGCCAAAACGCTCTCTAGCACCCACAGCTAGCCGTTTTCAGCTGTCTAAAAACGCTTTGGTGGACACGCTGCCTTATAGAAAGATACAGGCCATGCATAAATTACAATGAGCGTTTTTATTGATAGCTTTCAGTATTGAATGAAATCTCAATCTCTGCCATTATCTCCTCAGTAGCAGAGCTGCAATGTCTGAGTCACAGCGCAGGGCGGCTGTAGCATTGCTGTGCTAATTGAATGCTGTCAGGCCACTGCAGTCGGCTACATGCTAAGGTTTATATAAACTCAGCAGACGCTTGGCAACAAGTGTGGAACCTTCCAGCCTTATTTGGCCATGATGACTGACAAAGCTCAGGGACGCTCTCTCTCGCTATCTCTCTCTCTCTCTCTCTCTCTCTCTCTCTCTGTGTTGTGTCCTCTCACTCTCTTTCCAATAAAAAAAACTGTACAGAATCTCTGTTCTAAACCTCAGTGAGCTTTCTAGCTAGGTAGATAACTAAAGTATCATAGGTGTCAAATACTGATCCAAACAATGCATCCAAAATCACATACTCTCTTGAGTAGGTACTTATTTGGAATAAGTAGTTACTTTACCTCCGCTAAGTAAGTATGTTCTATATAGTATGAATGTGTGTAATATGAATGTAATCTGGACGTGTGACCTACCAGCATCAGTTACATGCTTCACTTCCCTTCACAAATCCTCTCCCGTGGTCTCATGGGATGGTAAAGTGTCCATCTTATGCACACTTCAGACTTTTTGCCTACTCTTTTATGAGTAGCCTACTGTGAATTCGGACATACTGCTTTTGTCATATACTGTTCATCGCCTATATATAGTAGAAAGTATGCGATTTCGGATGCAGCAATTACTTTGTTCTTCTAGCCAAATTCCTTGTGGAGGAAGCATTCCCAGCCAGGGTTTGGGATCAGTAAGTTTGTTTGTTTTAAAGAAATTAATACTTTTATTCTGCAAGGATGTAATAAATTGATCAAAAGCGACAGTAAAGACATTTATAATGTTAAAAAACATTTCTATTTAAAATAAATGCTTTTCTTTTGAACTTTCTATTGATCATATATAAGTATCCTGTGAAAACATGTACCACGGTTTCCACAAAAATATTTAACAGTATACCCAATATACCGTCTCCGGCTGATCTTTCGAATATTCCTATCTAATAATTGCCTCATCGACATGGCATGATGGCCAGAGGAGAACTGGCACCCTGACTGAGCCTGGTTTCTCCCAAGGTTTATTTTTCTCCATTATGCCACCTGATGGAGTTTTGGTTCCTTGCCACTGTCGCCTTTGGCTTGGCTTGCTCAGTTGGGGACACAAAATTTTCAACTAAATATTCAAATAAATGTTCAACTAAATTACTGCCCGCATTGTCACTATATGATAATTGAAATGAGCTGGATAACATCACTGTTTTCTCTAGAGCGGCTGTACAGCCGAATCAAATTCTGTTGCATTATTTTCCTGTTTAACACTGTGAAGCTGCTTTGAAATAGTCGGCACTGTAAAAAGCGCTATATAAATAAAGGTGACTTGACTTGACTTAACAGCACAGCTGTTTTATTGCTAACAATTAGAAATTTTCACTGAGCACCAAATATTAAAATGAGTTCAGAACGGTTGTGACTAAAGACTGGAGTAATGATGCTGAAAATTCAACTTTGACATCACAGGAATCAAATACATTTTAAATATATTAAAATAGAAAACAGTTATTTTAAATTGTAATAATATTTCACAATAATACTGTTTTTACTGTATTTTTGATCATATAAATTCAGTCTGGGTGAAGAATTAAAAAAATATTGCTGACCCCAAACTTTTGAACAGTAGTATATATATGAAGTATTTAGGGTAACATTTTATTTTACAGTGTCTTTGTTACACGTTACAGTAACTATAGTAATAACTATAAATTATGCATTATTACATGCAACTAACCCTACAACAAACCTACTCCTAACCATAACCCTATAGTAAGTACATGTAGTTAATTAATATTACTCAGACCTTACATTTATAACACTGTAACAAGGATGAAGTGTAACTGAATTTTGTTTAAATGTAATTGTGCTTCCTTACATTAAAATTTGAATTGCATTATTGCAAACCGTTTGCTACCTCAATTTCAATTCAGCACTAGCTATGCAAAGCATTACACGAACTTTAGGATGTTGCTTTTTGCAGTACACATAATATATTTGTCACTGTATAGCTGTAGTGTAGTGCACAACAATCGATATTCAAGGAAATAGTCTTTAATAATTAAATCCAGGAAACCTCAGATGTAAGATTATTACACAATACCAGACAATGAACTGAGGGAACTAAGGGCTTATATAGAGGGTATGCATGTGACGTCACCGTCGGCTGGAGTGACTGCGGTTATGCCCACTGAGTGGCAAAAAGACTGAGAAGCAGCATTGGTTTTCAGCGCGTATGCTGCGAAAAACACACAAAATCAGGACCAGCACCAGAGGGGGGACCAAGGGAGACGGACTTGATAATAGCGTGTAATTTTCTCACTCAAACCACTGCCGCCTGCTGCTTCTGCTACTGATTGCTTTTAGAGGGAAAAGCTACCTATAACTGCTGGTCTATCTGATTTTGTAATAATAGCATGTTATTAGCGAAAAAGAGTTGGCAAAAGATACAGTGCTTATCTGTATTTGCGCTCGTCAAATGATTTAATTTCCAATGTGTTTTCGCTTTGGTGAGTAATGTAGCCAATCACAGACATGTTTGTTGATTTCTTGAACGCAATGGCCAATCACAGGTGTTGAAGTTAGAATCCACTCACCGCTCAAGTTTTTGTCAAGTGCTGAGTTCTGCACGTGCACAAATCCTTGCTAACAAAGTGTAGACATTATGTAAATAAGAGATTCATTGTGTCAGCTTCACTGATTAATATAAAGGAACTTTGTGAGATCGCGTTCATTGAATGAGTGACAGCGTTTGGTGATTATAAAGGAAGTGCTCTATAAAAAAACTATTAATAGGCCTATAATATATTCAGAATTTGAATAAAAATTTTGTTTTCCATTCTTGACAAGTGGCCACATACACGCTTCAATACATAGGCCCATCCGCATTTCCCCTATTAAATTACTCAGTCCGGCTGAGGGGGCGTGTTCCAGCGGGGGTAAAAAAATTTCAATGCATACCCTCTATACAAGGTAAAAGAGAACCGGTGCTAATTAATATCCAAGATAACTAACTAGGAAACAGAACTCAGGCAAAGCAGAACAGGGAACAGAATGAAAACACAATTAAACTAAAGACATAGAACTACATGTTACAATGTTGCTGATAGTGAGAATTCATTTATATTGTTAAGTACAATTATTTTATCTAGCATTATCCAAACACTGCATTCGTCTCTCGAATCTCTAAAGCAGCCCTTAATGTTCCCGCACCTCTAGACTTTTGCAGTAGAAGACCAGCAGGAAGTAGCTTTGTATGATATCACCATCTATTCATGTTCAAAACAAGTTCCACCCTTTCTCTGTAGAGCAGATATGAATTTATGGTAATTCAGCCTTAAAGGCATCACATTCAAACAGACAGTGAGAACTCCTCTCATTAAAATGGCTGCAGTCAGTCTGCCTGCTGGATGATTAGACTAGTGTGTAGATGGAAATTTCTGGTGATAAACTTTGCATCAGGAGGCGATTTGTAATAATTGGCAACAGATTCTATTTCTGAGCCCAGCACCTGGAGCAGGGCTCCCTCGCTCACTCGCTCATTCTCTCTCTCTCTCTTTCTCATTGTAAGCGATGGCAGGCAGAACATTTAAATGAAAACCACAAAATGCATTGAGAATTATCTTCTAGCCACAAGCTGCCACAGAGAAAATGGAGTTTGTTGAAAATTAAACCAAAATGAGAATATACTGAGTATACAAGGGCATAGAGTGTGCAATTCCCATGATGATTCCCATTCTGGGTTAATATTAACCTAAAGACATGAGTTAGACATCAGTTGGTCTTTTTTAGGGTTATGTTCAGGCAATTCGGTGTAGATGTTAATATTACACTGAACATGGTCAAGTTTTTATTGTAACATTTGGTTTTAAGCTTTATTGTTTCAGTGCAACTGCAAGGTACAATCCAAAAACACTTTTTAAGGCACAATATGGTGTATGATATTAGATATTGGTAACACTTTAGTATGGGGAACACATATTCACTATTAACTAAAGGTAGTTCCCTTTCAGTCGGTCACGTTCGACGTACGTCGGACGTCACCGACGAATTGGGATCACTTCAGGGAGCCCCTATCAGCTTCGAGATATAGAGAACCGGCCAATGACTATTGGCGTGCGAGATTTGCATCTCGCGCTCCGCCCCGCAGCTCGGGTATAAAGCGGAAGCGAATGCAGCGCACTGTTGTCATTCACTTCGGAGCCGAACGGCGTTGATGAAGCACAGACTGCCTGTATTCAGCGAGAGAGAGAGAGAGAATTGGCTGAGGATCGTTCTTGTGCTGGTCAGACGGCACAAAACAGCGCGACCACGGGCTCACCGCTGCTGGAAGCAGAAACCAACTGCTGTTTTCACAGCAACAGTTTAAAACTGCTGGTTCGTGAAGCGTTTCACTTGAGAGCAGATACAGGCTGCACTATCTCCTGTATTCTGCCGCGGTCTTCCCTGGGTGCTTCAGCACTAAAAGAGCGTTTCCTCACAAAAAGAGCAACACAGGTGTGACACTGCGTCTTTTTCAAGATGTCATTCCACCCGTGCGTTTCTGGATGCGGTCGTTCCCTGTCGCCCGCTGACGGTCACAATCGCTGTATCACGTGCCTCGGCATTCAGCACGCTGAGGCAGCTTTTGTGGATAGTTCATGTTCCCACTGCGGGAACATGACTATCGCGGCGCTTAGGTCGAGACTCGCCTACCTTCGGGAAGGTGGAGTCCCCCTACCCATACCTCGATCTAGTGCTATTCCTGCCCAGCAGAATAGACCTACTTCGACGGATGGCCGGGGTGACCTGAGGATTACGTTCAGGGCAAACCCGCCGAGCCAGCCTCCGCAGGCCCCTGATCCCTCACAAGCGCCGCAGCCGGTAGGGCTTCCGGAGGAAATCGCTGGCCCCTCCCATGGGCGTCCAGTGGTGACCTTCGGGGCTCCAGTAGACGAACAGATGTCGATCGCTGCATCGGAGGGGGAGGTCCGGTCCTAGGAGGATGAAGATTCGGCTGTACTGCCTCCCTCTGGGAGAGTGGCAACGGCCGAGTCGGACGGCTATGCTTTCCCGGGCCGCCGAAAAGGTCGGGCTTGAGTGGAACCCTCCACCACGTCCCGAACCTTCTAGGTTGGATGATTGGTTTCTCGGGGCGGGTCGCACTGGTTCTCAGCGTCGCGCCCCGGTGCCTTTCTTCCCGGAGGTGCATGAGGAGCTCACCAGGTCGTGGACGACACCATTTAGTGCCAGAAACAGACCTGGTGGCTCCTCCCTCCTCACTACCCTTGACGGCGGGCAAGCCAGGGGGTACGTGGGAATCCCGCCAGTGGAGCGGGCCGTCGCGATGCAACTGTGTCCGGCTACCGCCTCCAACTGGCGCGGTGACCCGCGGCTCCCGTCCAAGGCCTGTAAGTTCTCTTCCAGTCTGACTGCGAAGGCTTACAGGTCTTGTGGCCAGGCTGCGTCCGCCTTGCATGCCATGGCGTTGCTCCAGGTGCATCAGGCCCAGGCACTCATGGACATGCACGAGGGTAGGCCTGACCCAGAGCTCCTCCGGGAGCTCCGGACGGCGACGGACCTCACCCTCCGGGCAACGAAAGTCACCGCCCATTCTATCGGTCAGGCGATGTCCACCTTAGTGGTCCAGGAACGGCATCGCTGGCTCAACCTGGCCGACATGAGGGAGACCGACAAGTATCGGTTCCTGGACTCCCCCGTTTCTTCGGCCGGGTTGTTCGGCGACGCGGTCGAGAGCTTTGCCCAGCAGTTCTCGGCCGCCCAAAAGCAGACGGAGGCGATCAAACACATCCTGCCCCGGCGGCCAGCTGCTGCCTCCACCCAGCCGCCGGTCGCAGCGCCTCCGCCTGCCCGTCGCCGAGGACGTCCACCCGCCGCCGCCCCCGCTCCCGCCCCAGCCCAGCAGCAGCCTCCACCCGGGCGTAGTTGTGGAGCCGGCCGTGGGAAGGACGTCCAGCCCGCTCAGGCCGCTGCCAAGCCAGGTGGCAAGCGCCGTCGTAAGAGACCCTGAGACGGGCCACCCAGAGTTGGAGGAGACTGCTCTTCAGGAGATGGTTGCAGCACCACTCCTTCCCCCGGAGGAGAATCTTTTGTTTGACTTCTGTTCCGCCGCTGGCCCCAGCGCCAGCGGTACCCAAATTTTCAAAGAAAGAGCAGTTTCCAAAATCTCTGGGTGCCAAGAGAGCGCGCTTGGCGGTGTTCGACGCTCCCATGCCTTGTCACCCTCAGGCGCCTCTCCAATCGCCAGCAGGGGGTGCCGGCTGTGGGGACGCACACAAGCGGCCTTCTCACACTCGCACACCCCCTCAGCGGAAGCAGGTAAGTGTTACGCAGCTCACTCAGACCCCACTTCGGGCCGCTCTCATGCCGTCCGAGTCGGGTCCCTGCATGCCGCCTCACTGCCCCGCTGCGGGTACGTTTGTGGTGCCGATGGTCCCGCTTGTACGGTCGCTGGGAGCCTGGCTAGCGCTCCCCAGCCCGTCTCGCTGGCTCATCCGTACCATCAGACTCGGCTATGCGATTCAGTTCGCCCGGCGTCCCCCCAAGTTCAGGGGCGTTCACTTCACCTCTGTGTCGAAGGAGAATGCCCCTGTGCGGAGATCGCAGTCCTACTGGCGAAGGACTCCAGCCAATATGAAGACCGGCTTCTACAGCCCGTACTTCATTGTACCCAAGAAAGGCGGCGGGTTACGGCCGATCTTGGATCTGCGATTCCTGAACCGGTCCCTTCACAGGCTACCAATCAGAATGCTAACGCAGAAACGCATCTTCAGGTGCATCCGTCCCCAAGATTGGTTTGCAGCGATCGACCTGAAGGACGCGTCCTCCGCAACCCGCGGCAGTCGGATGTGGCGGAGCGTCCGACGCCAGGTCTAACACTCGTATGCATTGGTGGAACTTGTGTTAGGCTGGGTTCCATATGTTGTAACCCCCACGGCAGTCCCATATGTGTATTCTTCCACGGTACGGCTCCCTACGGCGAGCCTGTGTCTTTCCCTCGGCAGAGCTCTCTGCCGTCTCAGTTAGGTGTTGTTCCCCCGCCTGTTTGGCCGGGGCCACCCCTGGGACTTCCGTATGTTGCACTGCCCACGGCCAGTCCATACGTGTATTTTCCACATGGTAACTCCCTTCGGGCATGATGTGGCTTCCGCAGCGTCCCTCTGGGCACGCTTTCCCAGCGTTATCCAATAGTCTACTGAAGTGGGTCTTGCGGAACAGCAGTGTGACTTCCCTGCATGAATTCCCCGCCCGGAACAGACGGGGTCTGAGGGGCTCTCGCTGGGCGCTGGAAGTGGTAGTAACTGTGGCGTTTTCCAAAGGGATCCCAATTCGTCGGTGACGTCGGACGTACGTCGAACGTGACCGACTGAAAGGGAACGTCTCGGTTACGTATGGTAACCCTCGTTCCCTGAAGGAGGGAACGGAGACGTACGTCCCGTTGCCACAGTTGCTGTACCATCACTGCATGGCCGAGTCACTAGTTCGGCTCCTCAGTGAAAAACAATAGTGCGCTGCATTCGCTTCCGCTTTATACCCGCGCTGCGGGGCGGAGCGCAAGATGCAAATCTCGCACACCAATAGTCATTGGCCGGTTCTCTATATCTCGAAGCTGATAGGGGCTCCCTGAAGTGATCCCAATTCGTCGGTGACGTCCGACGTACGTCTCCGTTCCCTCCTTCAGGGAACGAGGGTTACCATACGTAACCGAGACGTTTTTGTAGCGTTTAAGTTCAGGTATTGGGTAGGATTAAGGGATGTAGAATAAGGTCATGCAGAATAAGGCATTAATATGTGCTTTATAACAGCCAATATACTAGTAATATGCATGCTAATAAGCAACTAGTTAATTGTGAGAACCGAACCCTAAAATAAACTGTTACCCAAATATTTATCAATGTACAACCAAATTTTACAATTTGTATGCAAAAAAAAAAAAAGAAAATTAAAAAGCCGCTTTTGTCAGTATCAGTGAGGTACACTATTAAAAATAATGGTTCTTTATTGGCATCTATGTTTCCATGAAGACACTTAAACATCCGTGGAAACTTTCCATTGAACAAAAGGTTATTTATAGTGGAAAAATGATTATTAAAATATTCATCACTCTAAGAAGATTTTTTTGGGGAACCCAAAATGGTTCTTCAATGTCGGCAAAAATTTAGTTTCGGAACCTTTATTTCCAAATAAAGTGTAAAATGAATGTTTTTCTGAACTCTCTCTCTTCTTTCACAGAATCCCATCTGATGTGGACCCTCTCACTGTGTTCGCCTCTCTGTCTCCGGAAGGTGTTCTCATCATTGAAGCCCGACAGACCCCTCCGTACTACCTCTACAGCAACGAAATGCCCGCAGAACCCATGGATGAACCAGAGGCCAGACCGCAGGAACCCAGCATGGCTTCAGCCCAAGTCTTTGAAGTCAGGGAGTGAACCGGTGCTCGCATCCCTGTGGTATTTGTTCCAAGCCAGTGCTAAAATCTAGTTTTATCAGTTTCAAAAAATTACTTAAACCAAAAGTCCTTAATCTGCTAGTGAGTAGTCCATAAATCAAATGTTACTAGTACATGGTTGGATCAAATACCAGTAGCTTTTAGTTACAGTGTCAATGAAGATAAACAAATGTGATAGAGCTACCGGTCAAGTGAGAGGGTAAAGTGGGATAAGACTAGGCCCAATTTCTGTACGGCTGGGAATAGGCCTGGAAACATACTCTACACATATGTAGATGCGAATGCATGGTCAACATTGGGATGGCACATCTCATTGTATACACTTAACATACATTCTTCTCAGTCCTCAAGGGGGCGATAGAGTTCCCTTCAAATGTCAACAATTAAATGGATAGTTCACCCAAAAATCATCTCTTATTCGCCTACATATTGTTCCAAACCTGTATGGCTTTCTTTCCTCTGTGGAACACAAAAGAAGATATTTTGAATAATTTCTCGGCGTTTTATGTCTTTAGGATCTGATAAACACTGATAAAAATGATTTTGTGGTGAAGTAAATACTACAGAAAAACAAATTTCTATGTAATTTCTGTAATTTCTACATGAAAAAGGCAAGAATTCAAAAAACATAGTACTCAATTCAAGCTTGTAGAAATTAAAGAATAAATATCAACGTTATAAAATTAAGTAAAACATACTAAACTTTTCTGATACTGGGGCATGAATAATTAATAAGGTTGATTTTTCCCCCGCTGTTTTCCAGCTGTATTTACACCGTTTTATCATTGTTTTTTGTTGTTGTTAGGTTTAGTAACTTGCCATTTTGTAACATTTGGAGTTAATTTTCTACTCAAAATGACACATTCATACTCAAAAACGATCCATCGAATTAGTTAGTGTATTGTGTACCAAGTATTGAAATTTCTGTGTACGTGTAGGAACCACATTACTTCTATTATGTAGATATGGTGTCTACACAATATCTATTGTATTATTTACTTTGATGCTTCTAAGTAAAGCATACACTTTAAAAGTGTGGTTTAATTCAGTGATATTTTTTTGAGTAAAAGTATTGCAAAGCAAACTTCAACTAAGTAGAAATTACTCACTTTTACTTTTACTGGCCAAATTAAAGTTTTCTTTGATAATTTTACTTGACTTAGTTAAGTAGAGTTTACTTATACTGTGCGCAAAATTCTGTGTGCAAAAACTCGCAAAAGAAAAATTAAGGTAAATTTGACTTGTTTTCTTCAGTGAATGCTGTTTTAAACCCCTTTGACTTCCATTGTATAGAAAAAGAAATAGTTCTAAATATCTTCTTTTGTGTGTTTTGTGTTCATATGAAATTACATGAGAGCGAGTAAATAATCTCGTAGTTTTCATTTGAACTATCCTTTAAGAAGATTCTCTTTAAACTGTCGCTCCGCCATGTCGATCTGATCAAGTAGAAGATGACACTGAGAAGGCGATGTGTGCTTGAGTCAAGTTATAAATTCCATTCAGACACATTTCAGATGTGAAAACAAGCTTGCGTATCTAATGTTTTTAGAGTATGTTTTGGACTTTCTGTCCCTCATTTAAACCTAAACTTGTTTTGTCCCCGAGTTCAAATGGAGGCTCTGTTTGAATCATCTGAATTTATGACTATTTATATGAAGGTCTTCTCTGAGAACTGGGCCTGAATGCTGGAGCTCTTTCTCAAGTGCTCAAGTATTGTATCTTCTTTTTTCTTTCTTATTTGTGGGTGTTCTTTCTTTTTTTGTGTAGGGATGTATGCTATGCATTTTTTATAATAAATGAATTTTACGAAATATTTCTCCTCTCTGCAAATCTCTATCAGGTTAATAAATGAGCTGCATTACAGATAGAGCTGATGTTATTTACACCTGTTTGCTTATCCCACGTATATAACCTTCGGATATTTTCGAGTAATAAATCAAGCATCATGCTCTCCTTCGTTTTTCTCGGTCTCACAATCCTCTGTCCTCTATCACATCTGGGCGTTCAGATGGCAGATTGGCTGTGTGCTTATGGGAGCGGCTCCATGGGAGTTGTCTCTGCACGGTGGCGGTAATTGGGTGACAGATTAGTGTGGAGATTATTCCGAACGCTTTGGCTCACTTTCAATCTCCTCCACGAGAAAATATTGAAGAAAACGGTACTCCACTGCTGATTAACTGATGTGTTTGCCCATTGGATTTTTCTCGTCAAATCGATCCGAGCTCTCTCGTTGTCTAATTTTCAGGGTGTGGGGTTAATGAACCACGAATATTACCATGCTCAAAAGGAGCTGGCATCATAACCATCCGAGTTAGATGAGAATTATACGATATTTACTAGAACTCAAGGGATGTAATGTGCAACCATATTCACTGCATAAATGATTCATGTAAAATTCTCTGTAAGCACAGAGTCAACTAGGTGCCAATGTGACAGTTTTCCGTCTGTCACCTAAGTTAGAACATTTCTCAGCTTTCACTGATTAATCATTCTTGTTATTGCAAAGCACAACAAGAAGCTTCACACAATCTTGCTCAGGTCTTTATTAGTGCTAAGAGGATGCATGTTACAGTAAACTCAAAAACATCTATGGGAATTAAGAGGCTACGGCTACAAATACATTAATCGAGATACATTTGAAAACTATTTTTTTCTTGGCCCTCTGTTTACACTGAGACAGTGGTTTTGTCCTGCAAAAATGAAGCTCATTGAAGATATGTGACGCATATTGAACCGATATACACTGCCCGGCCAAAGTTGCTGTTTGGATTTAAATAGGCAAATGCATTGTCAATACAAGATCTTGAGCAAAACTTGATGCGCCTCTTGATGGAAATAACATCACAACATTTA
This sequence comes from Rhinogobio ventralis, assembly GCA_039654625.1. Taxonomy (NCBI): domain Eukaryota; kingdom Metazoa; phylum Chordata; class Actinopteri; order Cypriniformes; family Gobionidae; genus Rhinogobio; species Rhinogobio ventralis. Next base: position 10,291,722 of record CM077194.1, read on the forward strand.
TTTCCATCAAGAGGTGCATCAATTTTTACTCAAGATCTTGTATTGACAATGCAAGAGTCAAGCAAAAAGTAAAGTCTCCTCCAGCACATCCCAAAGACTTTCAATGAATTTAAGGTCTGGACTCAGAGGTGCCAATTCATGTGTGTGTTCATGCTCCCTCCAAACCATTCTTTCACAATCTGAGCTGATGAATCTTGACATTGTCATCCTGGAATATGACCATGTCGTGTCTTCCTACATGGTTGTTTAAGAAATGAAAAGCTACACACTCCATTAGAAGAACTGTTGCCAAACATATACCATGCTAGAAACTTAAAAATCACTGCAACAATGATCCAATCATTGACTCTTAAGCATTTGCCAATTTAAATCCAAACAGCGACTTTTTTTGGCCGGGCAGTGTATATCTATGTTTATACATGTATGTGCCTGATATGTGCTACTGTATTTATTTTCACAGTGTTGCTTAAGAACAATGTTACGTTGTACAATCTTCATATTGCATTCCTACAAAGATGACAGATAATTTATTTGCTGTCCTGCGGCAAAACATGAGGGCGATCGTGTTTTAGACCATATATGTAATGGCGATTGAGTGCGACCTGGATGCACCAGTAAGTGGTAAGATATTTTTTTTAATCCAATTTAACTTTATCATGTCTGGTATCATCTCAGTGAGCTTTTTATATTTTATGCTTATGCAGTAAGATAATTTTAGCATTTCTGATGGTTCACTGTGGATGAGAAAAAAGTAATGTGGACAGAGAAAATGCCGTTTTCAAATGTATCTGGATTAATTTAGACGTAGCCTTAGGAAAAGCGCTGGGGATGTTGTTTTTTTTGTAGCCTACATTTTCTCTACATCCATTTCCTTTTGGAGCTCCAGCTGAGGGTCGAACACCTCTTGAGTTTGCCCAAAGGTTGATTGCTCATCTTCTGTCACAACAGGGTCTGTATATCCTTCTTCACCCTCCAGTTCCCGAGGCTGCATGATCTCTGCCTGCTCTCCTTGCTCGGAGGTGATGGTGTCTGGAGTCTCTGGAGCCTGAGGCTTGTCTGCAGACTCATGGACTTCCTCCATGTCTCGCTCGATGCCCTCAACCGCCTCTTGAATAGGACCTTCTTTGTCCTTCTCTACGCCATCTCTGGGTTCACCAACCTGCTCACTTCCAGACTCAAGGGCACCTGGTGCAGCTTCTGTGATAGACTGGGGTTGTGGTTCTCTAGATGGATCTACAGCAGATACAGTCTGCTGGTCTCGTTCACCCTCAGGATGCTCAGTTGAGACAGAGGGTTCGGGAGTTTCTCCCTCAGATGATTCCGGTTTAGCCTTGGCTTCAATGACATCTTGAGGCTCGTCGCCATCTTGTTGTTTTCCTCCCATGGTTTGTGCCTCCATCTCCACCTGTGACAAACATGAAACAGTTTTCAAATTAAGTCAAGAGCTTAAATGCCAAATCAAGACCCTAGAATGCCAGGGTCATTGTACACAAAAAATATTAATTTTCTGGGTTGTGAAGAAAGGCCATATGTCCCCTGGGGGAAAATAAGAGCTTGCATTTAATCTCTTTGTTGATTATTAGAACAATTATGAGTCTGGTAATTGGAATTGCAGGATGATTAATTTATAAACTGACTTCGACTTTGTCATTTGACGTTATGGGGCATTGTAGAATCGTATACCTCTAATTATTTCTGAAATGTTTTTGCTGTAATGTAAAAAAAAACATTTTGTTTTGACGGCACACCTTAACCGTGCTGTAAATTGGCGTAAGTTGAAAAATAATTGCAATAGTTAAACAATATCTGCTGTTTTAAAGCTAGACCAATTCATTTGAATGACCTCTTTCCATGCAATATATAAATAATATGAAATAATATTTTTTGAGACGTCCTTTTTCCCTACTTTCCCCTGCAAACACAAATAGCTGTCAGCTCTGTAAGACTGGATAAAATACAGCACCTGAGAGACTCTACCTGCAATGTCTACCTATTACACAAGACCAATTAGGTATTGGAGAATGGATGGTTAGTGTTCACCCTAGGATTTACAGAGAAAGGTTTTCAATAATGACAATAATGGTGCCACTTCACTATGAATGACAGAAAGCACCACTTAAATATAATGGTGACACATTTAATAATGTATACACAAATGCAATGCATGCCACCCAGAACACTCGGTGCCTAATTTTGGGCTTCAGTAAGTGAAAAAGTTCAGACTGTATTATTAAAGATTAAATGGCTGTCAGAACTAATCAATACCTGGATGGGGATAATGACATCAGAAGGGAGGGAGATGCTGGGTAATGGTGCTTCCACTGTAAGGATCCCATCGGCGGACAGAAGCGACTGGAGATTTTCAGCATCAACACCACCTGGAAGACTTAAGCAGTGGTGAGAATTTTTTTTATAAATATGCTTTTGTTGATAATTTGACACAATTGCACAGTAAAGTACTATATGCTAAAACATTGAGTTATTCTATTCTATAATTAATATGTTTATTCAGCAATAAATTGATCAAAAGTGACAGTAAACATTTATAATGTTACAAAAAAATTCAAATAAATGCAACATTAAGCAACATTTCAACATTGGTAATAATAAGAAATGTTTCTTGAGCAGCAAATCAGCATATTAGAATGATTTCTGAAGTATCATGTGACACAAGACTGGAGTAATGATGCTGAAAATTCAGCTTTGAAATCACAGGAATAAATTACATTTTATATATATATATATATATATATATATATATATATATATATATATATATATATATATATATATATATATATATAAACTCAGCAAAAAAAGAAACGTCCTCTGACTTTCAACTGTTTTTACTTTCAGTAAACTTAATGTGTGTAAATATTTGTATGAACACTAAAAGAGTCAACACCATAAGACATAAACTAAAAATGTTTCACAGACATGTGACTAACAGAAATAGAATAATGTGTCCCTGAATGAAGGGAGGCTCAAAATCAAAAGTACCAGTCAGTATCTGGTGTGGCCACCAGCTGCTTGAAGTACTGCAGTGCATCTCCTCCTCATGGACTGGACCAAATTTGTCAGTTCTTGCTGTGAGATGTTACCCCACTCTTCCACCAAGGCACTTGCAAGTTCCTGGACATTTCTGGGGGGAATGGCCCTAGCCCTCACCCTGCGATCCAACAGGTCCCAGACGTGCTCAATGGGATTGAGATCCGGGCTCTTCGCTGGCCATGGCAGAACACTGACATTGCTGTAATGCAGAAACTCACGCACAGAACGAGCAGTATGGCTGGTGGCATTGTCCTGCTGGGGGATCATGTCCGGATGAGCATGCATAAAGGGTACCACATGAGGGAGGAGGATGTCTTCCCTGTACTGCAAGGCATTGAGATTGCCTGCAATGACAACAAGCTCAGTCCGATGGTGATGTGATATACCGCCCCAGACCATGACGGACCCCCCACCTCCAAATCGATGCCGCTCCAGGGTACAGGCCTCGGTGTAACGCTCATTCCTTCGACGATAAACACGAATCCGTCCATCACCCCTGGTGAGACAAAACCGTGACTCATCAGTGAAGAGCACTTTTTGCCACTCCTGTCTGGTCCAGCGAAGGTGGGTTTGTGCCCATAGGCGGCGTTGTTGCTGGTGATGTCTGGTAAGGACCTGCCTTACAACAGGCCTACAAGCCCTCAGTCCAGCCTCTCTCAGCCTATTGCGGACAGTCTGAGCACTGATGGAGGGATTGTGTGTTCCTGGTGTGACTCGGGCAGTTGTTGTGGCCATCCTGTACCTGTCACGCAGGTGTGATATTCAGATGTACCGAACTTGTGCAGGTGTTGTTACACGTCGTCTTCCACTGCAAGGATGATCAGCTGTCCTTCCTGTCTCCCTGTAGCGCTGTCTTAGGCGTCTCACAGTGCGGACATGGCAATTTATTGCCCTAGCCACATCAGCAGTCCTCATGCCTCCCTGCAGCATGCCTAATGCACGTTCACGCAGATGAGCAGGGACCCTGGGCATCTTTCTTTGGGTGTTTTTCACAGTCGGTAGACAAGTCTCTTTAGTGTCCTGCGTTTTTAGAACTGTGACCTTAAATGCCTACTCTCTGTAAGCTGTTAAGGTCTTAACGACCATTCCACAGGTGCATGTTAATTAATTGATTATGGTTAATTGAACATGCATGGAAAACATTGTTTAAACCCTTTACAATGAAGATCTGTAAAGTTATTTGGATTTTTACAACATTATTGTTGAAATACACAGTCTTGAAAAAGTGACGTTTCTTTTTTTGCTGAGTTTATATATATATATATATATAATAGAAAAAAGTTGCTTTGAAATGTAATAATATTTCACAATATTACTGTTTCACTGTATATTTAATCAAATAAATGCAGCCTTCACTCTAAAAAATAATGTGTTGGCTCAACAAAAAAAATAATGCAACAGTTTGCATCAATTTTTTTGAGTGAAAAACTTTGAGTGAATTTACGTTCAACCAACAAGCTACATTGAGTTAGAGGAACTTAATAATTTGTAGCATGAACACACATTTTTAAGTTGATTACTCAAAAAAATGTAGTTGCACCAACTACCAGAGTTGTAGCCCTGGAACTAATTCATCTTATCTATTTCAGTTCAAATCAAAAGCTATCATGTATATTTAATGAACAAGTAAGATATTACTTGTCACTGGCATTAGCGCAGTCATTGCGCACTCTTCAGCACGATCGTAACCACAAAAACTTCAACATTCAACAGAAACTCTTTTAAAATGTCAAACATAACAACATTAAACACTATCAGGTCTTTCCCTTCACTTAAAAAACAAATAAATTAACACTTCATTTCAACATTTATTCTCCTTATCCAGTCCTATGCAAAGCATCCCGGGAACTAGAAATACACTGTCTAATTTCCGAAGGCATCAAGACAATTTCATTAAGTTACTACAACCTAATCATTTTTTTTTTTTAAAGCCAATTAATACATAAATTTGAGTTTAGACGATATTAAGTTGATGTAATGATCAACATTATAATGTCAACAGAACTCTACAAAATAATGTTTGCAACTTAAAAGGTTTAATTTAAACAATACATTAGAATTTTTAACTTGCAACCATGCATTTAAGTAAGTTGTGGTAACAGGTCCCCTGAATTACTTTTTAGAGTGTTGGTGAGCATTAGAGACATTCAAAAACATTTAATAAAAAACAAACAAACAAAAAAAACAGTTCAGATATAGTGTAGTGTTCATGTTAACACTTACTTGTATTTTCTTGTAAAACATCTAGCAATGTAGCCGTGCTCATCTTGTCTTTCTTCATGCTTTCCTTTGGATCAAATATATTAACACAAAATTATTGTGATGAATTAGCTCAAATAAGAGCATTACATATTTTGTATATATTGTAAATTGTAAATATTCATTGTAAATATTTTTTTTTTAAAAAGTCATATTTACAGCATTATTAAACATTTGTAAATGATTCATAAATTACTACATGTTTAATATTTCCTGTTTTATAGACTAATTACATGCATATAATTTTCGACATTGAATTCTGTTGGAAAGCTGAAATGGCACCCTGCATTGTGAAATTTTATATATATATATATATATATATATATATATATATATATATATATATATATATATATATATATATATATATATATATAATATAAATATAATGATGTCTTCTTTAAGGCATACTATTGAATTGTACACTTTCACCCATACCTGCAACTTCCAAAAATCCGTCCTGTATTTTGACCGTAATCTCGGAGGGAGCGAAATGATTGACATCCAAGCTAATTTTCCACTTGCACATCTCACCAACCACTTCCGACACCCCTCCACTCATCTCTCTGTGCAGCTTAGAGATGTGCTGTCCCGAGGCCTGAGTAAAGGGAGCGAACACGGGTGTGCGCAAGTACCCGGGCCAAGACGATGTCCCCAGCCTCCTGAAGATGCCTTCTACCCAGCTGAGGTCTCGGGGGTCCAATAACGGAGGCAAGCCATAATGTTGGTTAAAGATTACGCTGGGCCATCTGTAGCTCAGGGGATTCCAAGTTACCTCATGGCAATATTGAGGCCTGGATGGTGACTTGATAGCATCCGCCATTAGAAAATCGAAAGATGTAAAAAAAGAATGATTTGTTTGGAAGGTCCAGCCACAGTACGATTAAAGACGCACTAACTACACAAAAAGAGATGCTGTAGAGAATCACTTCACAATGAAAGCAAAGACAAATGTGGCCAGTAGACATTGCAGACGTTGTTTATATAGCGCCCTTGTGTTTTAGCACTTACTAAGCAGTAACCATGATGCTACCAGAAGAGAATGTAGGGATGAAGTGATGGCTAGGTAGTTCAATATGCTACCGGAGGGGCAGAGGGACTCTATGGGAGATGCTAATTAAGGATATTTATAGATCTAAAGGGGAAGCAACAAATAGCTGTTTGATGAGAACTAACAGTCTGAGTGAAGTCCTGCTTAACCTCTGACAGGCAAAGAGATTTTATTGAACTGATCGTTAATAGTGTTGTAGAAACAATTAAAGTGTTAAGGCGTCTATATAGAGGTTGTGAAGGCGTCTAAATGCTTGTTAACTTTATTTCCTGGAATCAGAATAAACGAGTGCACAGGGGACCTATCTTTAATGGGCCCAGTGCAGCCAACTCACCCTTGTTAATCTCAGTGCCGAATGTAGAGGTGTACTGCTGACTGCACAATCATATTTGCTCAACACTTTATTGTTTTGTTCAGGTTATATTTAATATTCTGAATATTGCAGTCTGTACCTGGTGTGCAGTGCAATATAATTAAAAAAATTCATAAAATATTACGTCACTCAGTAAACTATAAAGTTGCTTGTTATTTTAGACCTACACAGTACAATATCTGTAATACACAACTGTGCTAATAATCCATCCAGCATGGCTTCAAAATACTGTGGCCATGACAGGTTCAGACTGGTTTTTAAATTGTCTTGTTACCACTGGAGACCAAACGGACATTAGGCTGCTGTCACACTTCAGGACTTTTTACGTTGAAGACTGCTGCTGCTTTTATATATCTAAATATATCTAAACTACTGTTCAAAAATTTGGGGTAGGTAAGATGTTTCTAGAAAAAGTCTCTTATGGTCACCAAGGCTGCATTTATTTGATCAAAAATACAATAAAACAGTATTATTGTGAAATTACAATTCATAATAACTTTAAACATTTTCAGCAGCATTACACATGTCACATGCTCCTTCAGAAATCATTCTGATATGATGATTAAGTGCTCAAAAAACATTTCTTTGTATTATCAATGGTGAAAACAGTTGTGTTGCTTAATATTCTTTAACCGTAATGCATTTCGAAAGAACAGCATTAATTTGAAATAGAAATATTTTGTAAAATTATAAATGTCTTTCCTGTCACTTTTGGTCAATTTAATGCATCATTGCTATATAAACATATAAATTAGGCTATATATAGGCTAATTCATTATAATTTTAATGGACTGACGAATCTTCTTCTTTCAAACTAAAACAGTGAAAATGGCAGTTCAGAGCGATGTCTCTTTCGATTCTGGACCATGTGTGGTTGACAAACCGTTTAAATCTGAGATGTTTTGGGAGAGATTTCATCGCAGACAGGAACCACTGACCCGTGGAGTCTACAGTTCAGTCAGACGGAGCTACGCCAAGGATGTGTTGGAGTCACTTCACCTGAAACCAAAGAAACTCATCCTGAATTATCTGGGACAAGAAGAGAAGGTAGTGCGGTTTATGCAAGACATCACAAGCATACCAATAAGACTGTGGAATGTGTAAAGGTTAAAGGTACACAATGTAACTTTTTTGTTCAGAATTAACAACATTTAAATAATGAGTCAATACATCATCAATAGTGTAGACGACAGGCATAACCGTAGCACAAGTTCTCCGGAGAATAACCCCTAAAAAAATATGGCGAACAGAGGAGAGTTTTTTTGCTGACAACAAGAGAACAGGACATACCTCATAATTGGCTTGGCTTTTCGGAGATAGTGAGAACTGAGGGATTTGAAATGCTTTAAAAGTGATGCGGAGATTACGTTTTTATTACTCAACAGCTAGTGAGTAGGGTTTTTATTGAAAGATAAATTGCCATGTAGCTGTCTTACATAGTTTGTTTGTATCTATTTTGAAAAGTCATTTCATTATGGTTGTAGCGCTGTGCTGGAATTTATTTTCAAAGAATGGGTAGGCAGCTACTGTAGCTTTTTAAAGGCCCACTGAAGTGCCTAAACATGCAACATTATTCATTGTCAGTGTTGCCAACTTTGGCGAGACAAATAAGCAACAGCAGCTTAAAAAAGAAACCCAAAACAAGCCCAATATTATTATATTATTTATTATCATCAATATTATTTATGATCAATTATTTTTTTTCAATAATTGAGCCTGCAACATATTAAACTGAAACCTCTCGGAGTTTGAAAAGCAAAAACAGGGCACGCAATATCCTCCGATTAGCTGTGAACAGAATAGGTTTGGAGATGGAAAAAGAGAAAAAGTGATGTGAAGGCCAATTATGGTAACCCATAGTCAAAGTTAGTGCACACATATTAGGAGCAGTGAGTAGCGAACACACACACTGCAAACCGTGAAAAAGATAAGCCCTGCATCTCAATGTGCATACTATCTGCCCTAAATAGTACTGAAAATTACTAATGTCACATACTATTTAGGATGGATAGTATGCACATTGGGACACAGGCAAGCACTAAGCACTACATATTTATAATAAAATAAATTCAAACCATACCTACTGTTATCATTAGTATACTTTTTTTTTTTTTATAGCCTGTAATGATAAATATATTATAAAAATATAAAAAAAGTTAAATTAGGTGTTTTTCCTCCCTGTTTCCTCTCCATCTCTGTACATCTCTGTTGGTGGCATTGTTTGTGAAAATGTATACGTCTATTTATGTCTACTAACTATCATCACATGCATTTATAACGTCACATGTCTTCAATGGGGGGGAGAAGTATCATTGTATCATTGCACTGATTGGCTATTAGCTGTGAGAAGACAGTGTCTGTCAATGTATTGGACAAAACAGCGACCATAAATGTAAAGAAACGAAGTTGCTTGTCATATTTCCTAACAAGCAACCACTTTTTGTAAAAATAAGCCCAAATAAGCCCAAAAAACCGCAACCTGCGACACAACACTTCATTCGCCCCAATGGAAAGCATATTTACACCGTCTGAATCGTTCCCTATCTCCTATATAGTGCATATATGTGCCATTCACCAGGTAGAAAATACTAAATGTGTGAGGAAATGACCGATTTTAGCCGCAGCTTCAGCTTCTATTTATAATGTAGGGGGGTGGATGCTTTAGATTCTAGAGAGCATTTGATTGGACATAAAATCTTATGAGAAGCTGAAGTGCAGAATGATGTCATCAAAATCATTGCTCCTTTGGCGGAAGTGAGAGACTGTAAGTTCTGAACTCTAAATGCACATTTCAGAACACACTAGCTTATAACAGTATGGCTAACATATTCATACTAAAAAAACTTTAATTTTGATTTCATGGCAACTTTCAGCTAGTCAGCTCAGCTTGAGATCATTTCCGTCTAAACTGGTTATAGCTATAGCCGGAGTATGAAGCCCCTCCTTCCGAAATACGAAATGTGCTGTGATTGGTTAGCTGGCCCAGTGTGTTGTGATTGGCACTGCTTAGCGTGTGTTCGGTAAATATCCTACCCCTCCATAATTGCGAGTTCTCCATAAAATGTGCAGCACACAGATAAACGCTTGAGTATTAATGTTCAAGAACAGTGTTTAAAATAAACAATGGGTAATTCATGTATGCTATATTGTACAGCAGGAGCATGTCTTACTTACTCACAGCTGCATGCCATGTATGTATTGGCAGTAGCAAGTCCGTTGCTCTGTGAAGTTGTGAAGTTGCTCTGCAGCAGCAACATAGCATATCTATTATCATATCTATATATCTAGCATATCAACATTGTCATATTCATTACCATGCCAAACAAACACTCCAAGAGTTGTCATGACAGAACTTAGGTTACTTTTTGTTTAATCAGTTCAACTGTTTTTTTTTTTTCTCTTTCTTTTAAACTGATGTAATTAGTGTGGACTTTTTCTCCCATGAAAACTGTCCAAGCTCTCCATAGGCCATACACATCTGTCTTGATCCTCGGCCTAAAGTACTCCAATTACTCTTAATGGACATGGAAACAAAGCAAATTAATGACACTGACAGCATCACCTGTGAAAAGGGCATCACCCTTTCCCACTTCCTTTCTCTTGTGTCAAGACAGACTGTTCCATAGAGTCTGGTGGCTATAAAGATCGAAGGATGCTCTCCAGTCCTGCTGAGGAGTTCAGCACAGCTCTGTGTTTCTCCCAGTGGCTTTACATAACCCACGCAGACGTAATGAATGAGACACAGAGCCTGTCGTTTGAAACACAATTACTCCTGTGAAGTGGGCCAGAGCAATGCCATCACTTCCTATAACTACATGCCTTAAACAGTAAAGCAAAATGCGCTGATCAGCAGAGAGCCTAATGCATCAGGGGAATGTACAATGTTGAATGAGTGCCAGAGCTGTGAGCTTTGCATTTATTATCATTATATGTTTAAACATGTACAGGCAGGTTCCTTTTGAGTGTTCTCAGTATTCTCAGTGATGTGAATTGTTATTAAATAGCATGGCAACGGTAACGCAAGGAATGCTGTTATCCAGTTATAAGTAGTGCTGCTGCTGTCATGATATTTCCACCATGCGTTTTCAAACTACTCCAGCAGTGCTCTTAAACCATTCATCCAGATGGTCTGTTTAATATTCTAGTTGCATAATCGGTTGTTGTACGCATTCCTTTTACGTTGCAACAGAGTAGCGTGAGGCTTCTCCAAGGATAGACTAAACAAATGTCCTTTGTGCTCCTGTGGTGTGCTTTTATTTGCCACCTGTGTGCTCATTTCTCAAAAGCAATGAAGCGAACGTATGCACGTTTGTATTTGCTTACGGAGTATTTTGATGTATTCTAAAGCATAACGTTAAAGTATTCCTCCTAATAGTGTAGTGTAAGAGAAGCTGTTTTCAAACTATAGTTTGGCAGTATACAAGCTAATCATAATTAAAAGTAATTAAACTACAGTAAAGCTACACTTCAGGAGACAGTATCCTTATAAATGTTGTTTTGCTGGCTTTAAACAATAAGGATCTAAATTAGAGTGAAAACATTGAACTGATACAATAAATACAGCTAATACAACTAACACTATGTACAAATTATACTAATTTATAAAGATGAGTTAAAACATGAAATCAGTATCAACAGTATACATCTGCACTGTAGAGGTGGCACAGAAGCTGAATCTGAAGTGGCATTTAGGTATATTTATACAAACTGTTTAATGCAGCTTAGAGGTGGAATGAATTTTGAATAAAGAAATATCAAATGATTAATCCAAATTGAAATGATGTTTAAGTGTGAAACTAATTCCACCAGTAGGTGGCAGCACTGTATTTGTCACTGAATAATTCACTCAATAGAATTTTTAAAAATGGCTGATTCATTCAGTAACAAAACAAGTGACTGACTGCATCCAAAATCACATACTCTCTTGAGTAGGTACTTATTTTTAACTCTTTCCCTGCCAGCTGCCGCCAGCATATTTGATCATTTTCACAAAATTTGAATGGCCCCCAGAATATTTTGGTATATGAATAGCTGAAAATGTAATATATCAAAAGAAAGAACAGAGCCTCTGCTTTTAACAACAACATTTTTTTATTCTAGCTTCATGTATTCTTTTTTTGTCAACACTTGAATATGGTTAAGTTTCGTAAAAAAGCAACAAGCTGAGAAAATCGCGTTTTTGTCAAAGGCTTCATCCAGATCGGATTCAGAACGATGATCAAAACATAGATGGAGTAGATCGAGTCCTATACCTCATCCTTGGTCGACATTTCATTCGGTAACATTAGGCAGTTTTGATTTATATGCGGTTTAATGTTGATAGTTGCATTATTTTAGATATGCACCTGCTTACATATGTACATCATATCGCTTGTTTCTGCTTCTTTTTCACCTGTATCTGAAATGGCCGCACTGTAGAGCCATCGATGAACCATGCCAACAAAATAATTAAACTGAATCAGAATTATCAACAATAAAGAACAAACATGTGTGTAATACTTTCTAAAATAGATATCAATGTAGGCCTACCACAATATAGCTGCAATGGAGTATCTCAGCTGGAGGCCCAAGGGCTCTGCTCCCATTGTTGTGGTCCATAGTCTGTCCTTGAATCCGTCCTTTCTTTTAGAAATTAAACCCATAAAACTGCGAGCCACCTTTGTTGTATATTAAACATCAAATAGGCCTATATTCTGATTGGTTGATTGTGCAGCCCTCTGGCTTTCAGGGTAGACACACAAATTATTTGTTGTTGGACTTCAATTTCATAAATAGTCTCATTGGTTCAAAATCCTGCTCCACAAAGCTATAGATTAAACATCAAATGTATTCTATATAGCATTAATTGTCAACATAATCCATAAACCATCCTTGATTATGGTCCTATTGAACATAATATGTTATTTTTGTATGTTATGTATGTTATATGTTAACCAAGCATGGTCAATGTGAAGTTGATTTGCTCTTTAAGGTATCAGTTCCTTAAACTGTGTTTAAATGCGGCTCATATGTTGTGGCTTTGGGCCCAGTCGGGCTAGAACAGTATGCCGTCAGTGGAGGCAGAGCTCTCTGGCATGTCTGGCTCAGACACAAGCAGATTTACTGCAAATGAGATCATCTATCAGCAGGGGAGAGGGAGGATGTGGACAAGGGCATGGAGGACATGAGTGAGGGAGCGGCCGGAGCAGAGACCTCTGCCCGAGAAAGGACACATTCTTTCAGCCTCTGTCTCTAAACTTTCTCTTTTTCTAACCTCTATTCCAGAATTAAGAGATAATATAGACAGCATTTGATAGGATAAAATAGACTGAGAAGGGGAGCACCACCATGGCACAGTATTCACTGGGGTCTAAAAGTCTGAGACCACAGTCAAAAATCTAGAATTTAAACCCAGCTAACAGGGAATGCTTCGGCTAACATTCTGGCTAGGTTCTCTCAAAGTTATGAACATACATCCTCCCAGTAACGTTAACGTTCGTTCAAAGTTATATGGTCTTTAATATTGTTCTCAACATGTTAGCACAAAAACGTTATTTTTTTTTCTCTGAAATGTTTCGTTAGGTGTCAAGTCACCTTTATTTTTATAGCGATTTATACAATACAGATTGTTTCAAAGTGATAAACAGAAAAATAAAGATTCAGTGATGCAAACAGAATTCAACTCTGCTGTAAAGCAGCTTTAAAAAGACAATAGTAAGACAGTCATTATTCAGTTGAAATCAGTTCAGTGTTGATTCATTTAATTTCAATAACTGTGTAAAGTACATCAATTATGAAATAAGTTCAATTGAGCTATAAAGCAGCTCTGCAGAAAACAGTGATGTCATCATCCAGCTAAGTTGAGTTCTCATCAAAGAGTGTCAGTGCAGTCAAATCAATAATATTGCTGAATATTAAGTGTCCCCCACCAAGCAAGTGTTTTTTGCTAGTTTCATGCCAACACAGTTATCATTTTCACGTCCAGTGCAACGTTGTTTAAATAGCAAATGCACTCACGCCCATTTGTTCGCCCATGGGCGTGCTGGTCTGAAAACGAGGTGTGTAATAAAGTGTACTAAAGTCGATAGCGCAGTATTTTTTGTGTTATTTAAAGGGCGTGTTAGTAATTCGTCTCTGGAGAAGCATTCAGTCTTTCCGCTCCCAAATTCCGCCATGTAAATAGCGAATCCGCCATGGTGTAAGCACAACTGGCTTGTAAAGGGAATGGGAGATGAGACTCTGATTGGTTTATTGCACGTTGCGCCCAAAACAAACCCATGACTCATTAAGAGACTACATACAACCCTTTTGGACCATGCGCCAGGCACGCCGACCGTTTTCAGAATGTTCAGAGAACATTCGAAAAGTAACGCTTTCATAATGTTTGCAAAATTATACAGTGGAATGTTCCCTTAATCTTCATATTAAGTTTTTAAACATTTAATGAACTGGAAGTTTTGAAATAACATTTTCATATCTTAATAGGAATATGTGTATGTGTGTATAGTTGTTTTAAACAATAAATCATTATGGCATAAATAAAAATATTTTAAATTCTGCACTATTTCTAGAATACTAAGATTCTACAATTAATGTTGATTTTTCAGCTGTTATGCTTATAATTTGTGATAAACGATTTTGTATTAAATTGGAGAATTGCAAAATAGCCCCACTGCATGTGTCAAGAGCAAACTGTATATCTCTGACAAAGCCTGAGATAATTGGCTTAGAATTTCATTATCACTAAGTGAGGGAAAACGTTAAGCACTTTGCCTGTAATGAACTTTCTTGTGTCGTAATGTCACATCTTTGGATTTTGTGGGCTGTGTTAATTCTCATTTCTATGCAACTGTGTGCTGGCAGTAAAATCATCCTGAAATTACTTGTGTTTTTCTACTAGGCACCAAAGGAGGAGATCTCTGAAGCTGATGACAATCTCGTTCACAAAACCCCTCCACATTCTTCACAGGAAAACGAGGTGTGAGGCTTTATCAGCAAAACTCTCACACATACCCAATGATTATATCTCCACACACTGGTCCTCTTTCTGCAGCTGAGTGAAAAATATGAGACGGCACATGGCATAGGTACAAACAAAAGTGTTAATTAAAGTCAGCTGATCTGCTGTGCAAATATAGGTGCAAGTTCGATGTGGAATGTCACATTCTGAGAATTGTGCCTATCCGGTCAGATTACATTTACTTCAAGGGGTCATTTTAGGGTTCACTTGCCCTCATTTTAGGGTTGCTTGCTTATTTTGCATTCATGAGCTGCTGCTTAAATATTAGAATTTTAGAAGGGCTAAATAAGTAGGGTGGCCAAAAAGAGTTTTGGACCATTGAAAGTGGGGGAATAAAGTTTAAAATATTACAAAACTCCTCATTGAAGAACTTTATGATAAACATGTTTTTTCATTAGTGTGTCCATAGATGAATATGTTATAAAATCAATAGAGAACACACTTTGTAGATTATAACTGCATTACCAGAAATAAAAGCAGTGCTTCATGCAGTTAAGGTAAACTGTTTGGCTAAGGTAAAAGTGGGTTTAGTTGGCCGTTTTGAGAGCAGTGTCAAACTGATTGAGAAGAACTGTAAAAATAAATGTTTCTTGGGCACCAAATCAGCATATTAGAATGGTTTCTGAAGGATCATGTGACACTGAAGACTGGAGAAATGTCTACTAAAAATTCAGTTTTGCCATCACAGGAATAAATTGCATTTTAATATAAATAGAAAACTGTTATTTTAAATTGGAATAATTTTTCACAACATTACTGTTTTCCTGTAATATTTTATCAAATAAACACTTTTTGTGTTGGACCAGTGAAAATATTGGCTAGGCCAACAAAAAAAATGCAATGACATAACAATCCCTATGCTGATATGTTCATATATGTATAAACAATTTAACAATTTATAAACAATTTTGTTTTTTTCCCCCCTAGAAATTGGTACCAAAGTGTCCTCGATCACAGAAAAGAGAGGACACTGTTCTTCGAAAACATTTATGCCGCACAAGGTTAGGATTCCTACTGTGCACTAATTATTGTTTATGTCTGCATCAGTATGCTGGTGCAGTTAGCTCTAGAAAGCAGCATTCACAGATGCTCTAGTTAAGCACTGCCAAATAACTTGATTGCTTACTGTATGAATAATGTATGTTTTCATAAAATATGATTATGCCTTTTTAGATCTGTTTAATGACTTTACAAATCCCAAAATAACATACAGTATTTCTTATATTTAGTAATTAAGACACGGTTATTATAGAAAGCCATTGGAGGGTTGCCAGGTTTGAGTAACAAAACCAGTCCAATTGCTATTCAAAACCCGCCCAATGCTGTTCCAGGGCGAGGGGTGAGGGTGTTGTGTTCCACAGTAAAAATCGTGTTCCAGAAGGTAAAAATCGAGTTCCTAGGGTAGGGTCGCTTCAGCCCGTGGACTAAAAAAATAACCTGCGTCAATAGTGTAAAAGAGAAAAAATTTGTGTAAAGTGTAACATTTTTCAATTCTGCTGGAAAATCGCAAATTTGGCAAAACTGAGCCATTGTGACAACATGCCCTACTAGGTATTTATGTATATTCAAAGAGCAATATCTTTTTTTTCCTATAGGCAGCAATAATGGTGGAAATGTTCAATAGCCTGTAGTCATGTGCCTATATAGAAATCCTTATTTACATTGATCAGTAAAACAAAACATTTTGACAGAAGCTTTAAAATTTAACACAAAAAGAACACATGCACAAAAGAACACAAACGTCTATAGATAATGAAATTCTGAAGTCATCGGGCCCTATTTTAATGATCTGAGTGCATGGTCTGGAGTACATGGTGCAGGTGCACTTAGGGCGTGTCCGAACCCACTTTTGCTAGTTTAACGACGGAAAAAACGGTCGGCGTGCCTGGCACATGATCTAAAAGGGTTGTACCTAGTCTCTTAATGTGTCATGGGTGTGTTTTGGGTGTAACGTGCAATAAACCAATCAGAGTCTCATCTCCCATTCCCTTTAAAAGCCAGTTGAGCTTGCACCATGGAGGATTCGCTATTTACATGGCGGAATTTGCGTGCGAAAAGACTGAACACTTCTCCTGAGAGGAATCCTTTTACTTTAGACCAGGTTTTTGTTGGTCGATGGTGCAGTCATTTTCAGTTGCCTCAAAATAGCAACGCGCCAACCATGCGCCTGAACACACCTCGTTTTCAGACCAGCACGCCCATGGATCTAAACAGCACGAGTGCATTTGCTATTTAAACAACATGGTGCTGGACATGAAAATGATAACTGCGTCATGCTGAAACTAGCAAAAAACACTTGTCGCGCATGCCGTTGCATTGTGCCGGTATGATAGGGCCCATAATGTCAGTACTGGCATTTTAGTATAATGTTTAAAGTTCATTATGATGACACCAGCACAGCTGTGATTAATTTTAAATTCATATGTAACCAGTAATTTCAATGCTAATCTGTGTGTTCTTGCAGCAAGACCTATTATTATCTGTTCTTCCTCTCCACCCCACTCTCAGCGTCTTATGCGTCTTGCCCAACGGCTATGGTTTCAAATCTGGCAGGCATCACCGATGGCATTTTGTTTGTGGGGGAATTTAACACAGCCTCACCACAGGCAAGAGAGCTGTCTCTCTCTCTTTCTCTCTCTCTTCCTCTTTCTGTGCGTCACAAAATGGTTGACATTTATGACAGACACAACCGTAGCCAAGCGTGCTGAAATATTCATACTCATTCTCATGAAGATTGGCATTTTTGAAAGGAAAAATGCAATTATTGTGGCTGCATTCAGTGAAACACTCACAAGAGGATGAGGTCACCGCTGTTGTGTATATCAAGGGTTTTTGTTCAATATTGCTTTAGTTATTTTGTTATTTTTACTTTTGGCCTTGATGAAATATGTAGCTGATGTACTAATTTTGAAAAAATAAAGTTCTCATTGTTAATAGAGAGCTGCAAGAATGATGTATTTTGTAGGCCAACCCAGAAGTTAACATCACCCTGGTTCCCTTAACCAAAAGAGAAAAAAAAAGATTTTGGATTATTGCTGAAAATAAGCTCTGTGTTCAACAAAAGTTTATGATTCTTTCACGTTTTCACATTTTGTTCAATCTGCACAAATCAATGCAATTTTTATGAATTTTGAAGCCTAAATACAATCGCCAGCAGTAAAACGTTAAATGTAGGCTATAAACCAAATACACTATGGTCACATGACTTCAGCATCACCATCACTAAGCTTCCGACAATCTACAATTTGGAAAGTTTGAGATAGAATAGTTTACCTGTTCAGTTTACCTTAATCGCTTCTTAAAATTAAGGTTGAACCACTGGAGAAACCACTATTTTAACGATGTCTTTACTACCTTTTGGGCCTTGAAAGTGGTAATTAAATTGCTGTCTTGGAGGGGTCAGAAAGCTCTAGGATTTCATCAAAAATATATTCATTTGTGTTCCGAAGATAAGCGAAGGTATTACGCGTTTGGAAGGACATGAGGGTGAGTAATTAATGACAGAATTTAAATTTTTGGGTAAACTAACCCTTTAAGATTAATTTAATGTTTAACATAATTACATTTCTTTAACGCAGATACCGCGCATTCATTCATCTATTTTAATACTGCTCTGCTCTTATTAAAATTAACCATGGGTTTACTACAAATAAGCCAAAAAAACTAAAGTAACTAAACTAATGTAGTTAAACCATGGTAAACACTGTTAATGAGATGACGAGCACTGGACTGCGGCAGGTTAGTTGTGAAATACATTTATTTATTATTCAAAATGCACATTTGGAAGGGAACATTTCAGCAGGTTGAAGATATGAGATGTAAACATCATCAGTTTCGAAATGCATACTACACAGGAACGTACTCCCGTGTATTATTTTAAAGGAAGGACTTTCATCCCGCCGTATCAGTCTCACCCATGCTTTCCTCTATTCTTGTTGTGTCTGAAAATCATGAAAACTGAGGAAAGGATGCCGTTGTTTAGAATCGGAGCAGCCGGATCACTGCAGTAACACCAGCGAGAGGATTCAGCCATTCATTTTGATTGTAATGCGATGGGAACGGAAGTAGCGATACACTGCTTCACTTACCGGATATAGGAAGTGTGATAAAGGTCTTAACTTGCGTTAAGGGCCCATCAACCTGCGCCATCTAGAGTTTCATGACAGAACTTGATATTTTATAAATATTCAAGGATATGAGTCACTAGTGGTCTCAACCAATCAGATGCTCTTATTTGAAGCATTCCAATAATTTTTTTTAAATGTCTTTACAGGCAGCACATTCGTGCAGTGAAGCAGGGTTGTGGGTACTTTCACCTCCTTCTGAAGGAGGAGCAGGAAGCGCAGGAGAAGCAGCGGAGAGAGCGACAGAGGAGGGAGGAGTTGAGGCGCACTGAACTACGACCTCCCAATCTCTTCGATTCAGATGAGGACAGTGATACTGAGAGGTGCTAAGATGTGAGACAATTAGAAAAGAGATATTTTTATTATCTAGCTTTGTTTTTGCAACTGTAATAATTATATGCAGGGTGGATTCAGGAAAATTGGGCCTGCAGGAAAGGATAAAATCATTGACTTTTTATTTTAATTAAGTATGATTTCTGATATTTCTATTATTTTGTCGCAACAAATACGAAAAGGAGAAAAGTACAACATTTTGCCATTGACATAAATATCTAATCTAATTTACATGAATTCACCCTAATTATTAACCAACAGCTGCATAACTGCCATAGATGTCAGATGAAGTTGTGTTTAAGCATGATAGCATCCCAGCTAACAAAATATGGGTAACACTTTAGTTTAGGGTTCAGTTCTCACTATTAACTAGTTGCTTATTAGCATGCATATTACTAGTATATTGGCTGTTTATTAGTACTTATAAAGCACATATTAATGACTTATTCTGCATGACCATATTCTACATCCCTTAATCCTACCCAATACCTAAACTTAACAACTACCTTACTAACTATTAATAAGCAGTAACTAAAGTGTGACCAAAATATGTTCTAAGAATGTTTTGCTAATGTTCCCAAAACCTTTAAAAATTTTATTTTTGAATGTTCTCTGAATGTTTAAAATATATATATAGTTTTTTCTTGGTTATGCGAACATTAAGGGAATGTTCCATTTTATCATTTTGCAAACATTATGGGAATGTTCAGAGAACATTCAAAATTAACAAGTATAACATTTAAAAGAACATTAGATGAACGTCCAACTAAAACATTTCAGGTAAAGAAAAAACATTCCATGAACGAAATATAAATGTTTTTGTGGTAATGTTTTGAGAACATTATTAAATACCAGTTAACTTTAAAAGAACGTTCTGTTAACGTTACTGGGAGAATGTTTGTTCATAACTTTGAGAAAACCTTGCCAGAATGTTATCCAAAGCTCTGAGAATGTTTCCTGTTAGCTGGGATGCATTTGCACTTAACTACATCTACCATTTTTCCTCTCCACACCCACTAAACCAAACATGGCTGTTTTGTCAGGTGGTGTGATGTTGCGGCAACATCCTCTTCAGAATGGAAATCGAACAGGAGGAAAATGCGGGCTGCTCGTCCATTTACCCCTGTCTACAGATCATTGATCTCAACACCTCCTCACCTACTTCCAGGGTAAAACCACTCAGCACCTCTTTCTTGTACTCTCTATGCTGCTGGGTTTTTTTCTTCTTTACATAAGTTTACAGAAATTCATATTTTGATTTAGCTAAATGGCTAAACAAATTGTGATTAGTCACTTTGCATTCCAGTCAGGTAGTCTCTTCTTGTTCAGAATAAGCTGCTTGAGTACCTGACTTTATGCCATAATTCAACAATCTGGCTACATGTTAAAGCATTCCTGATAACTCTGGAGAGTCACATTTCCACACGGATGGTTGGAATACTAACACATAACATCAAATAAACTCCCTGACATAAAAATTTTGTTCACACAAACATAAAAATACATTAAAAAGAAGGAAAACAGGAAAATAATGCCTTTCTCTGCTGGAATGAGCCACAGCAATCTGAGAGAGTTTTCACCGTGAGGGTCTCAGCTTCCAGAAAAACAAAATTCATTCAACCATCAGTCTCAACCAGCAGGATAGAGCGATTACCCTCTGACTAGAAGGATCTAATGCAGCAAAATGAGAAGAAAAAATAAACATGGCTCATTTACAGTGTCTCTTGATGGAATATAATGTCATGCTGGAATCAAAATACATCTTCGATGCATCATTACTCCTTTGATAACCTATTTGCATTTTCTGCCTGCACTTGAAAAACATTTTTGGTTTTGATGGGGACATGGTGTTTATTCTATAGTCACCTCAAGCGGCCTGTAAGGGGTGTACCGTAGGCTACTGGATCTGAAGGCTGTCCATATCATTCATACGCAGTGCATGATTTACCAAGCATTGCTTTGCTAGGACATGGCATTTTATTTGATACTTATGTTATCTAATGCAATGACACTAATATCATCTTTAAATGTATCTAAAAGTGTCCAGATACATTTTGTGGGGCCCTGTACTTCACGCACACACTTCTGGTCTGTATCTGCTGGACGGAAACTGTGGTGCTACAGCAATGATATACCATATGAAGTATTTCTCATTGATTATTTTGAAAGTATCATAAGGCATACACTACCATTCAAAAATTTGGGGTCAGTATTTTTTTTCCCAAAATAAATTGATAGTTTTGCATCACATGAATAAATTACATTTTAAAATATATTAAAGTAGAAAACAATTATTTTTACGGCTGTCAACCGATTAATCGCGATTAATCGCATCCAAAATAAAAGTTTGTGTTTACATAATGTATGTGTGTGTACTGTGTATAATTATTATGTATATTTGTATACACATATTTATATTTGTATAGGAAATATTTGCATGTATATAGTTTATATATATTTATATAATTTATATTATATATAAATATAATATAAAAAAAAAAATTCTTAAAAATATACATCCGTGTGTGTGTTTATATATATATATACATAATAATTATACACAGTACACATGTCACCATTCTGTTTAGTTTTGTTCATGGACTTTCAGTTTGTTTCATATGTCACGTTTCTTTGTTCAGTTGTACTATTACCTGTCTTTGGAGTATTTATATTAAACTATGTTTGGGAACTGTATTTACCTGTCTTCGTCTTCCTGCCTGCACACACCCGTGACAACACACACAAATATTACGCAAACACAAACTTTATTTTGGATGCGATTAATCGTTTGACAGCATACATTTTTTATTGTAATAATACTAATTTTAAATATAATACTAATTTGCCATATTTCACAATATTTCTTCTTTTTTTTATCTTACTGACCACAAACTTTTTAACGATAGTCTTTATAAAGACTTTACCAGTAAAAACATAGTATTTATTTATGACCCTTGTATTAAAGGGGTGTTTGATTATGATTTCACTTTTTTAACTTTAGTTAGTGTGTAATGTTGCTGTTTGAGCATAAAAAACATCTGCAAAGTTACGCCACTCAAAGTTCAAAGCAAAGGGAGATATTTTCTTTTAAAGGGTAACTCAACCCCTGGTCAAAGCCTAACTCCACCCACTGGCAATATTTGAAAAATGCTGGAAAAGTGGGCAGAGCCCAGCGGAGACAGAGGGGACGAACCGAGGGCGGGTCTGAACGGGGGGTGTGCACCGGATACCCGCAGTGACGGATTGATTGACAGCTGTCAGACTCGCAAAACTGCGGTCTTAACTCCTGATGCCGACGATGCTAGCGAAGCAGCAGCGCAAGAGAGAATGGGACCACTGACCTAATCTATGAACAGTCAAATCCTTATACTGAATGCCATTAAAAATAGATCAGATACATGCCATGTATTTTTATTCAAATTAACTGAATCAATTGGCAGCACAGGACCAATAAGTTCAAACCTAATAGCCTATTATAAACAGATTTCCTCAAATAAAAGTAAGACTATACGCCAGCACTTTATGGTATTGTTGTTCGTTACCACGGCAACCACTTTGTGTGTCAAGGTCTCATGTATGAAAAGTATACACATGATGGGCAGCAAAAATATCGCAAGAAAAGCCTGACGTGTACTGACAACTGCATTATTTAACCCTATTTTCTTCATTAGAATGTTGATAGCAAGTGTCAAATAAGTTTCATTCATAATGTTTCTACTTCATGTAACATGAGAGTTCATACTGGAGTGAAGCTGTTCTCATGTGATCAATGTGGGAAAACATTAGGGCGTGGTGAGCTCGTGCCAGGGGCGTGGGTAGTGAGCCGTTGGAAGAGCCAACATACGTCACGATGACCAACAACGTCCAATAGGAAAAAAAAAAACTGCAGTAGCCACCGTTCAACCTTAAGAGGGCAGCACTCGTTTTTACACCATATATTGTAGAATTAAAACACTTTATAACCAAATGTCAAAACATTTACTCGAATCAATGAACAGCACTAATAAAGTCCCAGTCTTGCAGATCATTAACTAAAAAAAGTTGTTTTAGGATTTAGTTACCCTTTAAAGAAATACATTTTTAAGGACCACAACAAACTGCTGGTAGGGGACTACACAAGCTTCCTCCCGGGTTAGTGACATCACTAACCCTAAAATTTACATAAATCCTGCCCCTGGGAACACACAATAAAGGGGGTGAGATTATCATGACAGAATATGCTAATCAATGACTTGAAGATAGTTAACTCCACATCAGCTACATAAATTCATCAACTAACCATTCAGGAACATCTTGTTGCATTCTACATGTTGTCACTTCTTCTAGAGTCTCTCCACCATTGTCCAACTCCGGTTTGAACATAAAATGCTGAACAGTTTCATTGCCTGTCTGCATGAGGTAATCAGAGCTGCTAACACAAGCTCTTGAAGCTCCGCCCCATGAGCAGCAGCTCATTTGCATTTAAAGGGACACAAAAAACGGCACGTTTTTGCTCACCCTCAAAAACAATTTAAACATGCTATAAACAAATTATCTGTGGGTTTTTTTGAGCTAAAACTTCACATACACACTCATCAGACAACAGAGAC
The DNA here is from genome assembly GCA_039654625.1 of Rhinogobio ventralis. NCBI lineage: Eukaryota > Metazoa > Chordata > Actinopteri > Cypriniformes > Gobionidae > Rhinogobio > Rhinogobio ventralis. Next base: position 10,315,501 of record CM077194.1, read on the forward strand.
TTATTTTACATCTTGTAAAAAGGGGCAATCAACCACCCCTTTAATGCATCTCAATGTGGTTGTATTATGTAACAGCTATAAAAAATGATAGTTTTGGGACTTTTGAATGAAGATCTTATTATTGACAACTTCCAAATGCCTGGTCATATGTGCTTGAATATGGCAGATCCTGATCCATCACCTTTGTGTATTTAAGCCGTCTATTTAACCCACGTATCACATTGTGGCTAACTAAACTGTATGGGTTGCGTGATGTCAAGAAGCTTGTTGTGTGCTAACAGTGAGTAGGTGGATGTCATTCACCGGAGGCCTGATTAAACATCTTAACCTTGATGTTTGAACAGAAAGCAGAGAGCAAAGCGATGCCTCTACTTCTTGTTGAAAAGAAAGTGAGAGGAATTAATTTATACTTGGAGATGGCCTTGAAATGTTAGCTTGTAACAAATGAGCCAAAGCACAGTCAGGGTAACTCTCTCTCTCTATCTTTCTCACTCTGTTTCTTATTTCATATCAGATTTTAAACAGGAGATTAAACACTGAATCAATTAACATTGAATTTGATTCTCACAGTTTCCATAGACAATGCCACCTAAGTGTCTGTGTGTTCACACAGGAGACACAAAACGCAAAAGAAATGTTTCTCATCAAAAACACTGTCGATACCATAAAGAAGTCCTCACAAAAGCAACCGACTCACACGCACACACATATATAGATATAGATTTCTTTAATAAAAATAATTGCTGGATGAAAGATTTGCTAGACAGCCTCAGTTTGCTGCTGTCAAGAGGGCTTTCAAGATAGACAAAGCTATTGATTCTGTATCTGATGTGATTTGTACGTTGTGTTTAAGAAAATATGAAAAGAAAGCTGTCAGAAAGGCTCTCTGTGGAATAGCATGCTTTAGGCCTTATATTGTACATCAACTTGTAAACTAAGCAATTATACAGGATTTCAAAGCTGTTGACACAAGGTTACATGTTGCGCTCCGGAAGGATAATGGCATTTGCATACTGGGGGTGTTTTTAATTGTTATTTTTTTACTTTATAAATATGATTTGCAGGATATATATTATTTTTTGTCTTGTCTTTTTTTCCTAGCGAGTGTGTGTATCGTCAGTTGTGCTGTTTGAATTGGCTGCTGGAGGCACTGACTCTGGAACGCTCTGGAAGATTTGAACCTGTTACTTCCTGTTGGGATGCCAAGTGAGTAAGAAAAAATAATAGAGTTTGTGTTCTAGAACAAAGTCATTCTTTAAGCTCTCCTCTCTGCCCATCATTGCAGATGTAGACTACTGTTCAATAGTTTGGGGTCGGTTTTGTGAAATATTATCACAGCTTATAATACCTGCATTATATTTATTTATTTACATGTAAATAATTTCTGTGTTGGCAAAGCTGAATTTTCAGCATCAGTCTTCAGTGTCACATGATTCTCCTGAAATCATTCTGATGTGGTGATGTGGTGCTTAATATGTTTGTAGAAAACATGATACTTTTTTTTCAGGAGTCTAAAGTATTTATTAGAAATAGAAACTTTTTGTCTTTTTTAGAAACTTGTCTGTCTCTTTGATCACTTTGGTCCCAAATCCTAAAGAAATGGTTTACCTAAAAATCAAATCTAAAATATTCTACATGCCTTCTGTTGTCTGATTGATAGTTTATAGTATATAGTTTATTTAGCAAAAAAAAGTAAACTTTTGTTGTTATGAGTAGGAGCAAGAGAAGGCAGACAGAGGAGAGGATCTAACTGTAGCTATAGGCGATTTCGAAACATTGCTTCATGAAGCTTCGAAACCTTTACGAATCTTTTGTTTCGAATCAGTGGTTCAGAGCATGTATCAAATTGCCAAAGTCACATGATTTTAGTAAACAAGGCTTTTTTGCGTCATGACTGTTTTGAAATGTTTCGGAATTTTCAATAAAAATTTCAATGATTTCTGTGAACCCATGAATCATGCAGAGTTAATTGCATTTGATAGATTTTACTTTCAATTAAACATTTGCAATGGGTTTGTAAAAGATGTTTTTATGCATGTTTGGCCTGAGTTTTTGTTGCATGTATACTGTTCTGACCAGCGTGTGGCATTTAGAATGCTTTGAACAGTCGAAGCAATTGGTTCATTTGAAAATTTGAAAAGCTTTGTTTCTCCCATCACTATCTAACTGCAGGATTTTAATGAAAGTAGGCCTAAAAACAAATAAATAACTAGGAACATGGAGAGCAAGGGAACAGAAACAAAGAAAATACCATAACATACAACAACTGACAAAGCAACACAAGAAACACAAGTGCTATATATACACAGGGGCTAATAAGCATAACAAGATAATGAGACACCTGTAAAACTACAAAACATGAAACAGGAAGCATAACAAAGTCTAGAGACAAACAAAGAGATATAGTTATCTTAGCGTTAATATAGTTAACCTGAAGCAGGTTTACTTGTTTATCCATATATAATTAAAATATCATGTTAAAATGTGAGTATCCAGTATTATGCATTAGGCTTTTAGAGTAGGCCTAATGTTTATTTGTACGTCTCTCAGTTATTCATTGTACTGCATTTTATTACATGTTTTGCCTCTTCCAGATAAATAAAAAAATACAGAGCTTTGATTATAAAACTAACCAATTAAATATCATCTTAGTCATATTATTTGGAGCTATAGAGTGACAACTGATATTTGTATGAATGTTATGTAAGTAGTCTGCTATACTGTTATCATTGATTTACATTACAAGCTATCAGAATTTCATCTTACCTTTTGGCCATATAAATATCAACAACTGCATTAAATCTCATATTTTTGCTTTGTTTTGGCCTCTGAATAGAATTGAGGCGTTTTTTCCTCCATATTCTTCTATATCATACAAAATTTGATTATAATAGCCTGATGTATCAAATATGATACTCAACAAAAACAGATATGCAAACATTTTTGTTTGTTTGTTTAAAGGGTCAATAAACAAATTAAAAAAATCGGACTATTATTTCATATGTCAGGCTTTACAGAGTTAAAATGGAAGGTGTAAAAAGAAAAGCAAGGACTGGCAAGACTAGGTTTCGGTCTTAGAGAGTTAGGATTTGGCCCAGATCTGGGCCTTGAAGGGTCTAGTATTGATCTGGGATCTGATCTTGATTCCAACTATGAAACAGGAGGAGACTTCTAACTTTCCCGTATTAATTTAAAGGCACATTGTAAAGCACAATAGTTCCTGTAGTCCTGATTTCTGACCAGATCAAAATTTAATTATGAAATTGTTTTATTTGTAACTGGTTACAATTTACTAATCCTCATTACATTCATGTAGCAGCAAGTGATTGCACAAAACCATCACAAGAATAAAACCTTAGTCAAAATGAAGCGAATAGAGTTTTAAAAAATTAAACAATTAAAACTTGCTCTGCCATAATTAAACAGGCTAATATTGCTCTCGTTGTGTTGGTGGAATTCTTACTGACATCCATGCAGAATGACAGAATTCAGGTTCAAATAACAAACTAGATCTTACTGAGTATGTCAAAGAATAATTGACTCATTTTGAATCACTTATGAGTAACACATAAGTGACGGCCAAGTATGGCAAATCATATTCAGAATTTGTCCTCTGCATTTAAAGGAACACACCGACTTTTTGGGACTTTAGCTTATTCAGCGTATATGTTGTGATGTGTATAGTTACATCGTGTACTAAGACCGACGGAAAATTAAAAGTTGCAATTTTCTAGACCGATATGGCTAGGTACTATACTCTCATTCCTGTGTAATAATCCAGGCGCTGTGTAATATCATTGCGCCGCTGCACCCATGGTACGGCAGCAAAGTTCCTGGATTATTACGCAGGAATGAGAGCATAGTCCCTAGCCATATCGGTCTAGAAAATTGCAACATTTCATTTTCCGTCGGTCTTAGTACACAATGTAACTATACACATCACAACATGTAAATAGGAAAATGTTGGCGTTATTTTGTCACTTATTGAGCAGTAGGCTAGACCTCCAGTCTTTGTGCTAAGCTAGGCTAGCGGTGGGTGCGTCAGACAGAGTTATGGCACGCACGGAGATAAAAATGGTATGTATGGACTTATCTAACTCTGGGGGATACAGTGAATAAGACAAAAAGTCGGCGTGTTCCTTTAACCCATCCAAGTTAGTGCACACACATTAGGAGTAGTGAGTAGTGAACACACACTCACACACACACACACACTGCAAACATGGACACACACCCAGAGCAGTGGGCAGCCTTTTTGCTTAGGCACCGGGGAGCAATTAGGGATTAGGTGCCTTGCTCAAGGGCACCTCAGTCATTTTCTGCCGGTATTGAGAATCCGCAACCTTCAGGTTACCAGTCTGACTCTTTAACCATTAGGCCACAACTGCCCATCATGCATGACCCCCAGAGTTCTAACAATGAACTCATTAAGATAACGTCCTTTTCACCTGGTCTGACAGGAATCTGATATGCTTTGCATGTTAAAGCAGCGAATGTGTATGTGAGCGTGTGGACACAAAAATAATTTGCTTTGTAGGTCAGATTAAATAATATATTGCCATTAAAGGTCAAAAAATAGAATGTAATTATTTTGTGGTTCAGATGCAGTTGTTCTGTCCAAGCAAACTGCTTTTAGTTGGTTGATTTGTCATTTAACAGCCATGTTTTTACCCTTAGCATCTTCTAGAATACTTTCTACATTGGCATCCCCACTGGACAAACCTGGAACAGTTATCTGCTTTGCTCAAGGGCACAACTGTGTTCTAGTACTTGCCTGTTCCAGGTTTGAACCAGCAATCTTAAAATTACTAGCCTAGAGCCTTTCATTCTTGGCCACCTTTGGTCTTTTGTGAGGATTTTTGTGTGTTGTTCATTAGATATTCCAGTTTTTGGTCAGTGGTCATTTTTTCAGTTGTTTGTGGGAAAACATTGAAAATAAAATGATATAGTTTCAAGCCCAATAGTCAACAAGACTCTTTAAGAGCTTGTCCACCCAGTTGAACTTGTCCACCCAGTTGAAACAGTATTTTGAAACAGATGCATTGCAATATTTCAAATATTATTTATTGTTGATTATTAAAGGATGAATAAAATTGATCAAATGTGTCAGCAAAATGTTAGAAAAGATTTTGATTTCAAATATATGCTGTTCTTTTTAACTTTGTCCTGAAAAAAATTGATCAGTTTCCACAACAATATTAAGCACCACAACAGTTTTCAACATTTATAATAATAAGAAGAAAGTTTGAGCACCAAATCATCTTATTAGAATGATTTCTGAAGGATCATGTGACACTGAAGACTGGAGTAATAATGCTGAAAATTCAGCTTTGCATCACAGGAATACATTACATTTAAAATATCAAAATAGAAAACGGAACTGACCGACGAATTGGGGATCATTTTCAGAGACCAATCTACTTTGAGTGTTTAAAACCGAGCCAATGGACATTGGCATGCGGTCCACACATTTTATGCTCCGCCCCGCAGCGCGGATATAAATACAGAAGTGGAATACCGCATCTTTGCTTTTCTGCTGAGGAGCCGAACTAGTGCCTCAGTTCCTCCTTCAGGGAACGAGGGTTACATACGTAACCGAGACGTTCCCTTTCAGTCGGTCACGTTCGACGTACGTCGGAACTGACTGATGAATTAGGGATCCTACCAACACGCCAGGGATGCTGGCCCTTCCAGCGCCCTGCTTGAGCTCGCTGGAGTGCTCCTAAGCGGGGTCAGGGCTCCAGGTCAGTCACTGCTGTTTCTGCAAGACCCACTCAGTGTGACTATTGGATAACGTTGGGAAAGCGTGCCAGTCTCGGGAGATGGAACGCTGCAGAGCCACATCCTTCAAAGGAAGGAGAGGTGGCAGATTACACATAAGGACTAACCTAGCAGGGTAGTGCAACATATGGCAGTCTCTAGGGTGCTACCAGCCTGGTCCCAGGGGGGAAAGAACACCTCCAGAGACGACAAAGTGGGCGGGACGGGACAGAGCAAAGCTAGGGCTGGGTCTGCCTCCTCCGAAGGCAGCGCTTGCAGGTTCACCACCTGGTCCCGGAAGGGAGTGGTGGGAACCTTGGGCTCGTATCCGAGCCGGGGTCTCAGGATGACGTGAGAGTTGGCCAGCCCGAATTCTAGGCACGATTCGCGAAAGTGCGTGCAGGTCCCCTATCCTCTTAATAGAGGCCAATGCCGTCAAGAGAACTGTCTTCATGGACAGGATTTTTAGCTCTATGGACTGCAAAGGCTCAAAGGGAGGACTCTGAAGTGCCTTGAGCACCAGAGCTAAGTCCCAAGAGGGTACCGAGTTTAGACGAGGAGGATTTAGTTTCCTCGCACCTCTGAGGAACTTGACGATTAGTTTGTGCTTCCCCAAAGACTTACCTTCAACTGCATCATGATACGCCGCTATTGCTGCGACGTACACTTTGAGGGTGGAGGGAGACAGCCTTCGCTCCAGCCCATCTTGCAGGAAAGAAAGCACGACACTAACCAAACACCTTCGGGGGTCTTCCCAGTGGGAAGAGCACCATTTAATGAACAGGTTCCACTTCAAAGCATAGAGGCGCCTCGTAGAGGGGGCTATAGCAGAAGAGATGGTGTCTACCACTGCTTGTGGCAGGCCGTCCAGGGACCAGGCATAGAGTTTCCAGAGGTCTGGACGCGGGTGCCATAGAGTGCCCCGTCCCTGAGAAAGTAGGTCCTTCCTCAGAGGAATGGGCCAGGGAGGTGCTGTCGCGAGGAGTGCTAGTTCGGGGGAACCAGGTCCGGTTGGGCCAGTAGGGCATGACTAACAAGACCTGCTCCTCGTCCTCCCTGACTTTGCATAGGGTCTGTGCAAGAAGGCTCACTGGGGGAAACGCATACTTGGTCTCCCAGCCGGTGGACGAGGCATCCATGAAGACCACAGCATGCCTGAACACCTGTTCTAAGGGCACTCCCGCCCGTAGAAACAAAGGGTCCAACCACGGGCTGAAGGATTGGCGACAGTAAGGAGTAACTGGGACCCGGTACCATCTCGGGACTCGGCCGTGAATCCAGTGCTGAAGCGGTCTCATATAAAGCAGTCCGAGCGGCGTTACCGTGGCTGCAGATGCCATATGCCCCAGGAGCCCCTGAAAAAATTTCAGTGGGGCCGCTGTCCTGCCCTTGAACGTATTCAAGCAGTTCAACACTGACCGGACCGAGATAAGAGATCCTCTGTGTGGGACAGAGTTTGCACTTCTCTCGGTTGACCCGAAGGCCCAACAGGCTGAGGTGACGGAGCACCATGTCCCTGTGTTCGCACAACTGGTCCCGCGACTGAGCCAGTATGAGCCAGTCGTCGAGATACTTGAGGATGTGAACGCCGCGTTCTCTGAGCGGAACAATGCCTGCCTCTGCGACTTTCGTGAAGACACGAGGCGACAGGGACAGCCCGAAGGGCAGGACTTTGTACTGATATGCCCTCCCCTAGAACACAAAGTGTAGGAACGGTCTGTGTCGAGGGATAATAGAGACATGAAAGTACGCGTCCTTCAGGTCGATCGCTGCGAACCAATCTCGGGGACGGATGCACTCGAAAATGCATTTCTGCATTAACATCCTGAACGGGAGCTTGTGCAGGGCCCGATTCAGGACACGCAGGTCCAAGATTGGCTGTAACCCACCCCCTTTCTTGGGTACAATGAAGTAGGAGCTGTAGAACCCCGACCTCATATCGGCTGGAGGAACCGGCTCAACCGCGTCCTTCGCCAGTAGGACATCGATCTCTGACCGCAAGACATGGGCATCGCTGCTCCGCACGGACTTAGGAGGCCGGCGAGCGAACTGAATCGCATAGCCGAGTCTGATGGTATGGATGAGCCAGAGAGACAGCCTGGGAAGCTCTAGCCAGGCCCTCAGAGACCGAACTAGCAGGACCAACGGCACCACAGATGTACCCGGGGTGGAGCAGCGAGGTGGAACACACAGACCCGACACGGGGGGCCCGGAGGCGGCCCGGACTGTTGTCTGAGTATTCCAGGGTGGGGCAGAGTGTGGATGAGAAGGCCTAGTGGCCTTCACGGGACCCTGAGTGGGTTGGGTGCCACCCTTGCACCCAGCACCCTGCTGCCCGGGTGGAGGCTGCTGCTTGGGCTTAGCAGGTGCGGAGGCAGACGCAGGAGGACGCCCTCGGCGACGAGCAGGCGGAGGCGCTGCCGCGGATGACTGGGTGGAAGCAGCAGCTGGTCGTCGTGACCCAGGGAGCGTGCAGTGACTTTGGTGAACTTGCATCGCTACCGACCGCTCCACTGGGGGAATCTCAACATACCCCTTAGCCGTGCCGCCATCGAGGGTAGTGAGGAAGGAGGAGTCAGTCAATCAGTTTCTAGCGTTGTAAGGCGCGATCCACGACTTTGTGAGCTCCTGATGCACTTCCGGGAAGAAAGGCACCGGGGCGAGGCGCTGAGAACCAGCACGGGCCGTCCCGAGTAACCAATCATCCAACCGAGAAGGTTTGGGACACGGTGAAGGGTTCCATTCGAGCCCGACACTTGCGACGGCCCGGGAAAGCATAGCCGTGAGCTCTGGATCAGACTCGGGCAATGCTACCACACCCGAAGGGGGCAACGCAGCTGAATCTTCATCTCCAGAGGACATTAGCTCGTCCCCCGATGCAGCAATCAAGATCATATCCTCAGACGGAGCCCCGAAAGTAACGACTGGTGCCCCCTGGGGAGGACCAGTGCACTCTCGGAAGCTCCATTGGCGCAGCGGAGGGGAGAGGGTCCCAAGAAGCCTGTTGACCCGTTGACCTCTTCAAGGCAGACTCGTTAAGGTAAACAAAACTCTCCGTAGAAAACAGCAGACTGAACTAACAGCAGTGTTCAGCTCCGAAGTAGAAAGCAAAGATGCGGTATTCCACTTCCGTATTTATACCCGCGCTGCGGGGCGGAATGTGGAATGCGTGAACCGCATGCCAATGTCCATTGGCTTGTTTTTAAACACTTGAAGTAGATTGGTCTCTGAAAATGATCCCCAATTCGTCTGTCAGTTCCGAGGTACGTCAAATGTGACCGACTGAAAGGGAACTGTTATTTTTTTTTTTTTATATATAGTTTTCTGATCAAATAAATGCAGCCTTGGTGAGCATAAGATACTTCTTTCAAAAAAATTAAAAGAATCAGTAACACTGAGCAATGAGCAATACATTTGTTACTGAATGTAATTTGTTAACATTAATTATTAAAATATACAACTGTTCATTGTTAGTCCATGTCAGCTCAGGTCCATTAAATAATAATAACAGATACAACTTTCGATTTGAATAATGTATTAGTAAATGTTGAAATCAACATTAACTAAGATTAATAAATGCTTTAGAAGTATTTTTCATTGTTAGTTTATGTTAACCAATGTAGTTAACTAATGTTAACAAATGGAACCTTATTGTAAAGTTTTACCAAAAAATCTTACCGACCCCAAACGTTTGGATAGTATGGTATTTTGTGTTAATTTTGAACATGCATTATTCCACTCTTTAGTGTTCTGCTAATTAGCACTGTGTGTCTGAATTTTTTTCTGTAGCCTCTTCTAGAGTGCATGCTGGTTCAGTTTAATTGCTTTCATGTGCATGTAGTGATTTGTGAACCTGTCTGTTCATGCATAAAATTAAGTTTAATACCTGAGAAATGTAACACATGTGCATCTTTGTTAAAGTGACATTGATTCTGGAAGACAGAAGGCAGAAAGTCTATGTATAACATATTGTAGTGTCAGTGTGTATGTAGTGTGTGTGTGTGTGTGTGTGGACTAACCCACGCTAATACAGACAAGCAGACTGTGTCCCCTGAAGTCATGACCTAATTCAGCGATGGGCAACTTTAATCCTTGAAGGCCACTGTCCTGCAGAGTTTAGCTCCAACCCTAATCAAACAACTGAACAAGCTAATCAATGTCCTAAGGATTACTAGAAAGATGCAGGCAGATGAGTTTTTATCAGGGTTGGAGCTAAACTCAGCAGGACATTGGCCCTCCAGGATCCAAGATGCCCAACCCTGACCTAATTAGATTTGTAAAAAAAAATGTAACCTTCATATTTTAGATTTTAAATGATATCTGAAGATACGAAAAAATGTTGGAAATAGGGTTCAGATTCATATAGGCACCACAAAAGGATGATAAAAGTTTGCTGTCATCTTATATCGACTTTTTACGTCTCATTTTGTCACCTTAAATATTTATTAAATCCCATTTTGTTGTCTGTTTAATATCACACTATATTGTTAATCACATTATATATATATATATATATATGGGTTTTTATACGCTACTGTTCAAAATATTTTTGAAAGGATGCATTGAAAGTGACAGTTAATATTTATCTTTACTAAAAATTATGACGTTTACACAAAAATATTAAGCTTCAAGTAGGGCTGGACGATTAATCGAAAAGTAATCAAAACCGAAATTCAGAACCTCTAACTGACGATAGTGTGTCAATTGTATGTGTTTAAACATTAAAAGCTTGCCTTACATTAAAGCGATTTTACACCATTCAAGAACAACAGTATGGAAAACATCGCACTTCAGTTCTCGTAAGCTGCTTTCTGTGACAGAGAGCTGAGCCACGTTATGACTATGGACAACGCGCAAGCCCTGAAGCACTTTGACTTTCGTCTTCACTAAACTTTGTCAATTGTATGCGTTTTAAGGCTTGCCAGTTTTAACATTTAATTTATTTTAGACCATCGGATGTATCATTATATTGAACTAATGCCTGATATAATGTGGTACACACGAATACTCATACAGAGAAGAGAAAGTAGCTTAGAAACTCAACAGTTATAGCATAGCCTTTTTGAAGTAGCTGCAACACACAGCTTCACAATTAATAGAGAGACGGTATGACTAATTTACACACTCAATCACTCTCTCATTAATGCATTCAAATAAAACCTATACTTTGCTACATTTATCTGTATCTGATTTAGAACGAGTGGAAATCTGTAAGAAATGTTACGACCCATAGACAAAATAACTGCTAAAAGTGAGCTGTGATGTCAGAGCAATATGACATTTGCCGTAGCTCTGCACAAGGAGTTCGAGTCCCTGTTTAAGGTTTTTATCAATCCATCATCAAATTTAGTTTCCTTCAGTTATTTTAAAATTACAAATAATTATTATTATTAATAATAAAATGTAATGCAATTAATCGAGATTTTGATTTTAGGTCATATCATCCAGCTCTAGCTTCAAGCCCAATAGTCAACAAGATCCTTAAAGAGAGTAATTTAACTGTTTGTCCACCAAGTTGAAACAGACATTTTGAAACCGATGCATTGCAATTCGTGCAATATTATTTATCAATGTTTATTAAAGTGTAGCGTCTGGAGTCTCTCTGGACAGGATCAAAGATGAGTCGATTCCACTATAAACGTCAGAAAGCCTTTTAGCCGTATATAAATTAGGTTCCGGTACCGAGGAGTCTGAGGAAGATGGCATCATGGACAGTTTTGTGGCTTGGCTGAGGTAGAACAGACAGCACCGTTAGAATCCTGTGAGAACTTCAATCAGGACGCAATCTCTCCCCCCCCCCCCCCCCCCTCACTCAAAAGATAAGGGGGGGCCTAGACACACAGGCTCCTTCCAATACACAGACACAAACATTTTCTTTATATAACTTCAATTAAACTATCCCAGAATGTATATGATGATCCCTGTGTGTACGCATGCTCCCTATGCCATTGCCAACATAGTCATGATGTACGGACCATGTAAAGTCATTTAAAATGCTTGTATTCATGTGTAAGAATGTATCTCTGCTCTAATATCTCCCAGCCATATTATGTTTGATATCTAAATGTTCCTCCCTCTCTCTCTTAACCAACGGTGCACAGTAGATGATTATGAAATGCATCACAATATGTTTAGCCCCCCTTTGGAGTAGAAATGTACCAAGTATGACACCATCATAAATTAGGCAAATGAAGTCATAAACGGAGACAAAGAAAGTGTTCTCCCGCCTAAAACTTCCACATCTGATTGGTCATTTCAGAAAAGATGGGTGGATGTTAATGTCTCTTTAAAGGACAGTAACACCAGCATATCGGTGCTCAGTCGGTGCAGTTGATAAACAACCCTCTTATCATCTCGGCTCGTCCCCTGGCCAGGCGGCTTCGGCCCTGGCTTGGCGGCTCAGTCACGTGGGTTGGTTCCTTTGAAGTCGGCGCGCTCCGCAGCCAGGCGGACAGGCAACGCGCGCCATCCCAGCGCGCTCCATCTCAGCGCTCAGTCGTCTTCTAAAACTCCGACGAGACAATCTTCTTTTCCTCCCCTTTTCGGCATTCGCTTCAACCACCTTCAAACTTCCCGCGGATCGAGAACGCTCCGGAAGGACCAAAAGAGAACACACTCCAGCTCAAAGAACGCTCTGAGAAGACTCACGCGCATTCTTTATACTCAGCACAAAACAACCCATGCAAGTATAAATTCCATCGAAATTTAGATGCGTTTTAAGATGTGTACCCCTGTTTAAGGTGATATTATTCGTTGCTGGCTCTCGGTGGTTATGTTTGTGAAATTGCCATTCCTGAACCTTTCCTTCCTCTCTTTCATTCTCTTCTTTTCATTCTCTTTCGTTACTATTCGTTGTTCTGTATATACATGTATTCTTTGTTTTAGTCGTATGTGTTCGTAGTATCAATTATTAAAACCATTGTATCCACGTTCGATTGTCATTGTTGCCGCTCACAAGGCATGGTCACTTTAATGTTCCGATCTAGCTACGAGCTCTCAAGTATCTTTGAATACTTTAATTAATATCATAATAGTTCGGAAAGTTTATTCTTCGTGACCAGAAGGATAATCTTCCCGAAGATTTGATAAGAAAGAATAAAACTTTGTGAGAATTGAATAAAGATTGTAGTACTGTTCGTTCGTTAAATGAACGGATCAGATGAATTTTGAATTAATTCTAATTCAAAGGTTATTCTGTAATGATTTAATATATATTCGTAGTTAATTGCAACCCATTGTCGTTAACTATATATATATTGCATAAATACCTAGGTTAGGTATTTCCCTTTTTGGGTGATTTGGAGATTTATAATTTAATCATAACCCGTTGCGATTAGTTATAAATAATGAAACATTAATAATCATAATTCCCTATTGAGCTAATTTAATTTATTATTATTATATGCAGCCGAGTCGCTACATTTTATGGTGGAGAATGCGGGCACATTTTAAACTTTGTTTTGTGAGCAACGGTGTCAGTTTTATGTGTATATTACTGGTATTAATTTTTGTTTGTGTATGCGCGCTTCAGAAAGTGAGAGAAGTCGCAACGCGACGCAAACTCACATATCTGATAACTGGCCCAAAGTGGCCCAAAGCTGATTTCAGCCCAGTTAACAGCTGCTATGTGTCAAACATTCGAGTCACTGTTAATTGCTTAAAATAAACTGCAGTTCATAATATTAAAACTGTTTCTGTGAAAGAGAAGGAAACCTCTTTACAGCACAGTTTAATATTTTCAAAACCTGTAAGAACGAAGAAATCTTCTTTCAGTGTGATAAATGTTGATTTGAGCGATGTTCCTCATTTCATCTTAGTGAAGGCCTCACTAATGTATCGTAGTTGATTTAATTGCGTCGGTGTATTATTCAACTAAGCGATCTCACTCCTTTAGGTTAAACTTTGGCGTAGCTAACCAAATGCTTATACCTTATACAAATCAATCGGAAAAACTGCTGGCCAGTGTCCGATTGATGGGTAAATGGGAGTATTTATTTTTAAACCTTGATCCAGTTTAAAATTTGTAACAGAAAAAAATATTCTGTTCCATACATTTGTGTGTGCATGCGGAAAAAGAATTCCGGCCACATATTCTTTGTGTACAAATTGGCACAAAAAGGAGATTTGAAAATAAATTCTCTTCTCACTCGTGATTGTAAATCGCCGCGTTTAGGAAGAAAAAAAAGACTTCCTCTCTTCGGACGCTTAAATCACTTTTTTATTTTTTTTATTTTTTTTTATTTTAGTTATTTTATTTTATTTAAAGTGTCGTAATACCTCTGACTAACACAAGAGGGCAGCCTGTCAGGTGTTCAGCACCTCTCCAATTACGCACACCCCCACCCACTCCTTGGTGTGGACTCAACTACGCCATCTTGTGGGCATCTGTGGATGTTTCTTTCCTTCCCTCTATCTCGTTTGTCAAAGTGAACTATCTTTTCCGCTATTTTATTTGTTTACTATTATAATCATTTCAATTTCTTTCCTGTTATTACTGTTATTTTAAATTGTTCAATCCTCTTGTTTTGCTGACTTCTCACACTTATTTAAATCCGGTTTAAACTAAGTTTAAACATGAATTTAAATTAAGTTCTCGGTTCAGCCATTAATGTTACTTGGTGGGAGCACGCCCCTATGTGACATTCTCGGCTAAGTCAGTTTTCCTCCTTTTCTCCTGTTGTTTTAATTTGAATTATTTTGATTCTATTTTCCCTTTTAGTTATTTGAGTTCCCTCATCAATTTATCATTACCTTATTTCTAATTGGTACCATTCTAGCAATCCGCACTTATTTAGACTTTAGTTTAGACAAGTTTGAACTTAAATTTAAATTAAGCCTTCTCTTTTCAGCCTGTGATAGCCACTTATCAGTAGCAAGCCCCCTACTGGGTGTCCTCATATGGGTGGGCATTCCTCTCTCTTCCCCTTTGGCTCCGTTTTCTGAATGGATTTATTTTGATGTCTCCCTTTTTCAAGGTTATTCAGATAATTACCATTATTTTCATCATTCTTTTGTGTTTTAGCACCATTTGGTAAATAATCCTTTACCTATCTTACCATACCTAACTATTTAAATTTGGTGTAAACAAGTACTAAGCTTAAGTTGACGTTAAGTCTCACTTGTTCAGCCAGTTGTGTACTTACAGGTAGTACTTCTCCTAGTACTTGGTGGTGAAGTGACGGTTACCTTCTGGTTGGGTTTCGAGGGGTGGAGTCACCTGGCCGGCGTAACTGACAGTGGCCGTGTGTGAATCTCGGGCACCTCTGTCCTCGTACCATTGGTGGCGGCACGCAGCCGACATCAGCAATTTGGGCACTCCAGGGAGAAGTCAACGAGTCCAGCTAACCACCAGGGCAATTTTGGTTAATTACTCTGATCCACCCATTTGGACTCCAAAGGGGCCTCAGAGGAAACCCAATTTTGACCCTGCAGACTGGCCGTTGACCCACCTTACCTGAGTGCCACCCAGTTGTGCTAAGAGTCACAAGCTGTTTGAGTGGGCGCACCGTGGTAGAAAGGGGGACGAGGATCCGGGGACACCGCAGTCGAGTGTCCAGGGACCGCCGGTGAGATTGACTTCACCGCCGATTCCCCCCTGAGTGACCCCAATTCACCCCAGGCATAGTAAATCAGGTAAAGCCCATTCACTTATTGCAAGCCATAGAATATACATATTCCCTGGTCATTTAAGTGTTTGGCCCAACCTTCCTGTCTTAAGCCATACCATCCCCCTAGGTTTTATAGCTCAACAGCGCCTCCCACTCGCTTGGCCCTGTCATAAACCCTAGCATTGGTATTAAGCTGAGACCTTTTCCCTCTCTATCTCTTCTTATGTTCTCATTTTTGTTTCATTTTTATTTCATGCCTTTTCTTTTAGTTATTTTCGGTTATTTTGTTTTGTTCTATTTGCTTTCCTTTAATTTTGTTTTCTTCCAGTTCACCTAAAGACAGAACCTGTAAGAGCCATCAAGGAAAGCTGAATAATAGATTGACGACCCAGCAGCCAGTGTCAGTAAATGACCCAGTAGGCTACCGCACTGTCAAAATTGTTATTTAGATCCGACACTTACCCACACAAATCGGCCCCACCTGGCCGCTCACGGCCAAGACAATAGGTGCCCGGCCTAGATTTCACTAACTGTCTGAACCAGTTAGTCAAAATTACACACACAAATTAAATAGTCACACATTGCTATAGCTCGCTAAAACCCTATACGGACTTGCATTGGCCTCTTTTGTGCTGTCTTTCTCTTGCCTACAGCCCAGTATGTCCCGTTCATCCAGCCCCACTGACCACTGGGATCACGTCGAGACCTGGTTGACCGCCATGACGACTGCGTTCCTGCCTAAAGCCGCCGGTGACCTGCAGCACCTGAGCCAAGAACAGCTGGACGACGACTTGAACCGGCTGATGGCCCACGATCCAACCCAGAGCCACAGCCACAAGGAATGGGCCAAGATCGTCGGGGGCCTCGCTCACAACCTCATCGTCCAGGCACGACTCAGCGAAAAGAGCAACATCCACCTGGAGCAAGAAGCAGCAGCACTGAAGCTCCAGGCTGAGGAGGCCCGGAGGAACCAGGCCCACGCACAGAGTCGCCTAGATCAACTACTCCTCGAGGCCCAGGACCGGCACGAGACAGAGGATGAAACGGACCCACAGCTTCAGGAGGAAGTGGAGAGACTTCAAAATGCCCTAGCAGACCTTCGTGTAGATACAGAGCACAGAGAGCAGTTGGAGAGAGAATCCCAAAAGGAACTAAGGGAAAAACTCCAACAAGGTGAAGCTCTTCTAGCAAGAGCAGAAATTGAACTGAAAGAAAGGGACGGCAAGGCCATAGCCTGTGAAAACCACTTGCAAGCGGCCCGTGCCCAGATCCATGATTTGGTTCAACAAAAAGACTATTTAAAAGAAGAACTTGCAGCTGTTCACAGAGAACTTAAGTACGCTTACAGACTGCAGAGTGACCAGAAAGGGGAAACACACACCATAGAGTTTCCCCTGACAAGTGGGCCTATGCCTCCCCGTCAAGAGTTCCGAGCTCAAAAGGGGGATGAAAGCCCACTGCTCAAGATGTCACCAGCCAGTTTCCAAGAGCCCCCATCAGCAGCAAAGGGGTGGGAGCCTGCCCAGAAAATCTGTGCCCCCAGTCACGCCATGGCTCCCCAAGAACTCTACAAGCTGGCCAGAAACATCCCAACTTTCACCCCAAACCCTGCAGGAGGCCACGACGTGCACGCCTACCTGCAGGTCATAGACTTTCACCTGCAAACTATGGCTAACGTGACCACATGGGACAGACTTTATCCCCTTCGAGGTACGTCCAGCCGTGAGGTGCGGAGTTTCCTCGATCGGCAACCCGAGACTGTCAAATCAGACTACCAGCAGCTGCATCAGGCCCTGATTAGAGAGTTTTCGGACCCTGACTCAGACCAAGGGATCATCAGCGCCATGGACTTGAGACAGGGCCGACTGGAAACCCCGCAGGCCTACTACAACAGACTCCGACAGGCCTACTTTGGAGCACAAAACGAGCCAGGTATGGAGGAAGACTTCAACTTCAGAACTCTATTCCTTCGAAATCTGCATCCAACAGTAAGCCATCACTTGGGAGTCCTGGCCTGCCCACGTAGCATGTCCACCCGACAGCTACGGGACTTAGCCCATAAAGCTTATGCCAAGCAATAGACTGCTTCTGAAAAGACTGTGAGAAATCCAACAATTTGCCCCGTCTCTGACCACCGTTCAGAGCTGGCTCTAGAGGGCGCCCAGCAACACCACAGTGACAGACTTTTTAACAGAGAGTCAAGACCGTTCCAAGCCAGCAGAGAGCAGCACAACCGGCATGGTGCCCATCCTAAGCACCAGACCGGGCGCTCTGAAAGATTCTGGGACAAGCCACGTCAGTCTAACCACCCAAAGGGTGGAGCCACGTGAGATGCCAGCCGACGGCCCAGAAATGGACGACCTTCATCAGCCAGAGCATCCAGCCCAGATGGCCAGCAGCGGAACGGCTCGCGACACGCCCCGAGCAAACTCAAGTCTGAGCACCCACCAGAGCAAAACAGTGCAGCTTCGTCTGAGTCAGCAGAGATCCTGAGGATTCTGAAAGAACTCATTCAGAAGAAACCTCGCGAGGGAGACAAGAAGGACAGGCCAGACTCCTTATGACTAAGTGTAAGGCCTGCACCCAACATCCTTCCTGACTGCCCTCCGACTAAACCAAGCACCCAAAGCACTGCGCACCAGTCACAGTCCACAGAACCAGACAACTCATTACCAAGTGACAGCGTCGCCCAATCACCTCAGATGACAGCTGCACTTCCTGATCAACACAACGCAAGTCATCACGCCAACAACCAAAATCCCAAGGTACCAGAGAGTGCTGTTTTGGTTGTCTGCCTCCCTAACGAGCCACATGATACCATCCCTAACTGCTTACCGATCACCACACAAACCCCAGAACCAAAACTCCTGGGAAACCTGATTGAAAAGGGAGTGGCCAGAAAACTATATCTAGCCATCACATTGGAGAATGAGGTGAGACTTGAAGCCCTGGTCGACACAGGAGCTGATCTCACTTTAAGGTCATCTCAACTCCGAATTGAAGCTAAGAGACAAAATCGAACTTTGAAATCCCAAAAATGTGAGCTAAATGTGCAGTCATACAGCCAAAATGAGATCCAACTTGAACTGATCGCTCCCATCCATCTAACGATTGGTCCAATGAGTCTGGTACACCCTGTGTACATCTCACCAATGGACACATACCCCCTTCTCGTCGGCAAAGATCTGCTAGACCGCTTCGAGCCCCTATTGGACTTCAGACAGCTGAAAATTTGGGCTCAAGTGCGAGAACCTGCCTCTCCAGCCGCCCAGATCACCTGAGCCAGACTGTCAGGCCACAGAGGTCACGAGAAACCTTGCAGCCAGCCACGAGAACACTGTCTCAGCACCAGAGCAAAGTTCAAGTTCGCTACTCTGCACTTTTCAACTCACCATAGACTCTGACTGTCACTTCCCCAAGGTCATGACTGACCTCCAGCTGAATGATGTAACAACTACAGACATCATGCTCGCACTATGGGCAGACAACTCAGCCATCAGCCTAGCACTGTTCAAAGCCCTCATGGAAGACACACCAGACCTTCCGTCTGCCAGCAAGCACACCCGCTTCCCCTTGGACTCCTGCCTATCAACCATGGTAACTACCAAGGGCATCTGTGCTTTGAACTTGAAATGGAATGACCGGTGCCTCACTCACTACTTCCTGGTCCTTCCAGACCTGCCGCATAATGTCTACATAGGAGCAGACATCTTGATTCGCCTCAAGGCTCATGTGGATTTTATCAATGAGGTGGTGTGGGCCCCACCGACATCACAGCCACCTGTGGTTCCTGTCAACCCTGAAAACCTCCTGTCAGGCCAGACCATTCCAGAAGTCTGCACCTTAATCAATGAACAGGAAACCACAGTACCAGCTTACACCAAAGGGGTCGCTGTTCGGCTCAACATACGATGTGGCCAAACACTAAACCACATGCTGGGCTTCTTCCAACCTTCACCCGAATGTGTGGGATTGGACTCAGTCTGGAAGCCACACCACTCACTGAACTGTCATCCCGTGTAGTCTACATCCTGTTCAACAACTGCACAGCAATGGACATCAGGATTCCCAAGGCCTACCGCCTGGGATGGCTAGTGAGTCACGACTTCCATGACTTTGAACTCACCTTACCAGTCATTGGTCCAATCCCATCTTCGATGACCCCAGAAGGGAGCACAGACAACACAGTGTTCACAGCACCCTTCAAAATCATCTCCATCGCTTCTGTCATGCCGATGGCCAAAGATCAAGTGTGCAGAACAGAGCTGACAGAGGACCAACGTCTTGCAGTATACACAGTCACTAGCCAGCCTGCCTCCGAGACTGATGACAGTGCCGCACCTCTGACTGCCAACACGACAGGCGACACAACAACAGAGGAGCCGTATCCAGGATTTGAGACACAAGTCCAGCAAATCCTGAAAGAAGCAGATGCCATAAAGGACGATGCAGAACGCGAAGAACTCAGACAAGTCTGAAGCCCACCCACCCGCCCTTAATGTTGCAGCGATAACCCGCAGCAAACGACCTATTCCTGTGATGGTTCCAACATCACAGCCGCTTGCGCCGGCTCCACAAATTTCCAACAACGACATAGCTGACATGCAAGCCTCTGATTCTGCCATATAAACTATGCTAAACCACCTCTCAGACCCCTCCAACCACCCTATTACTACGTCTGAATTCACTGCTGCCTCAGGCCTCAGACGACTGCATGACGTCAAACACATGATGCGTGGGAAAGACAACATTCTGTGGTATGCCCCTGATGACCTCACAGCGCAAAGGCTTGTGGTGCCACATTGCCAAAGGGGGGTCATGCTAATGTATGCCCACGACGCACCAGGTGCCGGACATCACGGTACCAGAGCCACTTACGAGACACTGAAACAAGTGGCATACTGGCCGGGCATGCAGCAAGACGTGGCAGAATATGTCAGTGAGTGCCTGGTTTGCTGCCAATTCCAACCAGCAAACCCAAACCATAGAGCCCCACTGCAACGCAGAGGAGTCACATTCCCATGGTCAGACCTCCAAATAGACTGGGTAGGACCCCTGCCCAGATCGACGAGGGGCAACAAATACTTCCTCACGGTTGTGTGCCAGTTCACCAAGTGGGTAGAGTGTCTTCCAGCACCAAACGACACTGCCCAGACCACGGCATACCTCCTGATGAACCACATCTTCTCCAGGTTCGGACTGTTACTTAAAGTGAACTCGGACAGAGGCACTCACTTTACAGCTGAGATCATGCAGCAGAGTTGTAAACTCCTGGGAGTACAAGCTCAACTGCCCATCAGCCACCATTCCATCTCGTCCAGCCAAGTGGAACTAACAAGTCGAACTGTAGTCAGCATGCTGAGAAAGTATGTGTCTGCCAACCAGCAAGACTGGGATGGGAAACTTCCTTTTGTGCTCATGGCCATCAGAGCCACCCCGCATGAATCAACTCGTATGCCTCCCTTTGAACTAATGGCTGGGCGGCAAATGACACTGCCGCTGCACCTGCTGTATCAAACGGGAGACTCCAGCCTTGTCACAGCCTACACCACTCACCAGTATCTTGATGAACTACACCGGCACCTGAGAGCAACCTTTGCTTTCGCCCAGCATTGACTTCAAAAGAGTGCTGAAGGCCAGAAAAGCATATTATGACCAGAAAGCGTCACACCAGGAACTGGACATAGGCGATAGGGTCTGGCATTATAGCTTTGTCCAGCCGCCCCGGACAGCCTCCCATCGGCTGTCAAAGAAATTCCTGCCTCACTGGACAGGCCCTTATGAGATTGTGGACAAACTCTCTCCGGTCGCATATCGAATCAAACTGAGCCAGGGACAGAAAGAGCCAATTTTCAAATGGGTCCACCGCAATCAAGTCAAAAGACATGTGGCTACTGGCAGAAAAAAAACTGGGAGGGGCCAATGCAAACTAAACTCAGTTGCAGACCCCACAGCAAAAAGACTGTCCTGACCAACCAAGGACACTCCTCGCTGATCAACCACTTCTCTCCCCATCTCTCTTTTTCTCTCTCTCTCTTTCCTATACCAGGATGCTGCTGGGGCTCACTGTCCTGTGCCTCCAGCTCACTGTCCTTTGCCTCCAGCTCACGCTGCCGTCGGAACCCTGTTCAACATTGGCATGTCTAGCGTCAACGCAATGAGCCAGACTGAAATCCCACAGCTGAGAGAACAGCTCGCAACACAGAGTGCAACCCTGCAGACCATCGGCAAATCATTGAAAGACACTGTGGTGGTTCTCAATACTCACAGTGTCCTGCTGAACCAAACTGAACTCAGTGAGACAACTGTTTTCCGTCTTCCAAAATGATTTTGGCCAAACTCAGCTGGTCACAGCCCTGATGACAGGCATGCTGCGGGAAGTGAGCTCCTCAATTGACAGCTTAGCCATGGGCAGGATTCCTCCGTATCTGGTACCCCTGAGCCTTGTGCAAACAGTGCTGGCCTCTGCCACTACCAGCCCAGCAGATCCTCTTCAAGCACACCTTGCCTACTCTTTGGGTAGTGCCATCCCCTTGCACGTCGACCCTGAGCAAAGGGAGGTGGCCTTTCTCCTGAATCTACCCATCATCGAACCAAACAACATCTACAGACTCAAGGACCTGGTCAATGTCGGGTTTTGGCAAGGCAACACTCATATCAAGATACACCCCCCCGATGTGGTGGCCTACCACGACAGCAACACACAGCTGTACCTGGCCCCCAACCTGCGTATGTGTACTTTGACAAAGGACATTCACTACCTCTGCCCTAGCAAGCCATTCCTCAGAGACAACACTGAAGGAATCTGCGGGTTGCAGCCCATGAGAAGTGACACCCGTTGCCCTGCCGAGGCCACGTCTCGCACCCAAGTCACTGAAACTCGAGCTGAGATTGTGGGTGATCGGTGGCTCGTCAACACTCCCACTCGTACGGCCACCCTGACTTACGATCAGCATGACACGGCCACCCGCATCAGCCTGCCCAACCAGAGTATGTGGATTCAAGTACCAAAGGGTGCCATCCTCCACCTCGATGATCTGCCGTTGTACCATCTCCCAAATGAAGAGTACTGGTCAGAGCTGGAAATCCCATCCTTCTTCAAGAATCACAACTCTAGATCCGGAACTGGAACTGAGGATTGAGGAAAGGGGGTCCCAGCTAATTGACATTACTCCCATCGACACGGCCCTCCAAACACTGTCCCGGCTGCCCATCCTGACCAACTCCCGCCGACACAGCTCTTTGCCTCTCTACGGTATTAGGCTACACCCTGACACTGGGCCTGGCCTTCATCCTGTTCAAGAAGGTCCACGAGATGCGAGAGTCCATGACCAAGAACACGGTCGCTCTCCCCCTAGGGTATAAACGAAACCCACGGAAAAGAGGTACCAAAACAGATACCATGCCAAACCTCATCGAGATGGACTCTCAGCCTGAGGAACCAAAGGTTGAGAACAATTAGAAACCACCTGCCATCCGACCATCATGATCCACCTGCCATCCGACCATCATGATCCACCTGCCATCCGACCATCATGACTGTCGTCCGACGATGTCACACGGACTTCGTCAGACGAAAAGGGGGACTGTAGCGTCTGGAGTCTCTCTGGACAGGATCAAAGATGAGTCGATTCCACTATAAACGTCAGAAAGCCTTTTAGCCGTATATAAATTAGGTTCCGGTACCGAGGAGTCTGAGGAAGATGGCATCATGGACAGTTTTGTGGCTTGGCTGAGGTAGAACAGACAGCACCGTTAGAATCCTGTGAGAACTTCAATCAGGACGCAATCTCTCCCCCCCCCCCCCCCCCCTCACTCAAAAGATAAGGGGGGGCCTAGACACACAGGCTCCTTCCAATACACAGACACAAACATTTTCTTTATATAACTTCAATTAAACTATCCCAGAATGTATATGATGATCCCTGTGTGTACGCATGCTCCCTATGCCATTGCCAACATAGTCATGATGTACGGACCATGTAAAGTCATTTAAAATGCTTGTATTCATGTGTAAGAATGTATCTCTGCTCTAATATCTCCCAGCCATATTATGTTTGATATCTAAATGTTCCTCCCTCTCTCTCTTAACCAACGGTGCACAGTAGATGATTATGAAATGCATCACAATATGTTTAGCCCCCCTTTGGAGTAGAAATGTACCAAGTATGACACCATCATAAATTAGGCAAATGAAGTCATAAACGGAGACAAAGAAAGTGTTCTCCCGCCTAAAACTTCCACATCTGATTGGTCATTTCAGAAAAGATGGGTGGATGTTAATGTCTCTTTAAAGGACAGTAACACCAGCATATCGGTGCTCAGTCGGTGCAGTTGATAAACAACCCTCTTATCATCTCGGCTCGTCCCCTGGCCAGGCGGCTTCGGCCCTGGCTTGGCGGCTCAGTCACGTGGGTTGGTTCCTTTGAAGTCGGCGCGCTCCGCAGCCAGGCGGACAGGCAACGCGCGCCATCCCAGCGCGCTCCATCTCAGCGCTCAGTCGTCTTCTAAAACTCCGACGAGACAATCTTCTTTTCCTCCCCTTTTCGGCATTCGCTTCAACCACCTTCAAACTTCCCGCGGATCGAGAACGCTCCGGAAGGACCAAAAGAGAACACACTCCAGCTCAAAGAACGCTCTGAGAAGACTCACGCGCATTCTTTATACTCAGCACAAAACAACCCATGCAAGTATAAATTCCATCGAAATTTAGATGCGTTTTAAGATGTGTACCCCTGTTTAAGGTGATATTATTCGTTGCTGGCTCTCGGTGGTTATGTTTGTGAAATTGCCATTCCTGAACCTTTCCTTCCTCTCTTTCATTCTCTTCTTTTCATTCTCTTTCGTTACTATTCGTTGTTCTGTATATACATGTATTCTTTGTTTTAGTCGTATGTGTTCGTAGTATCAATTATTAAAACCATTGTATCCACGTTCGATTGTCATTGTTGCCGCTCACAAGGCATGGTCACTTTAATGTTCCGATCTAGCTACGAGCTCTCAAGTATCTTTGAATACTTTAATTAATATCATAATAGTTCGGAAAGTTTATTCTTCGTGACCAGAAGGATAATCTTCCCGAAGATTTGATAAGAAAGAATAAAACTTTGTGAGAATTGAATAAAGATTGTAGTACTGTTCGTTCGTTAAATGAACGGATCAGATGAATTTTGAATTAATTCTAATTCAAAGGTTATTCTGTAATGATTTAATATATATTCGTAGTTAATTGCAACCCATTGTCGTTAACTATATATATATTGCATAAATACCTAGGTTAGGTATTTCCCTTTTTGGGTGATTTGGAGATTTATAATTTAATCATAACCCGTTGCGATTAGTTATAAATAATGAAACATTAATAATCATAATTCCCTATTGAGCTAATTTAATTTATTATTATTATATGCAGCCGAGTCGCTACAAAAGGATGCATTAAATTTATCAAAAGCAAAAAGCAAAAACATTTAAAATGTTACAAAAAAATTGTACTTCAAATAAATGTTGTTCTTATTAACTTTGTCCTGAAAAAAAGTATCAGTTTTCACAAAAATATTAAGCAACACAACCATTTGCAACATTGATATTAAATAAATGTTTCTTGAGCACCAAATCAGCATATTAGGATGAAGGATCAAGTGACAGTGTATGGCCGCTGAAAATTCAGCTTTACCATCACAGGAATATTCAAATATATTCAAATAGACAGTTATTGTAGATTGTAATAATATTTCACAATATTACTGTATTTTTTATCAAATAAATGCAGCTTTGGTGAGCATACGAGACCATTAAAGAAATCTTACAGTTGCAAACTTTTGAACTGCAGTGTACATTACAATATATAGCTGCCTTTTTACAGCTAGCCTAGGGGTTTGTTGAAATCACTAAGCTCAACTTCAGTAGTAATAGAGACACTCGCCTTAGCCATCACAACTAATGAGAGCTTACAGGAACAACAACAAACTGGAACAAGGATCAGATTTAATGGAGAAATGATGAAACCTTTGAATTTAGGTGGTGTTAAATAGAGAGTTACGGTGGAAAAGGAGAGACAGAGCAGGGGAGAGAATTTAATCCTTCATCTCCTGGAGCTACAGGTTGGTGCTAGTGAAGGACGGAGAGAGGGAGGCCAAGACAAATGGAAAAAGAGGGAGAGAGATTGTAAGAAGCGTCTCCCAGAAGAGCCTGGAGGGGCTCCTACCATCCCAGAATCCAATTTCCAATAAAGTGAAGCTTTATGGGAAAACGGTACAGCACGGCAGAGAGCAGATATTACAAAAAATAATGAAACTTTATCAGCCGCTGTTAAGACCTAAGCCGAGAGGAGAGAGAGCTTGATATGTGTGCACTTGTTTTGCTCCATCCTTCTATTTCTTTCCGTCCTCTGAAGGTGAAATATGATTTTGATAATACTCTAGGTTTGGTGAGCACATTATAAAGAGATCACGCAAATAATTAATATGTCAAGACATTTTGTACGTCTCTTTATCTGTCTCTGTCCTTCTCTCTCTCTCTCTCTCTCGCTCTCTCTATCTATCTTTCAGGGACCCTGGAAGGAGCAGAACCACGATAAAGAGACTGAATAAGGAAAAGGCAATAGAGGCCAAGTGGGAGCAGTTTAACGCCCCGCCAAAGGTTTTCTCTTCCAAATCGTCTCTTTCTCGCTGGAATGTTTGAGTTGCTCCAGCTCCACTGAAGCTCTATGAAGCGATGTGTTCTCCTCAAGCACGCCGGTGGGGTTTAGACATGTGTGCCACAATAGTTGCTTTCTGGAGGACACTGTAAATAAGCAAAGGGCTAATTACACTGTCTGCAGAAAGAAACTTGTTCAAACACCCATTTCGCACAACAATTATGTGGGGTGGCTTAAAGGGATAGTTCACCCAAAATTTTTTATTTTGTCATCATTTGCTAACCCTCATGTTGTTCCAAACTTTTATGAATTTCTTTCTTCTGGTGAACACAGAAGAAGATTTTTTGAAGAATGGTGGTAACCAGATAGTTGACTGTAGCCATTGACTTGAAAAATGGCTACCATCAACTGATCAGCAAACCAATATCAACATGTGTTCAACAAAAGAAAGAAACTCATTCAGGTTTGGAACAACATGAAGGTGAGTAAATGACACAATTTAAATTTTTGAGTGAACTATCCCGTTAATGGCTGAAATACTAGCATGTGGCATGGTATACACTCTATAATAATAATGCAAAATAGTGGAAAAAAGATAGTATTGAAACATTTAAAACTAGTATTCTACATTTTATCAAGTCACATTCATTTAGTGCTTTATACAATACAGATACAATACGCTTTCAATGCAACTTCGCTTAGGAAAATGTATCAATTATGAAACAAATTCAATTTCAGCTGTAAAGCAGCTCTGCAGATAAGTGTTTTCAGCTCAGTTTAGTTCAATAACTGTCAATATTGCAAATTTCATTAATCGTCAAAAAAGTTCAGATAAAAGCTTTTTTTGTGTACTTTTTTTCATTACAGTAATAAGTAATAAGTGGGTGCCTTAAAGGGATAGTTCACCTTCCCTTATGTCATTCCGAACCCGTAAGACATTCGTTCATCTTCAGAACACCTTTCTCCCCCTGCATTGACAGCTAAGCAACTTCCAAGCAACTTTTTGACGCTTCAAAAAGTTCATAAAGAGATTGTAAAACTAATCCAAATGAATTGAGCAATTTAGTCCAAATGAGATTTCTTCTGAAGAGACTCGATCGCTTTATAACAGATTTAATTTAGGCCTTTATTAACATAAACATTCATCAACTCACACATCAGATATGGTAAACCAAAGCTCAAGCATGTTCACTTGACATGCGAGAACCAATGAGGTTCATTCTTGTGTGTTATGCATCACGTTTCGGCTTCCGCAAGAACCAGTGAGGTTCATTTGCGTGTGTTACACAGCACGTTTGAGCGTCTGCAAGAACCAATGAGGTTCATTCTTGTGTGTTACGCAGCACGTTTGAGCTTACGCAAGAACCAGTGAGGTTCATTTGCGTGTGTTACGCAGCACGTTTGAGCTTCTGCAAGAACCAATGAGGTTCATTCTTGTGTGTTACGCAGCACTTTTGAGCTTCCGCAAGAACCAGTGAGGTTCATTTGCATGTGTTACGCAGCACGTTTGAGCTTCTGCAAGAACCAATGAGGTTCATTCTTGTGTGTTACGCAGCACTTTTGAGCTTCCACAAGAACCAGTGAGGTTCATTTGCATGTGTTACGCAGCATGTTTGAGCTTCTGCAAAAACCAATGAGGTTGATTCTTGTGTGTTACGCAGCACGTTTGAGCTTACGCAAGAACCAGTGAGGTTCATTTGCGTGTGTTACGCAGCACGTTTGAGCTTACGCAAGAACCAGTGAGGTTCATTTGCGCGTGTTACGCAGCACGTTTGAGCTTACGCAAGAACCAGTGAGGTTCATTTGCGTGTGTTACGCAGCACGTTTGAGCTTCTGCAAGAACCAATGAGGTTCATTCTTGTGTGTTACGCAGCACGTTTGAGCTTACGCAAGAACCAGTGAGGTTCATTTGCATGTGTTACGCAGCACGTTTGAGCTTCTGCAAGAACCAATGAGGTTCATTCTTGTGTGTTACGCAGCACGTTTGAGCTTACGCAAGAACCAGTGAGGTTCATTTGCGTGTGTTACGCAGCATGTTTGAGCTTCTGCAAGAACCAATGAGGTTCATTCTTGTGTGTTATGCATCACGTTTGGGCTTCCGCAAGTACCAGTGAGGTTCATTTGCATTTGTTACACAGCACGTTTGAGCTTCTGCAAGAACCAATGAGGTTCATTCTTGTGTGTTACGCAGCACGTTTGAGCTTCCGCAAGAACCAGTGAGGTTCATTTGCGTGTGTTACGCAGCACGTTTGAGCTTCTGCAAGAACCAGTGAGGTTCATTTGCATGTGTTACACAGCACGTTGGAGCTTCTGCAAGAACCAATGAGGTTCATTCTTGTGTGTTACACAGCACGTTGGAGCTTCTGCAAGAACCAATGAGGTTCATTCTTGTGTGTTACGCAGCACGTTTGAGCTTACGCAAGAACCAATGAGGTTCATTTGCGTGTGTTACGCAGCACGTTTGAGCTTACGCAAGAACCAGTGAGGTTCATTTGCGTGTGTTACGCAGCACGTTTGAGCTTCTGCAAGAACCAATGAGGTTCATTCTTGTGTGTTACGCAGCACGTTTGAGCTTACGCAAGAACCAGTGAGGTTCATTTGCATGTGTTACGCAGCACGTTTGAGCTTCTGCAAGAACCAATGAGGTTCATTCTTGTGTGTTACGCAGCACGTTTGAGCTTACGCAAGAACCAGTGAGGTTCATTTGCGTGTGTTACGCAGCACGTTTGAGCTTCTGCAAGAACCAATGAGGTTCATTCTTGTGTGTTACGCAGCACGTTTGAGCTTACGCAAGAACCAGTGAGGTTCATTTGCGTGTGTTACGCAGCATGTTTGAGCTTCTGCAAGAACCAATGAGGTTCATTCTTGTGTGTTATGCATCACGTTTGGGCTTCCGCAAGTACCAGTGAGGTTCATTTGCATTTGTTACACAGCACGTTTGAGCTTCTGCAAGAACCAATGAGGTTCATTCTTGTGTGTTACGCAGCACGTTTGAGCTTCCGCAAGAACCAGTGAGGTTCATTTGCGTGTGTTACGCAGCACGTTTGAGCTTCTGCAAGAACCAGTGAGGTTCATTTGCATGTGTTACACAGCACGTTGGAGCTTCTGCAAGAACCAATGAGGTTCATTCTTGTGTGTTACACAGCACGTTGGAGCTTCTGCAAGAACCAATGAGGTTCATTCTTGTGTGTTACGCAGCACGTTTGAGCTTACGCAAGAACCAATGAGGTTCATTTGCGTGTTACTCAGCACGTTTGAGCTTCCGCAAGAACCAGTGAGGTTAATTTGCATGTTACGCAGCACGTTTGAGCTTCCGCAAGAACCAGTGAGGTTCATTTGCATGTGTTACGCAGCACGTTTGAGCTTCTGCAAGAACCAATGAGGTTCATTCTTGTGTGTTACGCAGCACGTTTGAGCTTCTGCAAAAACCAATGAGGTTCATTTGCGTGTTACGCAGCACGTTTGAGCTTCCGCAAGAACCAGTGAGGTTCATTTGCATGTGTTACGCAGCACGTTTCAGCTTCTGCAAGAACCAATGAGGTTCATTCTTGTGTGTTACGCAGCACGTTTTTTAGCTTACGCAAGAACCAATGAGGTTCATTCTTGTGTGTTACGCAGCACATTTGAGCTTCCGCAAGAGCCAATGAGGTTCATTCTTGTGTGTTACGCAGCACTTTTGAGCTTCCGCAAGAACCAGTGAGGTTCATTTGCGTGTGTTACGCAGCATGTTTGAGCTTCTGCAAGAACCAATGAGGTTCATTCTTGTGTGTTATGCTTCACGTTTGGGCTTCCGCAAGTACCAGTGAGGTTCATTTGCATTTGTTACACAGCACGTTTGAGCTTCTGCAAGAACCAATGAGGTTCATTCTTGTGTGTTACGCAGCACATTTGAGCTTACGCAAGAACCAGTGAGGTTCATTTGCGTGTGTTACGCAGCATGTTTGTGCTTCTGCAAGAACCAGTGAGGTTCATTTGCGTGTGTTACGCAGCAAGTTTGAGCTTCCGCAAGAACCAGTGAGGTTAATTTGCATGTGTTACGCAGCACGTTTGAGCTTCTGCAAGAACTAATGATTTTCATTCTTGTGTGTTACGCAGCACGTTTCAGCTTACGCAAGAACCAGTGAGGTTAATTTGCATGTTACTCAATGAGGTTCATTCTTGTGTGTTACGCAGCACGTTTGAGCTTACGCAAGAACCAATGAGGTTCATTCTTGTGTGTTACACAGCACATTTGAGCTTCCGCAAGAACCAATAAGGTTCATTTGCGTGTGTTACGCAGCACGTTTGAGCTTCTGCAAAAACCAATGAGGTTCATTTGCGTGTGTTACGCAGCACGTTTGAGCTTCCGCAAGAACCAGTGAGGTTCATTTGCATGTGTTACGCAGCACGTTTGAGCTTCTGCAAGAACCAATGAGGTTCATTCTTGTGTGTTACGCAGCACGTTTGAGCTTACGCAAGAACCAATGAGGTTCATTCTTGTGTGTTACGCAGCACATTTGAGCTTCCGCAAGAACCAATAAGGTTCATTTGCGTGTGTTACGCAGCACGTTTGAGCTTCCGGAAGAACCTATGAGGTTAATTTGCGTGTGTTACGCAGCACGTTTGAGCTTCTGCAAGAACCAATGAGGTTCATTCTTGTGTGTTACGCAGCACATTTGAGCTTCCGCAAGAACCAATAAGGTTCATTTGCGTGTGTTACGCAGCACGTTTGAGCTTCCAGAAGAACCTATGAGGTTCATTTGCGTGTGTTACGCAGCACGTTTGAGCTTCCGCAAGAACCAATGAGGTTTGTTCTCGCACGTCAAGCAGGTTCGGTTGAGCTTCTGTTTATGTTCGCTGAGCAATGTTTATATATGAATAAAAGCCTAAATTCAATCTGTTCATCATATAAAGCAATCAAGTGATATTTTTAAAATGTTGCCTCGACATGTTTTCACAAGATAATTTTTTTCTCTCCTTGCCTTTTCAACAGGCACGGCATCTCACATCCAAGCCATTACGTGTTTCTTCAGGGAGTCATCTGACCTGGAAGACCTCCACTCTCAGTGTGGTTTCCTCCTCAGTAACAGGGTCATCAGTGGGTAGCTTGTTGTCTTTGGCAACGGCTCCAGAGCACACCTGTGATGAGCCTGTTTACACCAAGGGGATCGAGACACTGAATGTGCAAGAATCGGACTCTGATTCTTCATCCTCAGAATGTAGGTCACAATGGTCAACATTCAATCATGAATCTTTCTGATTTACATGAGCTCTTCATAGTTTCATGATGTTTTAAGCAGTTAAGGCATACAAGAAGATGTCACAGTTTGACTGTTTTATAGGAATATTTGGGATGTTTTCAAAATAATTTCTAGAATCACAATCTATGGTATGCTGTTGACTGCCACAGTCAACTTTGAGTTTGTAGAAACCTAAGTCTAGCTATCAAGTGGACATGCATCACAAATAAATTGATTAAACTTTTTGAAAAGTATGCCCATAACATTTACATAACATAACATTTAATACATTGAACTGTTCTAGAGTCTAGTTATAATGATTTTATCTTATAAAATGGATAGTTTTGGTTTTAAATTCTGATTAAGCTGTTTATAAAATGCCAATCTTCAAAAGACACAATAGAATCTACCGTTCAAAAGTTTAGGGTCAGTAAGATTTTTTTGTTGTTGAAGAAATGAATACTATTATTCAGCAAGGATGCATTAAATCTTACAAAAGATTTCTATTTTTAAAAAACATTATTGGTTAAGCCAGGATATAACCTTTACCATAACATCTGTCAACTTGTTTGCAACCTTTTCTGCAGTTTTACCATGTGTGAAAATAACTGTGTCACCGGCATACATTAAGATGTTACATTGTTCTCACACAGTGGGCAAATTATTAATTTAAATGCTAAAGGAAATTGGGCCCAATATAGACCCATGTGGAACTCCAATTGATAGACAATGAATTAGATTTATGATGGTCAATTTTGACAGATTGAGAACTGGAAGAAAAATAGGGTTTGATTAAAAAAATATATATATTTTTCAAAAGAGATTTCTTTCAAAAACATAAAAAAATCGTACTGACCCCAAACTTTTGAATGGTAGTGTATAACCAGAGACAAGTCGTTCCACCTCAAAAGTTAGAAAAAGTAACTAAAGTAATTGTCTAAAATTAAAAACATGTAAGTGCGTCAACCAACATACAGTTATCACGTTTCTGCATTTAAACCCTCAGTTTGCTCCATAGGCTGCCATTTTTAAGTTCAAAACACTTGGGGACAAATCGAGATTATATTCTGAAGCAATTTACAACACAACACAGCTGCTGTGAAATTGATACAGATAAACACACTCATTGATTCACAGCCTGAGTGACTTTCGCTGATGTCTGGTTCTAGATGGGTGGAGCACAAAACAAGTGTTATCTGTTTTCCATCTAACTGCCAACTGAACTGTCACTTGCCTTGCTCACACAATCACATGTAGCACATTGTCATGGCAACAGTGCATGCCATCATCATCATCATCATCATGCACTTCAGTGCTGTGCTGTTTGGTTCACAGGGCAAAGACAAAAAATCAGATTTGGATTTTAGGTTTGATATGGGCACATTTAGGGAAGCTCTTTGGTGTGGATGATAGCTTAATTTCTATACCCTGTGATTCGTTTTGTGAGTCCAAATCTTTCTCTCCTCTCTGTGCTCTCACTGACAATGAATCTTTGAAGAATCCTTCCCTGGGTTTTAAAATGCATACGTCTGCTGCGCCCCAGATGCTGTTTTCTGCTCTCGTAGCGGTTTGGGCCCCACTGTGTGACAGGGGCCGAATGCGCACTATAGGTGTCCTGCATTTTTGCCTGAAGATTCTATAGACCCCACAGAGTAGATCAGAGAGGAGTACTGAGTCCTGATGAAAGCTTGGGCTTTGCAAAACTACCTTTGTTTTCTCACAGTCATTACTGTTTATTTCGTTCCCAGTAAAAGGAATCAAAAGGCCTAATAAAGCCTCTTTCAATCGTGACTAATCCAGACGATTTAAGAGTGAAATCCAGGAGCTGGACTCTGAAGATATCCCTCTTTACTGGAGTTTTATTGTTACCGGTTTAATTGGTTTTGGGATAAAGCCTGCTGTATGAGAATGTATTTGAGAATAATCAGTGATGGGAAGAATCAACATTCATTATTTATTATGTAAGCTTATATAGACATGATTAATCTCCCAATTTAATAAGTCTATATATTATTAATAGATAATAAATCCAAAGGACTGAAAATGACATCGTTACAGTTTGTATTTATGAGGCATGAAACCAGCCAATTTATTTAAGAGTTATGTCTTTTTTCATCTGTCTCCAACAGCATCCTAGTTTATTTTATGTAATAAAAAATCTTTTTTTACTCAAGATTTATATGTTTCGTCTCAGTTAATGAAGTGTTGTGTTTGAGGGAGATGATATTTTCATGGTGATAAATCTATTTGAATGCTTATTAGATGAATATAGAGACTGAATATTAATTTCTGCTGTCATCTTCTGTTTACATAGAGGCGTGTCACAATTTCAGTGTGTGAAATTTCAATCGCCCAGCAGAGGGCGTGCTTGGATCATTTACACATCTATGCCCCTTCTAGTTAAAAAAAAGTTGTTAAAACTTGTGTACTAATCTAGTCTAAAAATTGTCATGACTGGAATATTGTTTTGCTTCTTGTAAAGAAACCATGTGTATTTATGATATAACTATAACTGTTTATATGTGTGTGTTTCAGATCTCCAGAAGTTCCTTCAAGAATTGTACCTGAGTGTTTTTAAAACCTGCTGTAATTCTAATAACCAACTCGCCTCTGCTTCAGACAGGTAAACTAGCACAGCAGATTATTATTATAAATAAGACTATTAAGGGACACCAGTCACATGTAATTTGTTTAAAGGCACAATATGTAAGATTTTTGGATTAACATATCTTTTGTTATATATTTTGTTGACTTGTGTACTTACATTATCCCAGACGTTTCCAAGAATGTTTAAATCAAGAAAAATAAGCCTTTTTTTACCAGGACACAGTCCGTGCGTCGCCTATCAATGACATCTGCGTTACCCTCGATTTCTGGTTTTATTTTGTAGAAACCATGGAAACACCAAAGACGCTTTAATATGTTATGTGTTTTATTAGACAGGTGAGAAACTCTCTGGATACATTTATAGACAGAAAACTAATCATTGTTATATAGCTTAACACATTTAGTCTTATTGTTTAAATCTCGTTTTCATGATTTACCGCAAGTACCATGTTTTACCATGCCTAATATCGATCTAGCTTACTACAGTGTACAACAAGTGTCTCATAGTAGCCGAGAGTAACGTTAGTAACTTTAGTACATAATTTTCAACACAGTTAAATATATCTAATATGATAAAACAGCGCTGCGTTACCCCACATACGCTTGACCGGAACAAGGAGAAGTGGCAACTGTGGCATAATAAAAGCTGCACTGCTCTCGAGCCGTGGCTGTGTCCAAAAACCTAGGCAGCTGACTTGTTGCCTCGCTGCCTTATCAGACAATTACTTGTAAGGCAGCATTTGTGCATGAAGGCACCTCACGAAACTGATTTCGGACTGACTTCCAAGGCAATGTAACAGTTTAATGATCTACAGCAAAATAGAGAGAGCTTTGGTGAGAACTAAATAAATATTATGTTACTACATTAGTAACTTCTCGCTAGAAATTACATCAGAAGTGTTCATTTAATAATAGCATGTTTAAATTGATTGCAGTCATCCGTACTGATGTCTGTAGTTTCGTTGGTTATCATCTGATCATGTGATGAACGTGATGGCCCCTGATTGCTGTGATGCGTTTATTGTGGGATTTCATGTGACCACTTGTCTCCATTATGATACAGCAATACAGTCAAAGTCCATCCTGAGGTCAAGCAAAACACAGACGGAGAGAAGACAGAGTCTCAGAGAGTGAAGAGGTCTGTTTGCTTTTCCCAGAATTCCCATGTTATGAATGACTAGGAACTGGGATGATATTGTGACTGTTGGCAACACTAGAAATGTCCAAAAATGATCTGGCCATTTTAGCCCACTTGTTATTAAAGTGGAAACAGACATAAAGGTGTGACTTAATATACATTTTAAATCATATTTAACAAAGTATGAGAGCTTCATTAATATACACTACCGTTCAAAAGCTTGGGGATGGTACGATTTTTTAAATTGTTTTTTAATGAAAGTCTCTTATGCTCACCAAGGCTGCATTTATTTGATCAAAAATACAGTAAGAACAATAATATTGTGAAATAGTATTACATTTACATTACATTAAAATAAAGTTGTTGTTTTTTTATGTTTTAAAATGTAATTTATTCCTGTGATGGAAAAGCTGAATCTTCAGTCTTCAGTGTCACATGATCCTTCAGAAATCTAATCTAAATCTTTTTCTTTTTTTTCTTTTTTTTTTTTTTTTACATTTTACACAATACAGAGTTCTTTTATGAATAAAAAGCTCAAATATAATAGCAATTAAAACAATGTAAATGTAATCATTGTCACTCTTGATCAATTTAATGTCCTTGCTGGATAAAAGTATTAATTTTACTGACCCCAAACTTTTGAAGTGCAGTTATTCACTTTAAGGAGCTATTTTTCCCTGATCAGGCCATTACGTTTTTTTGACATGTTGTAACTGAATCTTAAGACAAAAAAAAATATTTCCAGATGATATTTAGTCCAACAGTAAACATAAAAATGTAACTGCAGACCTAAGCAGATCTGTTGATGTTTAAAGCTTACATATTACCTTTGTAAAATGTTTATTGTGACTCACATATCAAGCCTAGTACAGTTGTGGGCCTTTTGTATTGACCTTTATTTTCATAAATTCCACCTACTAATATGCTATGGATTATAGACACAGTTTGTGGGAAGTAAACAGCATGGATCAGTGTGCAACAGTCTTCCTCCCTCATATCCTGTCTAAGCCTTTGTGCAAAAGTGTGAAGGGTGTTGTCCCAGCTGAAACTGCTCCATAGATTTACTGTTCAATCCTCATGCTGTCTAGCCTTCTGATGCACCATTGTACATCCCTCACTTGTGTACTACTGCCCATTTAAAGGCACCTTTGTTGTGTACAGAATGAAATTACTATTATATTTCTCTTTATTGCTCCCTTGTGTTTTACTAGTTCCCCTGTGGGGCGAACCTCTGCTACTACTCAATTCATTCACGAAAAGAAAGCCATGTTTGATGGGATAAATGCATCTTTTGTGGACAAAGCAGAAGAGCTAACACTTCATTTAAATGATGCTCTAGACTGCTGTGCCAAGTAAGTTATTTTTTTATGGGGAACCACACTGGTGAAAGAGCTGTTTTATGATTCTTTAGCTGTGTAACACACTTTTATATAGTTCACTTCACTACACTAAAAAAAATATAGTCTAAATGTAGTCAATACAGTACATTCATTTATACCAACAAAATACATTTTAATTGGTTACAGTAATAGCTCTTTAACACAATAATTGCAGGTTGGCACTTTTTACAGTGTAGTTTATTTAATGTTCAATAATGGATGTAGATACAAAACATACAATCATTTTTCAATGCCTAAATACACTTGTTACATGCAGGGTAAAAACAGTTAAATAAGACTAAAACCATAAAAAAAAACATTTAAGGTAACTGAAAAAATATATATCTAAAGCTAAAACTTATTTCAACTTTTCAAAAAACTTAGCTGGGTGTGATGAAAATTTCACCAAAACGAAGGGACAGTGGCAATTCGTGTTAACAATTACTATTAATCATTTTTACACAAAAACATTGGAATTTTAAATAGATGCTAAAATGTATTAAGTCATATTTATATTATGGATTTTCATATTTTAAGATTAATTTATGTGACATTCATTTAACAAAAAGTTGAACAAAGAAAGCTGAAAAAAGCATTAATAATTAAGTTATGTAACGATTTTGGTAACACTTTACAATAAGGTCTCATTAGTTAATGTATTAACTAACATGAACTAATAATGAGCAATACATTTGTTACAATTTTAATTTATCAATTAATTGTTAATGTTAGTTAAGATAAAAAATCCAGCTGTTCATTGTTTGTTCCTGTTAGTTCACATAACCTAATGTTAACAAATACATTTGCTATCTCAGCTATAGTAACATGATATCCCTCCTTTTGTCTTTATCTCACTTCTAGGAAAAGATGGGATTTTGGGGTCCAGAGATACCGGTCTCTTTGTAATATGGTGCCCCGTGGACGAATCCCTTCTGCTGTGACCTCCATAACCCCTGTGGTCTGTCCAAGAGTTCAAGACTCAAAGATCCCTGACAGCACTGAGGATCCATACAGCACTCAGTGGTGCGTGTGTGTTCAGTGAATGTTTAATGGTCTGCATCAGTGCCAATCCTCTAGAGAACACGGATGCAAAACCACTTAATGTGATGTTGTGTGTGTGTGTGTGTGTGTGTGTGTGTGTGTGTGTGCATATGGTAATTGTTAACGTTAATGACCCTACAGGATGCTTGCAGGTGAAAGAGTGTGTATGCATTCAACATTGCTGTTTACAATAACATTACACCAAAACAGTCCTTGTGTGTGTGTGTGTCTACTGAAGGCTCTCAGCGTTCCTCAGTAATCTGGCCCCCATCAAACACACAGACAGGAGGTTGGCACGTTTGCTGGAGAAGCTGAGTCGATTTACAGAAAGCCACACGCTGCGACTTCACCCACACAACTTCCTGAGGATCTTAAACTCCCTCCAGCTGTGGGAGCTCTGCTGCCCAGATCTATGTGTGGCTATAGAGGTACAATCAGCTGACTCAGTTACTTTGCAGCTACCATGGTTCGCTGCAGTGGCCTCGTTCCGCTCCAACGCTTCATACTACAGTAACGTTAATATATCTTTAAAACATTAGCTCATCCATGAATATGATTTCTGCCCGAGTCCCATCGGATTTTTATCCACCGGCTGTAGAGGTGAAGACAACAACTCCCATGATTCTGCGAAATCAAGGCATCATCAAGCTACGCCTTTGTTTTGAATAAGTGATCTCTAGCGGCAAAAATTACATATTGTGCCTTTAGGAAGCAGTTTCACTCTGATATACGTCACAATAGGAAAGAAAAGTCTCACAACTTCTGTTTCATGCCGACTTTAAATGTGATTATGCTACATTTGCTGTCACTCATTAATGTTTTCACTTTAGAGAATATAACATATCTGGGTCATTTGCATTCTATAGTGGGCCAAAAATGTATTTTTACACTTTATAAATGTATGAATGTCTACATCAGATAACAAAATATCAAACTAAGTGGCATTAATACTTTTATTCAACATTAGTGACAGAAAAGCCATAGAAAATGTAACAAAAGATTTCTATTTTAAATTAATGCTGTTCTTTTGAACACACATTTTCACCAGAGAATCCTGGGGGGAAATGTATCACAAAAATGTTTTCACAAAAATATTGTGTTTAATCAAAAATGTTTTAAACATTGATAATAAGAAATATTTTTGAGCACCAAATCAGCATATTAGAATGATTTCTGAAGGGTCATGTGCCACCTGATGGAGTTTTGGTTCCTTGCCACTGTCGCCTTTGGCTTGCTCAGTTGGGGACACTACATTTTCAAATAAATGTCCAAATAAATTTAATTACTAAACTAAATTAACTATGTCAACTGCATTACTTGAATATATATGATAATTGAAATGAGCTAGATGACATCACCGTTTTCTCCAGAGAGGCTGTACAGCCGAATCAAATTCGGTTGCATTATTTTCCTGTTTAACACTGTGAAGCTGCTTTGAAACAATCGGCATTGTAAAAAGCGCTATATAAATAAAGGCGACTTGACTTGAAGACTGGAGTAATGATGTACAGAAATACATTTCATTTTAAAATAGAAAACAGTTTGTAATAATCTTTATCTTTGATCAAATGAATGCAGCCTTGGTGAGCAAAAGAGACTTAACACAAAATCTTACCGACCCCAAATATTAACAGATATACTGTTCAAAGTAAATCATCTAACTAATAATTTAAGTTATTAATTGAATGTCATCATTCTTAATATATCAACAGGCCGGTATAAGTTTCTAAGAAGCTCCTGCGCATAAATTCTTGCCTCACATGAAAACTTTATTAGAAAATTCTGGATATAAATAGTACAAGGAGCTAATGAACTGTCAGCTGCAATTATCTAGTCTTTCAGTACAGTAGTCTCTTACTCTGATAGATTAACTGCAATTTCATTGGCAAGACTTCCTAATTTTCAGTGTGAAAAACACTGCAAGTTTCAGTGTGTGCAGGATTCATATTTAAACAGTCTTTTTGTGGCTTAATATTCATGGCACAGCATGGCACTTCATTTGGCCTTTCATCTGTGTGATAATGATCGTGTCGAAGGTAAATACATCAAAAAATTTTATAAGGCGTTATCACCAGCTTGCGTCAAAAATATTAAGCCATCTTTAGCACACACACCTCTTTTAGTTTCTGCTTCACTTTGATTTTGCCCTCTACCAATAGCACTTTACTCAAAAACCCTGTCATTATTTACTTATGTCGCTGATATTTATTTAATTTTATGTTGTTTAAAACAACATAAATGTGACAGGATTTTCGTTTTATTCCTTTATTTAAAGTTTAACTAACACATTGTGGACAGTTGGCTGAGTTTCCTTTAGTCTGTATTATAATGTGTGCATAATCATTTGAGTTTTAGACTTCAGGTGTCTCAGCTTCCCTAGCTATTCCTCTCCTTTAATTGTAACTGCCAAAATGTTGCTGACCTCGGATCAAGTCCAGACAGGACGCTGGTAACAACCAGCCATTTGGGCCGTATAATGACAGATTATCCAGTGTGTAATAAGCTATTGTCAGGAACTAGGAGGTTAGGGTGTTAGAGGCTGGTAATTATGAGAAGTGCTCTTTTATCTTTCTCCCTGTATGAATCTCTTTCTCCCTGTTATTTGCAGATAGTGAGGCAGAATGTGGTAAAGATGCCCAAAGCAGAGTACGACTCATGGCTACACAACAGAGTCAGCCAATCACAGACCACCAAGAACGCTACATACAACCTGTAATCCACTCTTTTGTGCATTTTTTAAAAGCAGTCAGGTGATCACCCAAAAAATAAGGTACAAATATGAAATATTATAATATTATAATTAGGGATGCGCTGATAGGATTTTTAGGATTCCGATACCGATATTTGTCACTTGCCCTCTTATTTGAAATGTTGTCATTAAAATAGAAATATTTTAATATATTACATTTTGATCATGTTTTAAATCAGCAATGTTTAAAAAAATATACATTAACTTATAGTCTACTAGCTAGTTTATTGCTGCATTATCAAATAATTTCTAATGAACATAGACTGAATCCATTTAACATTCAGCAGGCCAACATAAATACAACAGAACAAAGATACATATGAAATAAACAGTGCTTTTTAGGTAGGTTTAATAGTTTCCAGGTACAGAAATAAAGTAAACAAATGTTAAATAACACTGCATATTCTTCACTGTATAAATTAAATACATATGTTATTATTACATTGAGACGTAGCTAAATTCTACTGTACAACATTAATATATTTCTGTCACAATTACTTTGTTCAATTGAACTTTTAATTTGACGGGTTGCCGTAAAGATGTGTGTATGTTAATGATATGACGATAGATTTTGTCGAATGAAACGATAAAATGCAAAACTGTGTTAAATTCCGTGACATTCTGCGTTATGCAGTAAATTCCGTTTTTATGACTGGATTCCGTCTGCGTTTTCCGCATAGCGGAAATGAATCCGTGTAAACGTTACAAAAGTTATTTAGTCAAGAGTAGTGAGCGATTTTTTTTGTTTTTTTGTGGTCTTTTGTTGTTTGATTAACATTAAAACGCAGACAGCAGCGCAGGAATATTACATTATACTATTGGATTATGCAGCAGACATTATACAGGTCAGTGCCTTCCCCTTAATTCCCTTAATTAATAAACCATCGGTTTGTTATATCTGCCTTTTTCATGCTATAGCCGATATGCCGATGGTTGTAAATTGATCAAAAATTGGCTGATAAATATTGGCGGCTGATACATCGGTGCATCTCTAATTATAATATAGAAATACAAGATATATACACAGATTAGGCATAACATTATGACCCGAACATTATTATTTGAATATTGTGTTGGTCCCCCTTTTGCTGCCAAAACAGTCCTGACCCATCAAGAAATGGACTCCACTAGACCCCTGAAGGTGTGCTGTGGTATCTGGCACCAAGATGTTAGCAGCAAATCCTTTAAGTCCTGTAAGCTGAGAGGTGGGGCCTCCATGGATCTGACTTGTTTGTTCAGCACATCCCACAGATGCTCGATTGGATTGAGATCTGGGGAATTTGGAGAAAAAGTCAACACCTCAAACTCGTTGAGCTCCTCAAACCATTCCTGAACCAGTTTTGCTTTGTGGCAGGGCACATTATCCTGCTGAAAGAGGCCACAGCCACCAGGGAATACCGTTTCCATGAAAGGGTGTACATGGTCTGCAACAATGCTTAGGGAGGTGGTACGTGTCATAGTAACATGTACATGGATGGCAGCACCCAAGGTTTCCCAGATGAACATTGCCCAAAGCCTCACACTGCCTTCGCCAGCTTGCCTTCTTCCCACAGTGCATCCTGGCGCCATGTGTTCCCCAGGTAAACGACACACATGCACCTGGCCATCCACGTGATGTAAAAGAAAACGTGATTCATCAGACCAGGCCACCTTCTTCCATTGCTCCGTGGTCCATTTCTGATGCTCACGTGCCCACTGTTGGCACTTTCATAGGTAAACAGGGGTCAGCATGGGCACCCTGACTGGCCTGCGGCTATGCAGCCCCATACACAACAAACTGCGATGCACTGTGTATTCTGACACCTTTTTATCAGAACCAGTATTAACTTCTTGAGCAATTTGTGCTAAAGTAGCTCGTCTGTTTGATCGAACCACATAGGCCAGCGTTCGCTCCCCATGTGCATCAATGAGGCTTGGCCGCCCATGACCCTGTCGCCGGTTCACCACTGTTCCTTCCTTGGACCACTTTTGATAGATATTGACCACTGCAGACCAGGAACACCCCACAAGAGCTGTTTTGGAGATGCTCTGACCCAGTCATCTAGCCATCACAATTTGGTCAAAAATTCACTCAAATCCTTACGCTTGCCCATTTTTTCTGTTTCTAACACATCAACTTTGAGGGCAAAATGTTCACTTATTTATCCCTGACTAATATATCCCACCCACTAACAGGTGTCTTGATGAAGAGATAATCAGTGTTATTCACTTCACCTGTCAGTGGTCATAATGTTATGCCTGATCAGTGTGTGTTTAAATATATATATACATACACTCACCTAAAGGATTATTAGGAACACCTGTTCAATTTCTCATTAATGCAATTATCTAATCAACCAATCACATGGCAGTTGCTTCAATGCATTTAGGGGTGTGGTCCTGGTCAAGACAGTCTCCTGAACTCCAAACTGAATGTCAGAATGGGAAAGATAGGTGATTTAAGCAATTTTGAGCGTGGCATGGTTGTTGGTGCCAGACGGGCCGGTCTGAGTATTTCACAATCTGCTCAGTTACTGGGATTTTCACGCACAACCATTTCTAGAGTTTACAAAGTGTGAAAAGGGAAAAACATCCAGTATGCGGCAGTCCTGTGGGCGAAAATGCCTTGTTGATGCTAGAGGTCAGAGGAGAATGGGCCGACTGATTCAAGCTGATAGAAGAGCAACTTTGACTGAAATAACCACTCGTTACAACCGAGGTATGCAGCAAAGCATTTGTGAAGCCACAACACGCACAACCTTGAGGCGGATGGGCTACAACAGCAGAAGACCCCACCGGGTACCACTCATCTCCACTACAAATAGGAAAAAGAGGCTATAATTTGCATGAGCTCACCAAAATTGGACAGTTGAAGACTGGAAAAATGTTGCCTGGTCTGATGAGTCTCGATTTCTGTTGAGACATTCAGATGGTAGAGTCAGAATTTGGCGTAAACAGAATGAGAACATGGATCCATCATGCCTTGTTACCACTGTGCAGGCTGGTGGTGGTGGTGTAATGGTGTGGGGGATGTTTTCTTGGCACACTTTAGGCCCCTTAGTGCCAATTGGGCATCGTTTAAATGCCACGGCCTACCTGAGCATTGTTTCTGACCATGTCCATCCCTTTATGACCACCATGTACCCATCCTCTGATGGCTACTTCCAGCAGGATAATGCACCATGTCACAAAGCTCGAATCATCTCAAATTGGTTTCTTGAACATGACAATGAGTTCACTGTACTAAAATGGCCCCCACAGTCACCAGATCTCAACCCAATAGAGCATCTTTGGGATGTGGTGGAACGGGAGCTTCGTGCCCTGGATGTGCATCCCACAAATCTCCATCAACTGCAAGATGCTATCCTATCAATATGGGCCAACATTTCTAAAGAATGCTTTCAGCACCTTGTTGAATCAATGCCACGTAGAATTATGGCAGTTCTGAAGGCGAAAGGGGGTCAAACACAGTATTAGTATGGTGTTCCTAATAATCCTTTAGGTGAGTGTATAAGAATTAAAATGTATATTAAATAATTAATTGAAATTTTGCATTAACATTATTTTCATAATTCTTTTTATCTCTTCTAACTCATTTGAACTCATCAAGTGTACTTTTAAAAGTGCTCTTAATAATTATTATTAATAATTAATAAATTTAAATTATTAAATCATTTTAATTTAATAAGTAGATTTTCATTAATGTAATGCAGTAATCATATTATAAGGACAAGATGATACTAAAGATAATATAACAAATTCTGCCATGATGTATGAATATTTAATGACTTAAATAATTACTGT
This sequence comes from Rhinogobio ventralis, assembly GCA_039654625.1. Classification (NCBI taxonomy): domain Eukaryota; kingdom Metazoa; phylum Chordata; class Actinopteri; order Cypriniformes; family Gobionidae; genus Rhinogobio; species Rhinogobio ventralis. The sequence continues at coordinate 10,359,421 of CM077194.1, forward strand.
AATTTATAGTTTATGATTTTTTTTAGCATTTCATTGATGAGAATTTTTAACTGAATTGTCAAGGAAAAAATGTCACAATGCACAAATATGACATGTTCTTGACAGGCTTTGTGAACTTTGCACCAGTTTGTTTCTATTCATTTCTATCGTTGTGCTCAGTTTTCATGTTCTTTCCCCATTTTTGTTCCAAAGCACATTTGGATTATGTCTCATGGGGTAATAAACTTTCTGAGGAATTCTAGTAAGAGCTGTTTTTTACTGCCTCTACTGTCACCTGTGGCAGGCATCCATGTGTTTCTTCTATCAGTTGATGGCCAAGACAAACAGCACAAATCCACCTCTATACACTCAAAACACTTGGTTCATGTTGGCCATCAATGTTAGTCATGTGTTTGTGTGTCTCATTCTTCCTGGCATAAAGACACTATTGGACAAATAAACCATGTCCAATAAAATGTCATGACCTGTGTGTCTGCCCTTTAAAATAAGCAGAATTTTAAGTGTAAAGTGTAAATTTCTTATCCATCATGATAAGTTGTTCTATTTTTTCCCCCAGAGGGAGAAACTCTAGGGTCAAAGTTCACCCAGGAGGCCTGTGGGTAAGTACTGTTTTCCAGACATTTCTAGAATGCCTCAGCGTCTGTGTCCGGGACACATCTCCGCCTCTTTCAGAGCTCTTTCTGGGGATTGCATTATACTTTTCCTGATCACAGAAACAGTGGCTGTTGCAATATTTTTGTTGTTCTAAAGGGATGCAGCAATTTTAGCCGCATTAGTTACAGTACATGCTGCTGCCAAGCACTTAAATGGAAATGTTCTATTTAAGAGGCATGAGAGGAGGCAGAAGGTTGCCCATTTGGAATATTACTTATTTAATGTGTTTTCAAATGAACCAGTTTGAGCAACATAAGAGAGAGAGCGGGTGTGTGTGTACATATTGTATGGACATATTGTATGGTGTGTGGACATGCATCCACTTGGTTGTCTGTGTGAGTGTGCCAAGAAGTGAAGCCTGTTCTTGTGCTTCACCACAGTCTCATTTCTTTCAAAGGAAAATTCAATATTTACCCTTCAATTACTAGCAGCCCCCTCTAATGTACACCGAATGGAAAGTTGACCATCAGTCATGTGACATAATGAACTTTAAGCCTTGTAATTCTGTTTTATTTCCTAATCTTGATCTAAAAAGAAATATGGTCTAATTATAAATAATTTATACTTCAAATAAATGCTTTTCTTTAAAACATTCTATTAATCAAAGAATCCTGAAAAATATGTATAGCGGTTTCCACACACACAAAATATAAGCAACAACTATTTTCAACATTGATAATAACAAGAATGTTTCTCGAGCACCAAATCCGCATATTAGGATAATTTTCAGGACTAAATTACAGTTTCAAATATATTAAAATAGAAAACAGTTGTTTTAAAATGTAATAAAATTTCACAATATTGCTGTATTTTTGATTAAATAAATGCAGCCTCAAAGAGCATAAGAAACTTTTTTCAAATGGTAGTATGTATGTGGCAGATTTCAAATACAGTAAAACAAAATGTTGTATTTGTTTTAGGAACCCACTTTTTAAATTCAGAAAAACAAAACATATTTTATGAATTCCGATATGTTACTGGAAAAGCCTGTCCGGCAACATTCCTGCAAAAGTCATTTGTGACACTGTGATGGTCTTGACTTTTCTGATGGTGTCATGTGTCACAGTGGGGATGTAAATGTGACATTTCATGACCTGTTACTGAAAAACAACCTTTTTAAGAAATAAATTATATCTTGAATTGAATTTAAATTGCTTAACTTAAACTGTGTTGTGACAGTTATAGTCATGCGTGTATATATAGTGACTATACAGGGTGCGATTTGTGAAAAAAACAGAAGGGGTGGGGGGTTGAAAGGTTTTTTTTTCCTTGAAAATAAATCACAAACCACAGTGTATGTGTGTGTGTGTATATATATATATATATATATATTTTTAGGCAGGGATACATACACCAGAAGGGGGGGGTAGTCATACTTGAACACATTTTCTGCTAGACATCAGCTGCTAGAATGTAAATTCAAAGTCCATTTTGTCTCAAACAAGCCTATGCAAGATATCATTTCCATCAGTTCAGTGACTGTGTTGTTCTAGTATGTTCAATACCACACATTAACCGCAGTGAGTAGTGAGGTCAAGAGCACAGGAAGCTAAAATGCATTTGTCTTTCTGTGTAAATGCATAAAATAGGACATGCTTTTGTTTTGTTTTTGTGCGGGTCAGTGATGATCATTCGGTGTCTGCACATCTTCATTTGGTGTTACAAACTGACAGGTTTGTCTTTTTGTGTGTTCCTGGTAGATATAAGGAAGTTCATCCACTCATGCCCCAACTAGAAAACCTGGTTTATAATCTTTACAGGAAAAGAACATTGTGTAATAATTCTTCCTACTTCCTTTAGTTTTCTAGTGCTGCAATCTAACAAGGCACATTTGACTTACTTCTTTATAAGGTGAATAAACATGGGATTATGCCCTATAATACAGTGTGTGAATTAAGATTATAGAACTTTTGAATAACATTTATTTTAGATCAATTGTTGTTCCTTGCCTTTTATTGGTTTCACTTTCACTAAAAACTGCATATGAGTCTGTACTCTTGTATGGTGACAAAATACATATAAATGTTAGAACAATGGCAAGATAAATCTTATTTCAGTGTCTTGTCCAGGGTTGCCAGGTCATATAGGTTAGGTGACAAAAACAGTGGCCAACTAATAAAAATAAATCAAACCAGGCCAATGATCAATAAAACATTTGAAATAATAATATATTTTATAGCCTCTTTCATGCATTTTCACATTTCCTTCCATATGTAGGCCTTCTGTAAGTAATGTGAGCAGCATTAAATATTTTCCTTTAAATAAAATGCAAATATTAAGTCGGGGTAAATTTTTGAAATATAAATATGAATTTTCAGCAGCCATTACTCCAGTCTTCGAAATCTTTTTAATATGCTGATTTGGGGCTCAAGTTGTCACAGTTATTTGGTTTTCACCATATGGACCCTCAGAACCTTCCGTTCGGAAAACAAAGCAGTTTGAGCCCACCGCAGACCTCGAGCCCTTCTCCGCCATGAGCCTCGAATCCACGCCATCGAGGATGTGTGTGCCCAACATCGCCGCGGTGCCTGAGATGCGTGTGTCTGACCAGGTGTGCGTGCCGGCTGCATAACCCATCATCGAGGGAGCTCACCCTCCCACTACTGAGAGTGTAACACTGGCAGCACTAATTTCAGTTCTTCAATCAAACGATTCTTCTTTGGTCCAGTCAGTCCCACCCAGCCTCCCACTCCTCCCTACCACAATAGACGAGTGGACTATTTTTAACTGTCCTCCATCATCTTCAGCCATTCCCGTTACCCATTCATCACTGTCTCCCACCAGTCCCTATGGATCCATCAGTCCTCTCAGTGGCGCTGATCCATCTCGGGCCAGCTGGGAGCCGTCTTTGCCTGGAAAAAAGGAGCCCTCAACTTCGCCTACAACCTCAGTAGACGTCGCTTCTCCTCGACCTGTCTCCCAGACTCCTTCGCCCTCGTTTCTCCTGCCCACGATTCCAGCGTGGACCATCGGACATCTGGACACGCTGGGCTTCCACAGTCAGGCGGCTCTACCTGGGTCAGACCTCACCACACCTGCGCTTCGGACTCGCTTCCGTCCACTGCGCTTCGGCCCTCCACCCCTTCGTCTACAGCCCGCTCAGCCATCCCACAGCCTCCGCCACTGCCCTCGGTCACCGCACCTCCCTCTACCCTCTGGACCCATTCTGACATTGTGTTAGGTCGTCACTGGGGCTTAGTCACAGTCGCCAGGGCCTTCATCATCACACCTTTGCCTCAGACCTTCGGCTATGTGGTGGACTCTCACTCCAGTGTCGTTGCCCTGTTGGCATCAGGACTGTTACCACCATGGCTCCATGGTTTTGTTCATTCTTAAGTTTTTCACCATGTGGTTTGCACCTTAGTTTGTCGTCATGGTTGTTAATTTGATTCATTACTCAGTTCAGGTGTGTCATTGTGTTCAGGTGTTTGTGTCTCATTATTCTCTCTATATTTAAGTTCAGTTCTGTTGGTGTTTATTGTCAGGTCTTGTTTATGTTGGCGTCAGATGTATGTCTGCATATGAGTTTTGTTGCTACCGCTGTTGGATTACTCTGTGAATTATTAAAAACTTTTACTCTCCATCTTCTAATTCATCGTTCGTTTGTTATCTCCATACAACCTCCTAACACAAGTAATATTTCTTATTGATATCAATGTTGAAAACAATTGTGCTGCTTAATTTTTTTGTGGAAACCGTAATACATTTTTCCAGGATTCTTTGATAAAAAGTTCAAAAGATCAGCATTTATTTGAAATATTTTGTACATGTAACATTGTGTGTGTGTGTGTGTGTGTGGGTGTTGCCTGGTGAGTACTGCAGCTTGTTGGTGAAGTTTGACCTCCTCTGAAGAGTTTTAATGGTGTACATATAATAATGCTTTTAAACCTCTCTTCTTGTCTTTATTAGTCATCCTACCTCATTAATAACATTAGCGAAATTGCATAGCTTGCCATTGTTGTCTCAGCATGATTCAATCGCATGCACTTTCTACAGGGATGTAGTGGTTGATTGTTGTGCGGCTATAATTTTGTGATTTGATATGAGTTGTTGTGTTCAGGAAATGAAACCATGGAAACAGCAGAATGTGCTTTAATCAGTCTTTCCAACTTTATCAAGTCAAGTCAAGTCAACTTTATTTATATAGCGCTTTTTACAATGCAGATTGTTTCAAAGCAGCTTCACAGTGTTAAACAGGAAAATAATTAACAGAATTTGATTCGGCTGTACAGCCGCTCTGGAGAAAACGGTGATGTCATCAGCTCATTTCAATTATCATATATATTCAAGTAATGTAGTTGATATAATTTAGTTTAGTAATTAAATTTATTTGGATATTTATTTGAAAATTTTGTGTCCCCAACTGAGCAAGCCAGAGGCGACAGTGGCAAGGAACCAAAACTCCATCAGGTGTCCTAATGGAGAAAAATAAACCTTGGGAGAAACCAGGCTCAGTCGGGGTGCCAGTTCTCCTCTGGCCAATTAACAAACAGTGTATGTTTATTATTTTGGCAGCCTTATAGGTCAGAAGTAATATTAGATCGGATTATTCGAAAGATCGGAGGCATCACACCGGGTTTATTGAGGATGGCGTGTCAATTAAACAATTATTAAATAGGAATATTCGAAATATCGGAGTCATCACGCCGGAGATGGATCCATTGAGGATGCCATGTCGATGAGCAATTTCAGAGGGTAGACTAATTGACACGGTCTCTGCAGACACTTCAGGGATGCGTTGGTAATGTCTGGGCGCTGGTCCACCATCTGATCTGGATACGGCCCGGATCCGGCTGACTGCAGTAAACCTCGGGATAAACAGAGAGACTAACATTAGCGTAGATGCCATTCCTCTTATGATGTAACGAGTACATCAGGTGTTATGGGAAGTGTTCCCGGTTCCGGCTGACCTAGTTAATGCAGCCTAACAATTTGAATAAAATATAAATTAAAATGTTTTATGTGTATGCCATAGTAAAGAGATGCGTTTTTAGTCTAGATTTAAACTGACAGAGTGTGTCTGCTTCCCGAACAATGCTAGGAAGGCTGTTCCAGAGTTTGGGTGCTAAATAGGAAAAGGATCGACCGCCTGCAGTTGATTTTGATATTCTAGGTATTATCAACTGGCCAGAGTTTTGAGACCGCAATAGACGTGATGGAGTATAATGCGTTAAGAGCTCGCTCAAGTACTGGGGAGCTAAACCATTTAGTGATTTGTAAGCAATTAGCAAGATTTTAAAATGTATGCGATGTTTAATAGGGAGCCAGTGCAGTGTTGACAGAACCGGGCTAATATGGTCATACTTCCTGGTTCTAGTAAGAACTCGAGCTGCTGCGTTTTGGACCAGCTGCAGTTTATTTATTAAGCGAGCAGGGCAACCACCCAGTAGAGCATTACAATAATCTAGCCTTGAGGTCATGAATGCATGAACTAACTGTTCAGCATTTTGCATTGAAAGCATATGCCGTAATTTAGATATATTTTTAAGATGGTAGAATGCAGTTTTACAGATGCTAGAAACGTGGCTTTCAAATGAGAGATTGGTATCAAAGAGCACACCCAGGTTCCTAACTGACGACGAGGACTTGACAGAGCAGCCATCAAGTGTTAGACAGTATTCTAGGTTACTACATGTGGAGTTTTTTTGTCCAATAATTAAAAATTCAGTTTTTTCTGAATTAAGTTGCAGGAAATTACTAGTCATCCAATTTTTTATATCAGCTATGCATTCCGTTAATCTTGTGAATTGGTAAGTTTCGTCAGGGCGTGAAGAAATATAGAGCTGAGTATCGTCAGCATAACAATGAAAACTAACGCCATGCTTCCTAATGATATCTCCCAGTGGTAGCATGTACAGGGTGAAAAGCAACGGTCCTAGCACTGAGCCCTGCGGTACTCCATACTGAACTTGTGATCGGTGTGAGATCTCTTCATTTACTGCTACAAACTGAAAACGGTCAGATAAGTATGATTTAAACCATGCCAATGCAATTCCACTAATGCCAACATAATTTTCGAGTCTATTCAAAAGAATGTTGTGGTCGATGGTATCGAATGCAGCGCTAAGATCGAGTAACACTAACAGAGAGATACAACCACGATCGGATGATAAGAGTAAATCATTTGTAACTCTAATGAGAGCAGTCTCAGTACTATGATGTGGTCTAAATCCTGACTGGAAAACCTCACAGATACCATTTTTTTCTAAAAAGGAGCATAATTGTGAGGACACTGCCTTTTCTAGTATTTTTGACAGAAAGGGTAGATTTGAGATTGGCCTGTAATTGACTAATTCTGTAGGGTCAAGTTGCAGTTTTTTAATAAGTGGTTTAATAATAGCCAACTTAAAAGTTTTCGGTACATATCCTAAAGTCAAGGATGAATTAATGATATTAAGAAGAGGATCTATGACCTCTGGAAGCATCTCTTTTAGTAGTTTAGCCGGTATAGGGTCGAGCATACATGTTGTTGATTTTGATGATTTAACGAGTTTAGCCAATTCTTCTTCTCCTATAGCAGTGAATGAATGTAATTTTTCCTCAGTGACACTACAATGCTCTGTCTGATGTGATACAGTAGTAGACGGCTGCATGGTTATAATTTTTTTCCTAATATTATCAATCTTACAAGTAAAGAAGTTCATAAAGTCATTACTGCTGTGCTGTTGGCAGACATCAGAAGTTGAAGCTTTATTTTTGGTTAATTTAGCCACTGTATCGAATAAATACCTAGGGTTGTGTTTGTTTTCTTCTAAGAGAGTCGAGAAATAAGCAGATCTAGCAGTTTTTACGGCCTTTCTGTATGAAATCATGCTCTCTTTCCACGAAATGCGAAAAACTTCCAGTTTTGTTTTCTTCCAGCTGCGCTCCATTTTTCTGGCTGCTGTTTTAAGGGCCCGGGTGTGCTCGTTGTACCACGGCGTTGGACTATTCTCTTTAATCTTCTTTAAGCGCAGAGGAGCAACTGTGTCTAAAGTGCTGGAAAAGAGAGAGTCAATAGTTTCTGTTGCAACATCAAGTTCCTCTGGGCTATCTGGGATGCTGAGGAGATGAAACTGATGAGGAAGTTTATTTATAAAGAAATCTTTAGTCTCAGCAGTGATAGTCCTGCCATATTTGAAGCGAGGGGACGTCTTTGCAGCCTTTGCTAAATTAAGTATACATGATACTAGGTAATGATCTGAGATGTCATCGCTCTGCTGCAGAATTTCAACGGTATCAACATTTATTCCATGTGACAATATTAGGTCTAGAGTATGATTACGGCGATGAGTGGGTCCTGATACGTGTTGCCTAACTCCAATAGAGTTTAGAATGTCTCTAAATGCCAATCCCAATGCGTCTTTTTCATTGTCTACATGGATATTAAAATCACCAACAATTAGGACTTTATCTGTAGCCAGTACTAACTCTGATAAAAAATCAGCAAATTCTCTGATAAAGTGTGTATTGTGCCCTGGTGGCCTATATACAGTAGCCAACACAAATGTTAAACAGGATTTATCAATTTCACTACATAACGTTACGTAAAGCACCAAAACTTCAAAATAATTATATTTGAAACTAGACTTCTGAGTAATACTGAAGATATTATTATAAATTACAGCAACACCTCCCCCTTTACCTTTCAGACGCGGCTCGTGTTTATAACAATAATCTTGTGGGGTGGACTCATTTAAAGTAATGTAGTCGTCAGGTTTTAGCCAGGTTTCTGTCAAACACAGCACATCTAGATTATTATCTGTAATCATATCATTAACAATAAGCGTTTTAGAGGAAAGGGATCGAATATTCAGCAGCCCGAGCTTTATCATTTGTTCATCTGTATTATATCTGTTGTTTATTTGTTGGACATCAATTAAATTTTTACCGTTGAATAGTTTTGGTGGTTTTTTGTATTTACTAATTCGTGGAACAGACACAGTCTCTATGTGATAATAGCTAGGTGAAAGAGTCTCTATGTGCTGGGATTTATCTGACTTCTGTGACGCGAGACAGCTAGCAGACGGTCGGGTAAGCCAGTCCGTCTGCTTCCTATCAGACAGCGTTCTGCCTCAACCATAAAATGGAAGGTATAAGTGTTAAAGGTCTTGTAATTGTTAAAGGACCTAGTAGCTAAAGGTCACCGGTTCAATCCCATCAGGGATCAAGATCAACACTCATGCATTGCAGAATACATTTAGCCCAGGGTTGCTCCTGAGAGACTATCCTTGCCATTTGTACACCACTGGCAGGTGCAAATGGATTCTAAACAGCATTTTCTGTTGATTGTGGAGCAGCATTTGTAGAATCCACTGTGGCGCTCTAGCAAACAAACATGCAAGGCATAGGGAAATGTGCAGACATTTGTACAGAAATTACACTTGTTTGAAATCTGTGGAAATCAAACTTATTTTATTTCAGCTAGTTGATAAAGCAACATTTTTCACTTAGTTTAATTGATGTACTAAATAACTAAACTATAACTGACTTATAAATTAATTAAATATTAACTGAAATAAAAATTAATACAAAATAAATAGATGTTTACAAAAAAAATTATAAAAATTACAAAAACAAACAAAAAATCACTAAAACTTTAACAATTAAAATGTAAACAGAAAATATAAAAAAGGACACTAAAATAACACTGAATCTGATGATTTTTTTGTTTGTTTTTGTGTGTTATAGTTTAAATCACACAAAATCCATTATTTATATTATATTATTACATGTTTTACCAGTGACCTTAACTTTACAGTGCTCTCTGTGAAATAAGAGAGACTCTAAGGGTAAATTTACACATAAACAAAGTACTAAAAACCGAAACGTTTTTTCCTTTGTTTGTTTTTTTAATACAGACGACAACGTTGTCAAAACGATCCCTGTTCACACGGAACAGCGTAAATTAATGAAAATGCTGTATTCAGGCCTGTAGTTGGCGATGTCACTTTGTAAAGAAACACTACGCACATATACTTAATATGCATGCACATGATGTCACCGTTTTCAAAAATTCACGTTTTTGTTGTTTACATGGAGACGATAACGGCACTTTGAAACCTGTTTTCAAAAGCTTGCGTTTTCAGGCCATCAAAAAGTTGTCGGCCAGAGCGCATAAAAAGTTTTCAGTTTTTAGTTGAAAACGGGGTAGTATAAACGGCCCCTAAATCAGGGGTTCTCAACTCAGGCCCTCGAGGTCCATTTTCCTTCAAAGTTTTGTTCCAACCCAAGTCAAACACACCTGAACAAGCTAATTAAGGACTTCAGGATTACTAGAGAATTAAGATCAGTCACATGACATATATGGCTAGGGTGATTGGCTCAAAAATATTTCCAGAACTAAGTGCTCTTAAATGCAAGGCTGAGTTTAACTCCACTTTTAGTCATACACTCGTGAACTTCCCTAAGCTCTTTCCCTCTGGGGACTCCCCACTGCCATTTTGAAGTGCGTTCAACTTCATCTAGTGGACAAGGGAAGTTTATCTGGACAGACCCTCAACCCCTTGATTTTGACTGAGTGAGCAAGTCTACTCAACATGTACACTTCAGAGAGATAGACCACAATGCACCATGACACACCCACCCCACACAACTCTAGTGTATGATATTAGAGTTATTTTGATACTCATACTTGTTGTAGCTACCTTAATCTGACTGTTTAACACAGTTATAGTTTATTATATTGTTATTATTATTGTTTGTGTATCTTTTTAGGATTTTATATTTAATATATTCATATTTAAAGCTGCAGCCCATACATTTTTTGGTTAAAAATAATCCAAAATCAATTTTTGACCAAGTACATAACCAGCCAGTGTTCAAAACTATCTCCCTACCTTAGCCGATTCACAACGGTAAGCTTGTAATAATGTGTTATATTTGAATGGTACTGGTAGCTTTCCGCAGGAAATTTGTGCAATGGCTCCATTCGTCTTTGCGTCATTACGTCACGTCTGTATACATAAACGAGGAGTCCGGCTAGTAGGCTATATCGCATGTGAGGATGCTGCAGGTGGTGGATCATTTATAGCCTTTTCTCACAGCAGCTGGAATAATTAAACGTATCATTTTGATGGCGGATTGTAATCCAGAAAGGACCAAACGACAATCATCAGTGACAACTGGAGATTTACCCGTAGTCAAAAGCAAAAGATTAGACTGTACAGAAATTGAAATCTGCAGGTAATGCTAATACACACTAAATACACGTAGTCACACAAAGCTGATGTTGTTAACATTAACAATTTGATAAAGTATATCAATAATAATAATTTGCATGGTTTGATGTGATATGAGCTAAGCGGTCGTTAGATTGAATCACCATTGGCAGCACTATTTATTGTAATGCTTTTTTTTTCTCAGTTGGTCAGAACAAAAGTGGCAGACATGTTACTTACTTGTTCAGATGACATTTCCGTCTTATTTTGGCCATACTTCCAAGATTCTGTGATTCTGAAGTACAGTATCCACACCGGTGTGGTGACTGACAGCCACACATACTCCTCAAGACACTAGATTCATCCTCGCTGAGGAGCCATGCCGATGCACAACCCACGTAAAGATGATAATTCCGCAGATAACTGCAATCGCAGGTTTCAAACAGAGATGGCGACAAAGAGGCAAAACTTACAGACTGCAGCTTTAATATTTGTTAAATATGTTAAATATTTGTTATACAAATTCATAAGGGAAAAAAACTAAATAATAAATCAGCTCCATTGCAAATTCCAAGTGATCGAGGGCTTAGGGCGTTCCATTTAAACACATTTCAAGGGTTCCACCAGTAGTGGGCAATTATGTAGCTACATCCAAGTGAACGAGCCGGAGGGAAGTTAGCAAAGGAAGGACATAAGAAATTGGACTTAAACGCAGCCAAAGATGGCAGCATTCAGGTCACATGCCAGTCGAGAAACTGCCATTGAGGTGGGAATGTTACAGGATAGCTTTTACCAGGTATTTTATAATTCCTTGGGCCTAAACATTCCTTGGGGAGTTAAGTGCCTCCTAAATGAGTAACCAGTCAAATAGGTAAATAGCAGGGTATGTACTTTTTTTGTAGGTTTTATAATGGCAATGTTGCATAACTTTGCTAAGACAATCTGAACAGACACTTTCAATGGTTGGTTATTGTAGTCTTTGTTTCTGAGCACACACAAAGCACAAGTTATGAAAAATAGGAAACACTTGTCGTTTTCAGTGAATGGAGAGTAAAACAAAGCTGTCTTGTCTCGGTTATGCTTCCTGTTTTGGTCATCTTGTTGGTCATGCAGACATGGATGGTGTTAACACCCTCCCCCCACATTCACACTTACTCATATATGTCTCAACACATTATACACACACACACACACACATATACTATTTTTACACCAGGACTGTTTTAAGAAACATGCACTTGTGGACATTGTAGAAGGGCAGTTTTCCCAGTACAGCTAGGGGTATTTAAGGGGAGAAAAATATGAAAATATAAATGTAAAATATGAATATCCAGACCGAAAACTTCTTGACAATAAAGCTAACACTCTAGGCCTCCTGATTAAGTGCAGATGTTATGTAAGTAATTGAATTTGCACAAAAGACTATAAAGTCTAAATGTCTTGTGATTCAAGAAGGAAATTCAAATTTTTTGTCATTGTAAGCTTGTATTTCTGGTCTTGGTGACACATTGAGTCAGCATGAAACCAGGCGCAACAAACACACCTGTACAGGAAAGACTGGCAGTTATTTTCTCGTATTGCTTCTATTTCCGTTTTTCATGAACTGATATGTCATGTGATTTGGCGGTTATTCTGTGCCACTCATATAGGATTAAAAGAATTATCTTAATTAGTTCTAATCATATTGGTATATATAGTTATATATGCAAAAAAAGGCATGATATCAAGTATATACTTATACTGCCACTGATTGGTTCAATCTATATGCTTTTATTAAGTTCAGTGTGTGTTGTTTCAGTAAATATAATTGTTTTAAGGGATGAAAACACTCTTTTGCATGAAAACACTCACAAACTTGGAATGTTCTTCAAAGCCTTGAAAACTTCATCTCTGTGAAAGCTGTTGCCCTACTTGACCTTCTGCATCACATGTCTGTTCTCACCCCTCTCTGAGTCTGAGCTGAAAAACTATTCAGCATAAACGCTTCTCCACAGCTGACTTTGATCCGTAATACATCCCAGCACGGTTTCTCCTTCTGATCTGATGCATGTTTCTGTGCTGAGACATAAATTGCTGTTTGAGTTGACGTCAGGCAATACATTTTGGATACATTACTTTTCTAAGATGTCAATCTTTCGATTTTCATCTGGCAGACAATAAAATTGGCAATAGAAGGAGGGACTACAAACTGCATACACTATATTGCCAAAAGTATTGGGACACCTCAAATCATTGAATTCAGGTGTTCCAATAACTTCCATGCTTCTACTAACATTTGTGAAAGAATGGGTTGCTCTCAGGAGCTCAGTGAATTCAAGCATGGTACTGTGATAGGTTGCCACCTGTGCAATAAGTCCATTCATGAATTTTCCTCACTACTAAATATTCCACGTCAACTGTTAGAGGTATTATAACAAATGTGGAAGCAATTGGGAACAACAGCAGCTCAGCCACGAACTGGTAGGCCACATAAAATCACAGAACGGGGTCAGCGCATGCTGAGGCATACAGTGCGCAGAAGTCGGCAACTTTCTGCAGAGTCAATAGCTACAGACCTCCAAACTTCGTGTGGCTTTCAGATTAGCTCAAGAACAGTGCGTAGAGAGCTTCATGGAATCATGGAGCTTCAGGTTTCCATGGCCGAGCAGCTGCATCCAAGCCTTACATCACCATGTGCAATGCAAAGCGTCGGATGCAGTGGTGTAAAGCACGCCGCCACTGGACTCTAGAGCAGTGGAGACATGTTCTCTGGAGTGACGAATCACGCTTCTCTGTCTGGCATTCCGATGGACGAGTCTGGGTTTAGCGGTTGCCAGGAGAACGGTACTTGCCTGTCTGCATTGTGCCAAGTGTAAAGTTTGGTGGAGGGGGGATTATGGTGTGGGGTTGTTTTTCAGGGTTTGGGCTTGGCCCCTTAGTTCCAGTGAAAGGAACTCTTAATGCTTCAGCATACCAAGACATTGTGGACAATTTCATGCTCCCAACTTTGTCGGAACAGTTTGGGGATGGTCCCTTCCTGTTCCAACATGACTACGCACCAATGCACAAATCAAGGTCCATAAAGACATGGATGAGCAAGTTTGGTGTGGAGGACTGGCCTGCACAACCCGATAGAACACCTTTGGGATGAATTAGAGCGGAGACTGCGAGCCAGGCCTTCTCGTCCAACATCAGTGCCTGACCTCACAAATGCGCTTCTAGAACAATGGTCAAAAATTCCCATAAACACACTCCTAAACCTTGTGGAAAGCCTTCTCAGAAAGCTGTTATAGCTGCAAAGGGTGGGCCAACTCCATATTAAACTCTACAGATTAAGAATGGGATGTCATTAAAGTGCATGTGTATGTAAAGGCAGACGTCCCAAAACTTTTGGCAATATAGTGTATCAATGGGCTGGAATGCCCAGTCAACCACTCTCAACACCCTATGCATTGTGGTGGAGGATTTTTCCCATGAGCAAGCAAAAAGAATATTGAAAAATCTAATGTGGTTGTTTGTTATTTTTCCATTTTCCATTTTTAAAGTCAGATGGTGGATAGTCCCCGAAACTGAGACTGGTGGGGCATTTGTGGGTATTTCCCAGTGTCCATCAGCTGCTGTAACTGTGACTGTAAGATGAGAGTTACTGTAGAATTTATCTCAATCACCCAAGGTGATGATAGTGTAATTTTAAGACCTTGAAGAACATTCTAATTTGAGCCTGTGCTTTTGTATATAGGCCTATAAGTATATTTTGAGAATTAACGACGATGTTATGTGTCTGTCGAAAGATTTTGTTAATTCATAGTCAGTAATGTTTGCATATATAGGCATATCCTGTGTTATGTCTTGCTTCTACAATATCTATTTTAGCTCACATGAAACAAAACCCCACAATCCACGCCTTCCGCTCTTCTGCGCTGTCATGAAAGTAACTTTGCAATATTAAACGTCATGAGCTTTCTCACCTCAGCAAATTTCAGGAACCTCAGCCGATGTGACATTCAGCATGAGACAAGATGTACCACAATGTGGTATTGCAAATATGCGTCTGAAGGGAGATTTCCTCTTCAAAAGGATGTTTGGTGAAATGTTTTGTTTGAAAGAGAGCCATCACATATCCTGAAAAGAATTCTGAAAAAAATTGTATGACAGTTTCCACAAAAATATTAGGCAGCACAACTGTTTTCAACATTGATAATAATGTTTCTTCACCACCAAATCAATATATAAGAATGATTTCGGTGACACTGAAGACTGGAGTAATGGCTGCTGCAAATTCATTTAGCCATTTTACATTTTAAAATATAGTAAGTTATTTTAAATTGCAATGATCTTTACCAATATTACTGTTTTATTGTATTTTTAATCACATGAATGCAGCTTTAGGTGAGCATAAAAGTCAACTTGCAATAGCTTTAAAAGTGTGGCGTTGGCTGGAATTTAAGCCCCTAAGGGGTTTTGGAGATCTGTTCTCCTCCCCAGTCTCCACCCTGCACTGAGAAACCAGGCTGATTGAATTAGCCTGGGGATAAAAAGGTGTTAACCACCCTACACCATTATTTAGTCAATACATGACATTACACCCCAGTTGGCCCACTTTTGACTCAAACTTGTCTATATAGAAACTGTTTGCAAAAAGAACGGAACCTCTATTGCAAGCTTACGCGTTAAGGTGCCTCAGTGAGTAATCAGATTAAAAAAGCTGTTTTGACATGATAGCCATTGTGTAATCGTTTACTTTTGAAGCCTATCTTATCACCTCTTGTTTTAGAAAAGTACAGAAAGCAGATGGTAAAGTCCCAAGGGCAACTTGACATGGCACTGGAACCAAAAATACTCACCATTTGCACAAGTACTCTATACGTGCAAAGCATACGGATACATTCAGGTTAAGGAGAGTTAATGGTTATTTTCCAGTTTAGATAACACACACATTTTCCACTAAATTGGAAGGTTGTCACTTGGTTAGAGAAATAATATTCACCCCACAATCTTACTGAAGCAAATTAGTACATAAAAAAAAAAGCTCACCCAAAACTGAAGTCATCATGTTGTTTCAAACTTTCTTCTGAGAGACTAAAAAGATACTTTGAAAATACAGTTAAAGTCAATGAGGTCCAGTGTAGTTTTAGACCCCAATAACTTCCATTATAGACGGTTTCATCGGACGCACACGCGTTACACGCCTGGCCCGAAGTATAACTTCCGGTCTGTGTTTGTTTATCAGTCTGGCTAGTGGATAGTATGGCGCACTACTCAGTAGAAACACATTTTTGATGTACTACTCTTGGATAACATGATATAAATATTAACGATCAAGAAGAGAGCATATGACAACAGCGCAAAAGCAGTGTGTGCGACTCACCAAAAAGCCTTGAATGCTTCATAAATATCCAGTCTGACTGCATACGAGAGCAGCGTCTAATGTATTTTAAACTGTAACGTTATGTCTAATGTAATTTAGACTGTATGTCTAATGTAATTTACTTATTTATTTTGCTTGTTATCAGAAATAATCTACTTAAGAGGTAGCTTATTCTGGCTGCGTTTACACTTGGCATTAACATGCGATCACCGTGATCCGATCAAGCAGATCGGCTCATCAGTCAATCAGGACACGGCGCGTTTACATTTGTTCACATCAAGTGGTCGCCATCTGGATAACTGATCAGATTTATGTTTCCCACAAATATTTAAATTAGGTATGTAATAGGCCTTTATCACATAGTGTAAAACAACTTTAGCTTTATCCTCTATTAATGGCAGTGCCCATAGAGCACAGATTTTTGTGATGCATTCATATACAATCAATCTCAAATAGGGTACTTTATCTACAAGTTTAAGTTTCCCAACATTAATCTTATATTATGAAACAAAGAAACATGTTATTCCAATGCATTGCATGATTGAAAGGCGAGCGTGCAAGCATTTATATAGACTACTGTACAGAAAACAGCATTACACTGTCCTTAAAGGGTTAGTTCACCCAAAAATTTAAATTATTATAATAAAAATGTAAATTATTACTCACCCTCATGTCGTTCCAAGCCCGTAAGACCTTCATTCATCTTCGGAACACAAATTAAGATATTTTTTTTCTTCTCTAGGGTCTTACAGGTTGGGATCAACATAAGGGGGAGTAATGACAGAATTTTCCGTTTTGGGTGAACTAACCCTTTAAGGAGGGCGTTTCCCCCACTCTATATTGCAGACAGAAATGGGAGATTATTTATAATAAACATGCTGAAACAAAAACATAAATTAAGATAATGTTGCACAATTAAAATGAAAGATAACACATAAGAAAGATAACGCAGCCTCTGTTGTTATTGATTCTTTGCGGACGTCTACCGTAAGTTAAGTTTGGGCCACAAAAGCGCGGTAATGTTTGTTTATTTTGTGGCCGTTGAAACCGTCTATAGGACTGAAAATATCATCTGTGTTCTGCAGAAAACAAAATAGGTTTGGTACGACTAGAGGGAAAGTAAATAGAAGAATTTTAAAATTGGGTTAACCATTCCTTTAAAAGGAAACTAAAAATGTATGGAACAGAAAGCAGATAAGAGCTCCGTCACATGTTCAAATTCCAAAAGTCACACAACAAAGCATGTTATGCAATGCAGATTTTTTTTAATGCAATATGATTGAGGAGAGCATTTACAATAAAATTAAGTTGTACATTAAGCATTCGGGACGGATTACATTACAGAAAACTCTAGAAAAGAGAGATACACAAATAAATAGATCTTTTAAAACGATTAGCCCCCATCCCCTTCCCCGAGAAAAATACTGAGTTGCATTTGAACTGTACAGAGTCGCCGCAAGTCTTGCACACAAACAGACCTGCAGTATTAGCCTTAAAGCAATGCCTTTGGTCTAAATCGCAAGAGGGGTTATACGCTACTGTCGAACTATCGCTATGAAGCAACATGGCATTAGTTAACAATAAAAGAGCAAGGGCAGGCGTGTTGGATATTGTATGCAACTTTCAGACACTAATCAGTTGGGGAAAGAGTTCAGTTGCAAACATGTCATCCCAAGAGCCCTCAGAGCAGAGAGGGGATGAAATGTTGCTGAAGGGGGAGGGAGATCTCTCGTATCCAGAGTCACTGTACGCATCTGTCAGACACTTCTCGTAGCTGCTGAAGGAAGAGGCGTCAGAGAGGAAATCGTCAACCGTGTCTGGATTCTGATCTGCCGCGGGGATGACCACTTCCTCTGGTTCGTCTTTAACGGACACCGTTTGGATTTCCACCTCAATTTCTTCATCAACCTCAGAGAAGACAACGGAATCCTCACTTTTGACATCGCAAATGCTCTCCTCGCTCACCACCTCAGCAGGTTTGGTGTAGATGTGGTCAAAGTGGATCAGTTCATTAAGGGCCTCCAGCTTAACTGGTGCGGGCCCCAAAGCTGCAGGTGGGGAGGCAGGTACTTGCTCTCCGGCACCCCCAACCAGCTCAAGCTCCTGCTGGGCTTCCTGTGCTTCTGGGAGATCTGCCTTGAGGAAGAGCTCTGGGTCAAGGATGTCCAGAATACCAAGCAAGAGATCAGACTGCAGGAGACAAGAAAATTCAAAGTTAAATCTTGTCGGTGCAGTCAAAAGTCATTAGTGAGAATAAACGGTAATGGCCAATGAGATTCGCTTGCAATGTAAACTGTCAATGATAGAGAATTCTAAAACTCGGAAATCCAACTGCAGGATATTTACCTCAGTGTCTGTAGGGCCAGGGCTGTGAGTATCCATGGTGAAGTCTTCAGATTTGGGGACTGCTGGGCCTGCACCTGCTGCGGAGGCACACGTAGCCTGAGTGCTGCGGACTCAGAAGACCCGGTCACCAAACCCAAATCGCTCACCGAGGACTCCAGTATCTGAACCTAAGAGAGAATGAGAGGCGTTAGTGGGAAGTGGGAAAAAAACGGGATAGATCACCCAAAAATGAAGTGTCATTTACTCACCCTCATGTCATTCCCAACCTGGATTAGTTTCTTTCTTCTGTGGAAGATGATGATGTTGGTAACCAGACCAGTTGACAGCACCCATTGACTTCCATAGTATTTGTTTTCCTACTATGGAAGACAATGGGTGCCATCGTCTGGTTACCAACATTCTTCAAAATATCTTCTTGTGTGTTCAACAGAAGAAAGAAACTCATACAGGTTTGGAACAACTTGAGGGTGAGTACGTAATGACAAAATGTTCCTTTTTAGGTGAACTATCCCTTGAACCACCTGTTTAGCAACTACCAATAGAATGACAAACTGAGTTTCGTTGACTATTTACCTTCTCTTTTTCTTCCAAGGTATCCAACCCCAGTCTCTGTCTCAACTCCTCATTCTCACTGATCAGATCGCTTGTCTTCTCTAGCAACAGCCTGTTCTCAACATGGAGTTTCTGATTCTGTGGAAAACATGTAAAATTAAATCTTAATTCTGAGCAACAAAGGAAAAAACAAAATCTGCATTGCAAATTAGAAAATGGTGAGCCAAAGTACCTCGAGCTCCAACTCCAAAACTTGCTGCTCCAACTCCCCCATTTTGGCCTTTTTTCTGTCTCTTGCTGTCTGTGCAGCAACTCTGTTCTTTAGTTTCCTAAAAAAAAAAAAAAAAGTAAATCATAGTGGTTTAATTATTTTTTTTTTTTGTGGCTAAACTAATATAATATAAAAGATTTATCTGGGACATGATATATTTTTATAGAATTATTCATTTCTGTTTATTCAACTTATATTTATACATTCCTATAACTACTTGATATAAATGTTAAGATTGGTTATTTTCCTGCAACCCATTTTGGCAGGTCAAAGTGTAGAGGAAATGGCGCATGCGCGGTCATGTTCCTGCCACGCAGGCAGATGTGGATATATTGATTCAGAGGGGGAGGGACTGACCGGCAAAACCCACGGGTCTTGGCTGGGATTCAAATTCTTCCATATGGAAGGGTCAGATTGGTTCATATTTAGCAATTCCTTGAGTTTATATATCAGAACGTCTATATATGAAGTATATGAAACGAAATATTAGCCCTCGGTTGAATTATTCAGGTTCAACCCGGTTTCAAACCAACTAAACAGATTAAAGGCTAATAAAAATTAAATCCCAGCTCGTCTCACCTTCGAAGTGCTTTTTCTTCTGGACTCAGATGTGTGAGTCTCTGCCTTTTGCGCAGTGGTTGTCCAGAGATGGTGGAGTCGGAGTCAGAAGAAGCTTGGCTCGGTATCATGACAGATATTGAACGGCTGTATCCGCCCTGTGTCGCCCCGGACGAAGCGCTTTGTTTCCCCGATATCAGAAGGACTTTATGGGCTCCTCCGGTCCCTGCTGTAACTACGACCATGTTGTGTTGTGTTGTGTTCTGGATTAGGATCTTGTAAAGACCCCTTTCTGTATTGTTTAGGGGTGGGAAATGTCCAAAAAATCGTCTTTATTTCCCGTATTAACTCCCCCCTTCGATCTCTGAAAATTGAAGAAGTGGAAACGCTCGCGTTCTTTTTCTACCGTCGTGGTGCGCTGCGATTGGCTGACAGGACCACTGACGTATTTTGGACGTCAGTCTCTCCTTGGGTTAAAATAGATGATGCAAGTTACATGTTTACTCCGTGGGCATTCTAATGATATTATTTTTCAATTTTTTTTTTAAAATTCTTTAGACTTGAAAATGTTTCTTTTTATTTGCAGAATGTGACCAATTTCGATCGAATTGCAAATAAATTCAACAAAATTGTAATGTAGGCCAAGATGTGGGCTAAAGCCATGTTCATTATTTTTAGAAATAAAGCATTATGCTGAGTTGCTTATTGGTTTGAAAAGCAAAGCTCACTAGATTTGTATGTGAAATATATGGCTATTTAATCTCATGGCCTTAATTTTTCTTTTTTCTTTTTTTTCTACACTTTGCTTATTGACATGAAAAGCTAATTCAGTTGACAAAATTCATGTGTTCGTGTATATTTTAATGCTTCTGAAACTACACTATGTCCATATTGATCACATGTTCCTTTTGAAGAGGATTGCATTTTTTAATCCTTTCAATTCATTGGGAAATTACATAAAATGGCCAGGAATCCTTAGACCTTGTTTTAGAAGTCTGATGCCTTTTTATATTACTGTAAGAAAAGTACTACATTGAATAAGTTGAATTTAACTATTGCATGGTGATTGCATCAGAAAATCTTTTTTTTTTATCCCCTCATTAGGAGACGAGATCAAGTGATTAAGATCCCCTTCAGCTTTGTTGTGAATGCCTGTTCATTTCGATCCCTATACCATTTGAAGAAGGTTAAACTAGCTGTAATTGGAACAGGCTCATTAGCAAACATTTACTTGAATGAAGATGTTGGTCTACCGTCAAAGGAACAGCTGAACAAAGGAGAAACTTCTGAGGGGACTTTCATGTCCTAAAAATCCCTCCTGAGAGTGAGAGTGAGAGTGTAGGCAAAGTGGGTTTCCCTGTTTGGACAGCATACATTTGCATGAAGTCTATGTTTGGAAAATACTTTTACATAAAATCTGCATGTGACTGATAATGAGAACCCTTTTTGTAAAGATTTTAGAAACAAAGATTTTTATCATTTGAAATGTATATTTGGAATAGCCTAAATTTTGTATGATCTACAGGTGGTCCTCTGTATAAGCATCCTGTAACAGTGCAGGAATTGTGTATTAAAGGTGTAGCTGTGAGCGGCAGACCGTTGAATGAGAAGTCTGTCACCTCAACTTCTATGTAGGTTTGTGTGGAGAGCAAACAGTGGCTGTTTGCTTTACACACTACTATAGTCGTTCAATCAACATCAGAAATCTAGATCTCAGATGTAGAATATGCTAAATTCATTGGGGATGTGGAGGGTAGCAGGCTACTATTAGAGAGGTTAGTTATAACTTAAGGAAAGCCACTCAGATTGATATTTTCCCTGTTGACAAAAAACATGCCGGTTAGGTATGTTTTGAAGCATGGCAGCTGGTTTGAGCTGGTTTACGCTGTGCCTGTCCTAAGCTGGTCCCAAGCTGGTCCTAAGAAACTAGCTCCAGCTCAGGACCAGCTTAAACCAGCCCATGACTAACTAAGGACCAGCACAAATCAGCTCAAACCAGCTGCCATGCTTCAAAACATACCTAACCAGCATATGCTGTTTTTTTTCAACAGGGTTGTTTTTTAAAGCAATACAACTCATACATGTTTAAATGTGACGTAAACGGATAGTCCACCCAAAACTAAAAATTCTGTCACCATTTACTCACCCTCATGTCGTTCCAAACCTGTATGGCTTTCTTTCTTCTGTGGAACATAAAAGTAGATATTTTGAGAAATGTCTCAGTGGGGGTTTTTTCTCCCGTCAATGGTAACCAAAACTGTTTGGTTACAGCATTCTTCAAAATATCTTCTTTTGTAATCTGCAGAAGAAAGAAATGCATAGAGGTTTAGAATGACATAAGGGTGAGTAAATTATGACAGAATTTCAATTTTTGGATGAACTAACCCTTTAAGTGTCCAAAAACACCCCAAAACATTTATATTTTGAATTCAAATTCCTTCCCTGTTTCTGAGAGCACAGTTGTTTTTCATATTTATTTTATGATGTAACATGCCTGTAATCTAGAGTAGTGGACTGTAAAGGGAACTGAAACCTCAACTTTTGGACTTAGTTACTTGTCATTTAGCATATGTTTCTCCCACTTAAGCTGATTATAGTACTCTAATCGGAGGGACTGTCCCCCTATAAGTGCCCTGCTCAAGGACACAAATGCTGATAGGGCAGAATTGTGGTCACTGTACATTTTGTACTAAGCTTGTTTGGGACTCATATATGAGAGAAGCATTTTTCTGTTCATTTAGCTGTTCTTTTCCTTGTCCCTTCAAAAAGTACCAAGAGCACATAATTGACCATAAGTAATTTCTCCTGCATTTCACCTGAAAAACCTCAAGGGGAGTCCCCAAAGTGCATTGGTTTTCTCTCTAAATAAGCTAATGCATTAGTTTACTTCCTGTGAAACAGGAATTATGTTTGAGCAGAGAATGTGTTTGGATGAAGAAAAAAAAAATATGCGAGTTGGCAAATGGACTGGATGATGAAACTTACCAGCAATTCTTGTTAAGGAATGAAGTGACTCTTGACAAAGTTGTTGTGACATTCTACTACAAAGTTTGCCAATACATTGTGGGTTAAACTGACCGGTAAAAGTGCAATGTATTGTCATTGGTGCTAACATAATGAGCTTTTGTAGCATTATCATTTATTCGGAGAGGCACTTGTGTACTTGACTGCTGCAGCTGAAAGTCTAAAAATACAACAGCACTCAAACTCCAACCCAATCTTGTATGAAAAAGTGGCGATTTCGTATAAATTCATACAATATGATTCATAGGGAAATGGACGATTTTTAGCAAAAGCTGAATGAGCAGACCATACAAAAATGTACAAGTGAGATTGTACACATTCATATGAATTAGCCACCAATTTGTCAAAACGTAAAAAAATAATGAATTTCCATGAGAATGTGTTGTGACTCTCACAAATTCTTACAGTACTTTTTCAGTTTCAGATCTCTCTTACTTTCC
Organism: Rhinogobio ventralis; assembly: GCA_039654625.1. Classification (NCBI taxonomy): domain Eukaryota; kingdom Metazoa; phylum Chordata; class Actinopteri; order Cypriniformes; family Gobionidae; genus Rhinogobio; species Rhinogobio ventralis. The sequence goes on from CM077194.1 coordinate 10,382,752, forward strand.
ATATTATACAAATTATAATGCTTAAAAAAGCTAATTACGTTAAAGCAATGCTTATGAAATTAACCAACAACTTCTGTTTTAGGGTTATTATTGTTAACAAAAACTAATACCCTAAACAAATTCATTCCTTAAAATAAAAAAACATTAACTGAAATAAAACGTAAACTTATTTTATTTCAGCTAGTTGCCAAGGCAACATTTCTCATTTTAATTTAGTTCAAGTTGAAGTACTGAAATCATTAAAACTAAATAACTACAAAACTAAATGTTAATAAAACTACATAGCCATAAAAGACAAAAAATAATAATAACATTTGAATTAAAACTAAAATGTAAAATATAAAAATCAAATATTCTAAAATATTAACAAAAACTGAAATAGTATTTCAATGATACTAAAATAACACTGCTCTGTGTCATGCATCTGTACTAATTACTGAATAGAGCCATTCAACTCTAGTACAATGATCACATTGCAACATGACAGAGCTTTATTTATGTTTATGCTTATATGGAACAAATAGTAAAGCTATTCAAAACTACATGAAATAGAATGCTGTTAAATTGTGCAAGATTTCATTAGTACAATGCGTGTACTGAATCAAGTCTGAGTAAAGGGTCAGATGGAGCACAGACGATAGTAGTGTTCCGATCTGATATGACTTCTGACCTGTAATGTTGCCAGAATCATAATCATACACTGTTTGTTCATTGACCAGAGGAGAACTGGCACCCTGACTGAGCCTGGTTTCTCCCAAGGTTTTTTTCTTTCCATTATGAGTTTTGGTTCCTTGCCACTGTCACCTTTGGCTTGGCTTGCTCAGTTGGGGACACTAAATATTCAACTATATTACTGATCTGCCCACATTGACACTATATGATATTTGAAATGAGCTAGATGACATCACCGTTTTCTCCAGAGCGGCTGTACAGCCGAATCAAATTCTGTTGCATTATTTTCCTGTTTAACACTGTGAAGCTGCTTTGAAACAATTGGCATTGTAAAAGCGCTATATAAATAAAGGTGACTTGACTAGTGCAACTCGTATACTTTTACGCATAATTTAGTGTTTGTGGCTAATGTTGTCTTGCATGATCACTTGTTGATCAGTTAATGCTACAGAAACAACAGTGACACTCCAGTTAGGGTGGGAACGTCTGTGGTATTTTACCTATTGTTGTGTATGTTGTAGGGATAATGGGGCGTTGAAGGGTCACACCCGTTCTCACACACACACAGCTGGTTTACTCCCAAGGTTTAGACGATGTTTACCCAATCCTAGATCACACTCCCCTGTGTGTATCCACACCGCCTGCTGCTTTCCCATCCATGTCAGTCAGAGAATACTGGCAAACGTGAATTAATGACTCCTGAGCACTGGTTTCTTTAAAGTTTGGGTCTTAACGCTCACTTTTTTAATTCAATGCTTTGATAAATAAAAGTATTCATTTAAAAAAATAACTTTTGAACTTTAGTGTTTATCATAATACAAGTGTTGCGAACATCCATGCACACTTACACGTCTCAGTGAAGCAACAATTGTGCAACCAATTGCAAAACCTCAAAGGTGACTCTGCCATGGAAATTATCTCTGATCAAACGGTCTGAGCAGTGGATGTCTTTTTAATGTTTTATCTGGGCACAAGATTATCAGCATTTGCATGTGTTTTAAATACTGGAAATAGATGAATTTCTTAGAAGAGTGCTTTTTTTGAAGAACGCTAAACCTCTGTGTGGTCTGACCATAAATAGGCCTTTTATAGCCATTATCAAACAGATCTTGTTAACTTGAACTGTGCAACACTGACTATTCAAAAACAGTTGTAAACTAATAGCTTTCGAATCTATATTATTAGACAGTGTTGGGTAACACACAAGTAACACAAGTTATGTAATCGTTTTTTTTTTCAAGTAACTAAAGTAACACAGGCAAAATGTGAGCAGGCATTTATTCATTTCACTTGCACAAAAACAGATTCAGTATTCCTCAAAATGAATAAAAAACAGTGAAACGCATGAATGTGTGTAGTATGAATGTAATCTGGACGTACTACATACTAGTGATGGCAATTTCAAAACACTGCTTCATGAAGCTTCGAAGCTTTACGAATCTTCTGTTTCGAATCAATTGGTTCGGAGCGTGTATCAAACTGCCAAAGTCACGTGATTTCAGTAAACGAGGCTTCGTTACGTCATCACTGTTTCGAAACACTTCGAAATGTCAATGGTTCACCGCTAGGGGGCGATGATCTCTGTGAACCCATGAATCATGAGGAGTCACTGAGAACCATTGAACACGTGTCTGTGGGTTTTACCTGATCTCTGATCAGTTTTATACATTTGTAGACGTTTTAATTAGACATTAGTATAATTAAAATGAATAATAGCTGTTAATAGTCTCGTATTGGCCTGTTTATCTAAACCACATTTTATTATATTAGTCTTTAGGTTATTTTTATTAGATGATTAGTTAATTGCATTTGAAAGATTTTACTTTCAATAAAACATTTGCAATAGATTTATAAAAGGTGTTTTTATGCATGTTAGGCCTGGGTTTTTGTTGCATTTACACTGTTCTGACCATCGATATGTATACGTAGATGCCTCATTCGACCGCTCCAGGCACGTCAACGCGCCACCATTTTAGAACGATCAACACACGTCAACACTTCAGATGCTGTCAATCATCCCTAGCATAACAATAAAAAAAAAAACAACAACAAAAAAACACTGCGCAGCCTCTGTAAAACCCAGCGCGATTTAAATTCCCGAAGAAATTGGATAACCTTTCTCAGGTGAGAATGTGTTGGTTTGTGTTTTTATAACCTATGTATTAACTCAATATTACAGGTTTTTAACTACGGTTAGCTACTTTTTAACTTTTTACAGCTTACATGCAGTGTTGTAAATGTTAACTGTTGGATTTATAAGCTATGTGCATTCAAATTATGTAGAATAATAATGTATCTAGAATATTATATATAATCAAATTTTAAATAATAATGTATCATTTTGACTCCTAATTTATCATTTTTCCTGTTCTTAAAAATTGTTTAAATTCAGTTATGTGATGCTTTTCTATAAAACGATTGCAAAACAGGATCATTTTTGAGAATTTAAGCTTTCAGATAATAGGCTACCTATGATGATTACTTAAAAAACATGGTTTGAATAAAAAGGCTATATTGATGTTTATTAAACACATTACTAGCTAATTTATTACTATTTTTATAATTTATTTATTTCGATGGCTGATTGGTTGATGGTTTATGATTTCTTTCCAATTAACTTGTTTATAATGAGTTCACTGCTTTCATTAAAAGCTGAGCAATATGTCTGTAGAGTTCTCTGATGATAATATTAATGATGTTAAGATAATGTTAAGATCTTTAACCAATATTTTTAGCATATGCAGAATTATCTACCATTAATGATAAACTAAATAATCTGCTTCAGTCTATTGCTATATAGATATTCTTTTCATACATGCATGCGTATAACTACGGTTGCAGACACAAGGCAACATTTGAATGTTCACAAAGCGCGTTCACGACCGGCTTTGACCGTTCGAAAATGGCGGATGGCTAACGTATAGCGGCCCATAGAAACAGTCGCTAATGAGGCATCTACGTATATATATATATATATATATATATATATATATATATATATATATATATATATATATATATATATGGTTCTGACCAGCAGGGGTCGCCGTGGAATTGTTCGAATTGTTTCGAAGCTTTGACACAATACGGCACATTTGCTTCAACTGTTTCAGTGGCTGCGTCTCATTTCAAAGGCTGCGTCCTCCGGAGGTCGCATTTGAAAACTGCATACGTCATCAAGGCGGTCTCATTTAAGAAAAGTAACCGTTAGATTGCAAAATAAGAAATAAATTACAGTATTTTACACATCACGAGGAATAACAGTCAGTTTCATTACGGTTACTTTTCTTAAATAAGTCATCCTTGATGACGTATGCTGTCTTCAAATGCGAAATGAGACGCAGTTAGTGTTTCACGAAGCCTCGGTCTGCCCATCACTACTACATACGGCATGTTGTCATTATCATGTGATCTACCAGTGTCAGTTTCCTCATGGTATAGTAAAGTGCCCATCGTATGCAGAATCTCACTGGAAGAAGTTGGTCATCCAGGTACTTTTCGTCTACTCTTTTATGAGAACTGTGAATTTGGGCGTACTTTTTTTGTCACATACTATTTTTCGCCTACTATATAGTAGGGAAGTATACGATGTGCGTCACCGCTGTGCGACGATGGCTGTCCCAATGCAACCTCTTTAATTTCCCTTAAAATGCAACCTTGCCTAGTCCAGAATTTATTGGCACCAATGACCATAGGATTTTTTGAGAGAAATTGCAGAATAACGCTTTTAAACGTATTGGGTTTCAACTTACTCAAATATATAATGATACAAATGTAAAAGTTTAAATAAAAACTTCAAAGCAGTTTGAAATAATATCTCTCTAAGATGCGATTATATATAGTTTATACTCTTTATTATATACAGTAATGGACCATGGTGAACATATTTAGACCTGAACCCTGTTTTGTTTTCAGACAGTTTAATATAACTTTCTAGTTAAGTCAAAAGTTACTGTCACTCGGCAGCTGTCACAGTTGCTAGGCGACAAGAACAGTCCTCTGTAGGCTAGACCGTCTCATTTAACAACAATCAGTCCGACCTTCGCGGCCTTCGAAGGCATGGCCTTCAAAGTCTGAGTCCTTCGAAGGATGCAGCCTTTGAACTGGGACACAGCCTAATGCTGTGTTCGAAATCGCCCCCTATACCCTCATTCACTATTCCCTACATTACTCCACTAATATAGTTCACTTGAGGTACTGAATGAAAGCGAGTGAGTGGGGCCAGAAGGGCTGCCGCTTTTGCATAGTTTCTGCTCACTGTTTAATAATCATTTGAATCATTTGAATTTTCATGGCAGCACCAGTAGTAATGAAAAGATTTATCTTGAACTCTGCCATGGAAACTAACATGTATAAACCGTAATTAAACAATTTAATAATCAATTAAAAAGTTATTTATACCTGTATGAATGTGATATTACGCTGGACCAGTGCGGTTTGGAAAACGAATGGATTGATTCAGCAGCGGGCGCCATCTCCTGGCGAGACACAGGAATTCATTCAGTGTGCGACTGTCACAGTGCATTATGGATATTCTCTAGCCGTTGAGCATACATCAGTTGTACAGTCGTTATTGTGGGATTTAACGAGTGCACTCAATAACGTTCACTATGGTTTCGGACACAGCCAGAGTGTTGGGACCCTATATTTTAACGTTCAGAGAGCATGGTCTAAAACAAACAAAACACACGGTGCAAGTGCACTTAGGGCATGTCCGGATCCACTTTTGCTAGTTTAAAGACGGGAAAAATGGTCTGTGCGGCCGGTGCATGGTCTAAAAGGGTTGTACCTAGTCTCTTAATGAGTCATGGGTGTGTTTTGGGTGTAACGTACAATAAACCAGTCAGAGTCTCATCTCCCATTCCCTTTAAAAGCCAGTTGCGCTTGCACCATGGCGGATTCACTATTTACATGGTGGAATTTGCGAGTGGAAAGACTGGACGCTTCTCCAGAGAGGAATCCTTTAATTTTTAATATTTAAAAATGTTTGTGTGCTGCTGCGCGTCCCTGTGTGTGTAATAAGCAGAGTGTATGCGCATTGTGTATGCGCCCTCTACTGTACAGGTGTGAATTTGCATTTCCTTCGGCCTGAGGCTTATTCATTTCACTTTTGATGTGAAAGGGCCTTTACGTTTAGCAAAAATAGATCTACCAAACAACCAAGCAAACCCAGCCCAGGTGAGAAAAAGTAACGCAAAAGTAACGTATATGCATTACTTATTTAGATATTAGCAATAGCAATTAGATATTTTTTATGGGAGTAATGCAATATTGTAACATTACTTTTAAAATTAGCTTTCCCAAACACATTAGATAACCTGCAAATTAACTAATAAAAATGTTACAAGGAAAAAAAGAGAAGTTTATTAAACCTTTAGACAAAATCTAAAAACAAAATCCAAAAAAGTGCATATGTGGAAGAAAGGAAGAAAAACAAATATGCAAAAATATGCAATTTGGTGCAGTTGCTGATATTTAGATAGCAAAAAGTAAGATAAAATTATCATAGCTTGTAATGAAAATCAATGGGATCTTTATTTTATGAGGACATCCATGCTGCATACAAGATGAATTATCACTTTTGTTTTGCATATCAGTGTCTTGTAAGTTAACAGACATTGACTAAAACCGAAGGAATGAAGAATGTATGAATGAAAAGAGATAAAGCTATATTTATGGATAGAAAGTAAACATGTTTATTACATGGGTTTCAAGAACATTCAAGCATGTAACTGATTATTATCATCATGATTGAAGGTGTCCCTTGATCCATAAAAACGTGTTGTGTTAATTACACAAAATTTCACAAGTGGTGTCTTGCTTATTGTCAGCATGTCGTGGTGTCTCTGCCAGGCTGTTAGCAGAATAAGCTGTGCTTTGTTTGTGGAATAGCTGACAGTGCAGGGTCTTTGTTGCTCAGCCCCCCTTGGCGTTCCCCTCCGCTCTATCTGCCTGTAAAAACAACAACAACAACAACTACATGACCCCAAACAACAGCTCTCGCTTTCACCCACAGGCCTTGCAAGAGGCTTTTGCTGAGAGGGGGATATGAATGCATAGGGAAACGGTTCCATGTTCTGCGTCTGTATCGTTTCTTTAGATGGTCATTTGATAGTTTAGCCTGACAGAACAGATCAGGTTTTCTGTCATGCACTTAACTGGCCTGTACTTGTGCTCTTCTGTTCATTGCTTTTGCCAAAAGTGAAGTGTTTGTTCACTCTGTTTCAATTAAGCTTCACGGTCAACAGGTTAAGGGTGTTTTTCTTCTGAAGCACCTCCTGGTGGAAAATAAGAGATCACAAACCCAGAGGAAGCAGCATCACCACCCGAGCCTTGTAATTATCACATTTGAAAAGAATATTAGCCTGGAAAACTTCTTAAAGGAATACAGTAGTGGCCAAGAGGAGATATTTGTTTTTTATGACCCTACAAGTGCAATTAAACAATCAAAATATTTGATATATGATGAAATATGAAAAAATTGAATTTTTTTTACTCCAAGCACAGCTAAGCAATATGATTACAAAATTGTCGTTTTTAATAATATTTTTATATTATTTAAATAAAGGGTGAAGAAGTGAATTTTTCTAGGCCAGACATCACTTTTGGCCATTACTGTAGTTTATATATACAGGTGCTGGTCATATAATTAGAATATCACCAAAAGGTTGATTTATTTCACTAATTCCATTCAAAAAGTGAAACTTGTATATTATATTCATTCATTACACACAGACTGATATATTTCAAATGTTTATTTCTTTTAATTTTGATGATTATAACTGACAACTAAAGAAAATCCCAAATTCAGTATCTCAGAAAATAAGAATATTGTGAAAAGGTTCAATATTGAAGACACCTGGTGCCACACTCTAATCAGCTAATTAACTCAAAACACCTGCAAAGGCCTTTAAATGGTCTCTCAGTCTAGTTCTGTAGGCTACACAATCATGGGGAAGACTGCTGACTTGACAGTTGTCCAAAAGACGACCATTGACACCTTGCACAAGGAGGGCAAGACACAAAAGGTCATTGCAAAAGAGGCTGGCTGTTCACAGAGCTCTGTGTCCAAGCACATTAATAGAGAGGCGAAGGGAAGGAAAAGATGTGGTAGAAAAAAGTGTACAAGCAATAGGGATAACCGCACCCTGGAGAGGATTGTGAAACAAAACCCATTCAAAAATGTGGGGGAGATTCACAAAGAGTGGACTGCAGCTGGAGTCAGTGCTTCAAGAACCACTTCGCACAGATGTATGCAAGACATGGGTTTCAGCTGTCGCATTCCTTGTGTCAAGCCACTCTTAAACAACAGACAGCGTCAGAAGCGTCTCGTCTGGGCTAAAGACAAAAAGGACTGGACTGCTGCTGAGTCGTCCAAAGTTATGTGCTCTGATGAAAGTAAATTTTGCATTTCCTTTGGAAATCAGGGTCCCAGAGTCTGGATGAAGAGAGGAGAGGCACACAATCCACGTTGCTTCAGGTCCAGTGTAAAGTTTCCACAGTCAGTGATGGTTTGGGGTGCCATGTCATCTGCTGGTGTTGGTCCACTGTGTTTTTAGACCACTTCATGCTTCCTGCTTCTGACCAACTTTATGGAGATGCAGATTTCATTTTCCAACAGGACTTGGCACCTGCACACAGTGCCAAAGCAACCAGTACCTGATTTAAGGACCATGCTATCCCTGTTCTTAATTGGCTAGCAAACTCGCCTGACCTTAACCCCATAGAAAATCTATGGGGTATTGTGAAGAGGAAGATGCGATATGCCAGACCCAACAATGCAGAAGAGCGGAAGGCCACTATCAGAGCAACCTGGGCTCTCATAACACCTGAACAGTGCCACAGACTGATCGACTCCATGCCACGCCACATTGCTGCAGTAATTCAGGCAAAAGGAGCCCCAACTAAGTATTGAGTGCTGTACATGCTCATACTTTTCATGTTCATACTTTTCAGTTGGCCAAGATTTCTAAAAATCCTTTCTTTGTATTGGTCTTAAGTAATATTCTAATTTTCTGAGATACTGAATTTGGGATTTTCCTTAGTTGTCAGTTATAATCATCAAAATTAAAAGAAATAAACATTTGAAATATATCAGTCTGTGTGTAATGAATGAATATAATATACAAGTTACACTTTTTGAATGGAATTAGTGAAATCAACTTTTTGATGATATTCTAATTATATGACCAGCACCTGTATATATATATATTTTTTTGACATAACTTTTGGTATATGAAAAGATTTTTTTTATGTATTTATATATATATATATATATATATTTTTTTTTTTTTTTTTTTCCTTCATATTATACCAAAAGTTATGACTTTTTTAGAAAATGAAGGAATCAAATTAATTGTAATTTTAAGCCACCCGTACATGTCAGCCCAAAAGGCTCTACTACTCCAGCAGTCAAAAAACAAATGTGCTGTTTTTTCAATTTTGGAATCACAGAAAGAACAGCTATTGTGATCAATATGTAATCTATATCTAAGAAGCTCTAAGGATGGGTAAATATCATTAAAACATTTTAAAATGTACTTCCTTAGCTTTGGGAAGTATAGGAAAGGAAATATATAAAAAGTTTACATTATTTTGACAGACTTAATTTGGAAATTTTTCTTGGGTCAATAAAGTTTAGTCATTTGTTTGATAAATTATTCATAATAAAATCCTGCCCAATTATTTTAAAAGATGGTAGATGAAGAGCTTAATTTACATAGGGCACTGTATTTCTAACCAACATACCAAAAGCCTTTGGAATACACTTCAATACCTTATCATATTGCTTGTGATCACATTGAAAATTATACTTTTCACAGAAAGTCCTGTGATTCATAAAATTACCTTCCTCATCAATAAAGTGAACAACAGACCAGATACCTCTCTCCCACCAATCTCTTGTAAAGAGTGCTCCTAAATAAAATATACCTATTGTTCCAAATTGGTGAATTGTGAGGGGAAGAATTGTTTATAAATCAACTTCCAGTATAAAAGAACTTGTCTATAAAATTCTGACAATTTGAGAGGGAGTTTTTGTACTGTAAAGTCGCAGCATAATAAGAATTCAATTCCACCAACACTTTTAAAGATATTCCTAGGGGCACAGAACCAAAACCTATTATTATTTGTTAGAAAATAATCAACTTGATCTTATCAGAAAAGGGAAGAGAGCCTGCATGCCAAGGACAAATGAGACAGATGCAATATGCAGTGAAGACTTTATTAAAGTTAGCTGGTGGAAATAGGGCAAGCCAAAGAATCAGTGCTACAGAGAGTCAAGGGTATCCAGGCAACGCCAAGTGCCGCAAACACAGTCCAAAGGGTCAGTGCAGGTAATCCAGGCAGGAACAAGACTGTAGCAAAACTGAGGGCAGGAACACACACACGACAAACACCAAACTTCTGACAACATATGTTCCGGGGGGGTGGGGGGGGGGGATTAATAGGTGAATGAAACAGGCGGATTAATAGGTGAATGAAAAACTGGTTTCAATTTGGAAACATGAAATACGGAGTGAATTCTCCTGTACGCTGGAGGGAGTTTAAGGCGGACTGCCACTGGGTTAATGGTCTTAGTGACAGTGAATGGGCCAATGCATTTAGGAGCTAATTTATTACTGACAGAGCGGAGAGGAATATTCTTAGAAGAAAGCCACACTTTTTGACCCACGACATAGATGGGAGGCTTTGACCGGTGGCGATCGGCCTGAGCCTTGGTGCGTGGGCAAGGCATCGGGTTTGATGTTCTTGGAGCCCGGATGGTAAGAGATAGAAAAAAAAAAAATCGAAACGACCTGAACCCTGAACCCTCTAACCAATGACGCCACTCTTCCAGCGCTAACTTGACAGCCAACAACTCCTTGTTGTCAATGTCGTAATTGCGTTCAGCGGGTGTCAAACGATGAGAGAAAAACATGCAAGGATGCATCTTGTCATTCGCGGAAGAGCGCTGGGAAAGAACCGCGCCTACCCCCACCTCTGAAGCGTCAACCTCCACCACAAACTAACGTGAGGGATCAGGGGTTATGAGAATGGGAGCTGAAAAGAAACGGCTCTTGAGGTTGGAAAACGCCGCTTCGGCGGCGTCAGACCACCTGAACGTCATCTTGGTGGAGGTCAAGGCAGTCAGAGGAGTGGCTAGTTGGCTGAAACTGCGAATGAAGCGCCGGTAGAAATTGCCGAACCCCAGAAACCTCTGCAGGGCCTTGCGGGAATCTGGGGTTGGCCAATCCACCACAGCCTTAACTTTGCTGGGATCCATGCACACTCCCTCGGACGAGACAAATGTACCCCAAGAAGGAAACTGACTGTGCATGGAAAACGCATTTCTCCGCCTTGGCAAAAAGCCCATTCTCTGACAGCCTCCGAGCACCTGCCTGACGTGCTGAACATGTTACTGGAGTGAAGAAGAAGTAAGTATCAATATGTCATCCAGGTAAACATATGAACTGGTCAACCATATCTCTCAGCACGTCATTGACACATGCTTGGAAAACCGCGGGGGAGTTGGACAGGCCGAAAGGCATAACCAGATATTCAAAATGCCCCTTGGGGCATTAAATGCGGTTTTCCATTCATCCCCCTCTCTTATGCAGACCAAATGATTTACGCAGGTCCAGTTTTGTGAACACAGATGCTCCCTGCAACCGCTCGAAGGCCGACAACGTCAACGGCAAAGGATAAGTATTCTTTATCGTGATGTCATTCAACCCTCGGTAATCGATGCATGGTCGCAAAGAGCCATCCTTGTTCACAAAAAAGAACCCAGCCCCAGCAGGAGAAGAGGACGGGGCGAATGAACCCAGCTGTCAGAGAATCAGAAATATACTTCTCCATGGCCTCCCTTTCAGGAGCTGAAAGAGTATAATCTGCCTTTATGCGGAGACGTACCTGGCAATAAGTCTATCGCACAGTCATAGGGACGATGTGGAGGAAGAGAAGCAGCCCGGGACTTACTGAACACTTCCTTCAGGTCGAGGTACACCCTGGGCAAGTTTGACAGGTTCACCACCTCTTCCTGCAACACAGAACAAACCACAGACGAACCAGCAGATACAAGACGCGACGCATGGTAATGATTACTCCAAGATGAAACAGAATTATGGCCCCATTCAATACGAGGGTTATGGAGGGTGAGCCAGGGGTGGGAATTAGTGAGCAGAAAACGTATCTCCTCTGTGTGGTTACCGGAGGTGATGAGTTTAACGGTACCTGTGGTTTGGGAAATAGCTGGGAAGTTCTGTCCGTTTAAGGCCTTGACTACCATTTTCTGCTTAAGAGAGGAAACGGGAAGTTGAAGGTCAAAAGCCAACTGAGAGAGTCAATGAAATTACCTTCAGCTCCAGAGTCCACAAGCGCTTCAGAGGCATGCGTGTTAGAAGCATGTTGCAACCTCACAGGGAGGAGGGTCGAAGCAGAGGATTTGCCCATGGTTATCCCACCCGACAGTAACCTCAAGCCTACTGTCAGGCTGCCCCTTTTACTGGGCAACTGTTGGCAAAAATGTCCAGCCGAACCGCAGTACAGACAAGACCCCTGGTTCTACGTCGTTCCTTCTTCCGTGATAACCGTGCTCTTCCCAACTGCATGGGCTCATGATCGAGGATGGGACTGACCACGTCACTGGCGTTGTTAGCGGCAAACTCAAATGTGTGAGGAACAGGGTTTAAAAAAAGCACGTTGATCTCGTCGTCGCAGGCGGGCGTCCACCCCGATGGCCAGTTCGACCAAACCGTCGAGATCAGTGGGCAGATCCAGCACGAAAATCTCCTTCTGTATGTAATCAGCTAATCCATGCAAAAACATGTTCCATTGTGCTTCCTCATTCCACTTGCACTCCGTGGCCAGCGTGCGGAATTCTATGGAATAGTCTGATACCTGTCGATTACCTTGTGTAAGTCGGCTAGTACCCTTGCTGCTTCACGACCCGCGATGGCACGGTCGAACAGTCGTCTCATCAGCCTCATTAGCCTGTTCCAAAGCAAATGTCTGAGGTTGAAGTGAAAAGAATAAGGAACACTTGGTTATGAAAGCTCGACAAAGATGTGGCTCACCGGAGTACAGCGCAGGTGGCGGTAGTCGAGGCTCCGTGGCCGAAGTGGTCATCGAAGAGGCAGGAGGATTAGGTCCTGATGTAGATGAAGCTGTCGCTCCAGTTCTCAGGTGTTGTAACTGAGTCGTCAACTCAGGCACTTGTATTACCAGAGCCTGAACTGCCCGACCTGTAGCTCTTGCTTCCTCCTCCTGTCGATCCATACATGAACTGCTGCGAGACAGATACTCATTCAATTCCACTGCATTTCCTGCATCCATGATGTGGTCAGAAGTTTCTGTCAAGGACAAATGAGACAGATGCAGTTGCAATATGCAGTGAAGAATTTATTAAAGTTAGTTGGTGGAAAAAGGGCAAGCCAAAGAATCAATGCTGCAGAGAGTCAAGGGTATCCAGGCAACGCCAAGTGCCGCAAACACACAGTCCAAAGGCAAGATCCCAAAAGGTCAGAGCAGGTAATCCAGGCAGGAACAAGACTGTAGCAAAACTGAGGGCAGGAACACACAGCATGACAAACACCAAACTTCTGACAACACAGAACAGAAAAGGCACGGGTTAAGTAGTGTTGTGCTGATTAGGATCAGGTTATTCAGATGAATCAATCAGTGCTCACACACACATACACACAGAGAGAGAGAGAGAGAGAGAGAGAGAGACACTCTACTAATCCACATTGAGAAACGAGCCATCAAATTTTGGAAACATCTAAAAATGAGTGACCCCAACTCTTGTCATTTTAAAGCCCTTAAAAACCATGAAGTGAACACTGAGAAGAGTCCCCTGATTCAGCTGATCCTGAAGCTCAGCCAGCCTCAGGACACTGACCCCCTCATCCACACAATCCGGCCCAACCAAATTATAAAAGCACAAAGAGAAAATTACATGACCTATTGGACTGAAACAACACAAAAACAAAGTAAACTGGAATGTTATTTGGCCCTAAACAGAGACTACACAACAGCAGAATACCTGAGCACAGTGAAAGACTGTGAGTTCAGAAGAAGAATGACGAGGTACAGACTGAGCAATCACACACTGACCATAGAGACGGGCAGATACAGACAGAACTGGCTGCCCAGAGAGAGCCGCATCTGCCCGTACTGTACCGCTGGAGAAGTGGAGACAGAGACACACTTCCTCACCAGCTGCCCTAACTATGAGACAATCAGAAACACATTTTATCCAAAATTCGAAATACTCTGCCCTGACTTCATAAAATTAAACAATAAAACAAAACTTCAACATTTATTAGGTGAAAAAAGAGATTGTATCCTACTAGCAGCAAAATACATTGATGCCTGTCACAAAAAGAGGGAGGAGTCGACCAATCAGTGATGCGCTCTCACACACACACACAATTCTAAATTATTCCTAGAATTCTAAATGTTTATTGATTGTTCAACTTATTACTATATTATTTATTTTATTATATATATACATATATATATATATATTTTTTTTTTTTTTTTTTTTTTTTATAATTATTTTATTTAACGTATGTACACTCACCTAAAGGATTATTAGGAACACCTGTTCAATTTCTCATTAATGCAATTATCTAATCAACCAATCACATGGCAGTTGCTTCAATGCATTTAGGGGTGTGGTCCTGGTCAAGACAATCTCCTGAACTCCAAACTGAATGTCAGAATGGGAAAGAAAGGTGATTTAAGCAATTTTGAGCGTGGCATGGTTGTTGGTGCCAGACGGGCCGGTCTGAGTATTTCACAATCTGCTCAGTTACTGGGATTTTCACGCACAACCATTTCTAGCGTTTACAAAGAATGGTGTGAAAAGGGAAAAACATCCAGTATGCGGCAGTCCTGTGGGCGAAAATGCCTTGTTGATGCTAGAGGTCAGAGGAGAATGGGCCGACTGATTCAAGCTGATAGAAGAGCAACTTTGACTGAAATAACCACTCGTTACAACCGAGGTATGCAGCAAAGCATTTGTGAAGCCACAACACGCACAACCTTGAGGCGGATGGGCTACAACAGCAGAAGACCCCACCGGATACCACTCATCTCCACTACAAATAGGAAAAAGAGGCTACAATTTGCACAAGCTCACCAAAATTGGACAGTTGAAGACTGGAAAAATGTTGCCTGGTCTGATGAGTCTCGATTTCTGTTGAGACATTCAGATGGTAGAGTAAGAATTTGGCGTAAACAGAATGAGAACATAGATCCATCATGCCTCGTTACCACTGTGCAGGCTGGTGGTGGTGGTGTAATGGTGTGGGGGATGTTTTCTTGGCACACTTTAGGCCCCTTAGTGCCAATTGGGCGTCGTTTAAATGCCACGGCCTACCTGAGCATTGTTTCTGACCATGTCCATCCCTTTATGACCACCATGTACCCATCCTCTGATGGCTACTTCCAGCAGGATAATGCACCATGTCACAAAGCTCGAATCATTTCAAATTGGTTTCTTGAACATGACAATGAGTTCACTGTACTAAAATGGCCCCCACAGTCACCAGATCTCAACCCAATAGAGCATCTTTGGGATGTGGTGGAACGGGAGCTTCGTGCCCTGGATGTGCATCCCACAAATCTCCATCAACTGCAAGATGCTATCCTATCAATATGGGCCAACATTTCTAAAGAATGCTTTCAGCACCTTGTTGAATCAATGCCACGTAGAATTAAGGCAGTTCTGAAGGCGAAAGGGGGTCAAACACAGTATTAGTATGGTGTTCCTAATAATCCTTGTATGTTGATTTCCTGTAAAATTAGAAATGCTTTGGCAATACATTGTAACAATTGTCATGCCAATGAATTGAATTGAATTGAATTGAGAGAGAGAGAGAGAGAGAGAGAGTAAACCTGAAAACCGTGACACTGCAGGGTAAACGCATCTGGATAGAGACTTGATTTTTGTCAACAAGATTCTACCAAAGATAGAAATATCTTTGCATCCATCTATCCAATCTGGTCTTACATTCAGCTATTCTGTTAGATATATTTAATGTTTCACTTAATTCTTTATCTTTGGTAATTATAATCCCAAGATATTTGATCCTAGATTTAATTGGTACACCGCAAATGGCTGTAAAATGAGATTCTTTTAGGGTCATTATTTCACATTTATTCAAATCAAGACACAAGCCCGAGGCCTTGGAAAAGTTATTAATAAGTTTCTAAATTAAGAGATTTAGATACTTGATCAGTGTTTTTTAGAAATAAGGCTGTGTCATCAGTCAATTGACTAATCACTATGGAGTCAATAAAAAACCTTCAATTACTCAATGTCTGAGTGTTTAATTGCGAGAGCAAGCTGAATAAATAAAAAGTAAGGGCGAAACGGGACATCCTTGTTTAATCCCACGGTTTATATTAAAGCGTTGTATTGTATCCCGATATAAATTACTAATTAAACCTATAAAATGTTCCCCAAAACCATAAAGCTCCAAAGCAGTAAAAATAAAGTTGTGTTTGACTGTATCGAACGCTTTGTAAAAAGGAAAAACATAATTCCGTCGTCATTAATATTGTCCCTATAGTCAATCAGATCTTGGACCAGACGTAAATTATTGTGAATCGATCTACCCCTCATAAACCCTGACTGCATATTACTTATAATCAGAGATAATCCGTTTTTTAGACGATTTGAATAAATGTGTGCTAACAATTTATAATCATTAATTAACAGTGTGATGGGCTGCAAGTTGTCTAAAATCTTAGGATCTTTGCCCAGCTTGGGAATGAGAATTATAACCCCTTGCTTCATAGTATGAGAAAGTGATGAACATTCTATAACTTCTGTCAAAGCCCTAAATAAAAGAAACTTTAAGGAATCCCACTTTTTTTTTTTAATTGTCCGTTAAACCGTCAGAGCCAGGGGATTTGTCAGAAGACAAAGACTGTATAGCCTTCTCTAAATCATGTAGAGAAAACTTTGCATCACATATCTCCTTAAAATCCACACTAATTTGGGGAACGAATGGTCTAATACTATCAAAAAAGGCATCTGCATTCATTTTAGAAAAAAATTACTTGTACAAATTACTATAAAAAAGAAAAATGTTTTGAGCAATATCTTTAGCATTGGATGACTCGCTACCATCAACAATTAAAGATCGTATATTATTTTTCTCCTGTCTGCTCTTTTCCAACCTACAGAAGTACGCAGAATTTCTCTCCCCTTCCTCTATCCATTTAGCCCTTGACCGAATGTAAGCTCCCTTCGCCTTTTGTTTGGATTGTGATAGTAAAAGTTTTGTTCTGCCCGATTCATCCAATTGTCTATCATTACAGCATTCACTTATCTCTCTAACAAGATTAATTTCTTCTAAGTGAGAAGATTTTTTCATCTGTTTACCAAAAGAGATAGAAAAACTATGAACTCTAAATTTCAGATATTCCCATTTACTTATATTTGGGAACCATCTTCACTAACTTCTGCAATAATGGTTTGAATTCCTTGACAAAAAGTTTCCGAATTAAGAAGGTTGCCGTTAAATTTTCAATCAACTGTAAGGACACATATAAGCCAGTGACCGTTTGCGTCAGCTTTGTGTACAACTACTTTCCCAGGGCAATTATGAAACAAAAGAGCAACTCCTGCCGAATGATTCGTTTTCATAAAATTTTGTCCCCCCACTGATTAGTCCAAGAATGCTTTCAGCACCTTGTTGAATCAATGCCACGTAGAATTAAGGCAGTTCTGAAGGTGAAAGGGGGACAAACACAGTATTAGTATGGTGTTCCTAATAATCCTTTAGGTGAGTGTATACCTTGCAGTGTGATTACCTGGCCCACAAAATTAACAAAACTGGGAAAACAAATACAAATACAAATGAGAGCATAATACTTATACATATTAACAACTGCAAAACCACCTTTCGATTCTGCCCCGCTTCCTTTTTTCCCACTCGATGCACCGAGTCCACGATATTCTCCAATTTTGTGGACCATTGTGGATTAATCTTCGCCATAATCCCAAATACCTCGTCCCGTGTTCTTTCTTCAGGTTTCTCTTTTATGCAGCGGAGTTTGAGATTCCAGCGTCGTTTATAACGTTCCTGTTCCTGTACCCGCTCCTTCAGCTCCACATTTTCCTTCACAAACTTGGACACTTCTTTTCCAATGTTACCGGACGTTGATTTACAGTCCTTGATTTCCTTTGCATTGTATTCAACACATTTTGACAGTTCTGTGATCATTACCGTGTTCTGTTTTAGTTGCATCCCGAAACACTCCATCATGGCTTCAGATTGTTTAGCGCTTCGAGGATGCCGTCGTTAGAAACCTCAGGATGATCGTCGCCTTTTGCTCTTTTTTGAGGCACGGGAATTTTAATGGGTGTAGACTCCATCGGTCTTCTTACAATCACTCACTGACTGAGTTTCCATCAGTACTTCCTTGTCAGAGGCTGCATAGTCATGAGACATTAATGGGCCTACACCAAAGGAAGCATCTCCTGCTGAAGCTTTCGTCTCGGCATGTTTTAAAGTCACGCTAAATCAATTAAAATATGTAGATATACTCCTTTCTTACTCTTTCAGCGGTCATAGAACTAAGAAAAACAAATAAGAAGGACTGAAATTTTGGGACTGATGATCTGAGTCACAGAAAAGTGCATGTGCTCAGTACGCCGTCACCCCTGTGTAGCTAACTAATGTTAACAAAGAAACCTTAGGCCTACTGTAAAGTGTTACCAACCAAACGAATGAACTAAGACAAATGAAATGCCATTTCATTAGTCTTTTATGAATAAAAAGTCATAATTATTAGATAAAAGCTCTCATCTATGAAATAGTCAAAATTATGGTTTCCAAACATAAGCCAAACTCTCTGCGTGAGATTTTCCATATGGATGAGGGCGACGAGAAAGGTAGCATGTGGACATTGCTGCCGTCTGGTGGAGAATATAGGAAACGCCCATTTGTTTGTGAGAAAGAGACGTCCAGCCTCTTCATCCTTTATTCAAATATTATTTAAAATTTGTTAACAATTTGGTAATCAGATTACGTATACGTAACAAAATAGTTGTGCTTGGAGTTATTTGTTTTATTTGTGATAATGCAATAAAACATGCCAAATTGTGCGAAATTTTTGTCAAGGCTGTCAAAGACATAACACATTCAAAAACTAATAAGAGGGGATATTAATAATGTAGTAAATGTAGTTTCTCTGTTTACTGTTTTTATACTATATTTTATATTTATTTTATATTTTTTACTTTATTGAATTAAGCTAAATTTGTCATTATTCCTCTCACATAATTAATAAAAATATAACATAAATATACATTTATAGTATATGCAAAAATCATCTCAGCATTATTAAAAGGTGTTCAAACGCAATGTGAAATTACTTATGAAAGAGACATAAGAAACCTTTGAACATAAATCTAATTTTTCTCAAAAAACAAAACAAGAGCAAATCATTTGAAGTTTTGTGTATTTTATGAGCTTGTCACTATGATGACAATGCGTTTGGAAACGCTTCAAAGAGACGAGCGTGGCGTTTTATTGTGTGGACTTGTTCTCTGGAGATGCTGGTCAGGGTTGTTAAAACAATAAGGTTCAAATTAAAATGTGCCCAATTCATGGATGAACTTGCCAAGACATCATGTGGGAACAAGCTTAGTTTCCATTTGCTCTAATTTGAAGTTAAAAAGGAATAAAAAAGATGAGGGTGGGGGTTTGTGTGTGGGTGAGAGAGGTGGAAGAATAAATAAAAAGATGCAGGAACATAATCATGTCAGCCATGCAATCTGAAGTCATTTCCTGACACACTGCTAATATGGTTTAATCTATGTTGTCTCTAAAAGCACAGAGAGTGCTCTGTTTCTCTCTCTCTTTCTCTTTCAGAGGTACAATATGCAAGGTGTTATCTGAAATATTGGGAACACAGGGATAGTCCACCTAAAAATGAACATCTGATATCATTTATCATGCTGTTCCAAACCTGTATGACATTCTACGGTGAAACACAACACACTGTAAACCCTAACACTCAAAATAATTAACTGGTTTTAGTAGAGCCAACTCAAATTAAGCAAATTAACTTTCAGTGTTGGGGGTAACGCATAATCAGATTACTTTTCCAAGTAATTAAGTTTACAACAAAATATATATTTAAGTTACTTTTTCAAATAAGTAATGCAAGTTACTTTGTTTTTCCATTTAATGACTGGCAGCTCTCTTGTTCCAATGTTGAGAAAAATCAGGAGTAAGTGCAGAGGCATTTTGTGTATAAACATGATGGTAAATTCTAGAGCATGCATTTACTAATCTCAAACGCGCAAAAAAGATTCAGTATTCCTCAAAATAAATAAAATAAGTTAAATGCAACATCAGAATACTATGCAAACCTCCAAGAATTAAATGCATAATAATTTAATGCATTTAATCTCACTTTATTGACCACTGTACTTGCTGCTGACCTTCGATGATTCAGTAAAACCTAAAAAGTGTTAAACTTTATTCTTTTGCATCCTATTTCTCTGCAGTCCAGAATGGCAACACAGCTGAAAGGTTTGTTTGAGCTGCGCCCTCTACTGTACACACATGAATTTGCATTTCCTTCAGATTTATTATTTAAATTTTGGTGTGAAAGGGCCTTTACATTTGCCCAAAGATAGATATTTTTTGTTATAAAAAAAAAAAAGCCCAGCCCAGGTGAGAAAAAGTAATGCTTTAATAACGTAACGCATTTCCTTAAAAAAGTAACTAAATAACGCAATTAGTTACTTTTTAAGGGAGTTACACGATATTGCAATGCATTACTTTTTAAAGTAACTTTCCCCAAAACCTTTAACTTTTATGAGTATTTAGAACTTTATTTTTCTTTTGAATTCACAAAACTGACAAATTTTAAGTAATCTGATTTGTTTCATTGTTTTGCGTTTTATGAACATGTTTCTTTTAATTTTGACAAACTTAAATTTAACTGAAACTGCATCCGGGCTGGGATTTCTATTTCCCAGCATGCTTTGCCATGACACTCAAAATGGAGAGTAAATGCTAAAATTAAGTGTTATATAATGTTTGTTTTTTTTGTTGTTTTTTTTGGTGAAAGATTATAATGTTAAGTGGGATATTTAGTAGTGTTTATTGTTTTGCTATGCTAGTTTAGAAGGGTTTCTGTTATGTTGGGCTGGGTTGAGGGGAGCATGAGTTTAGTTTAAGAACAGATATACAGTATGTTAAATGTTTTATATTGCTGTACTCATTCAGTAAGTGCTATGCTATGCTAATGCTATCAAAGCATTAGCTGTGTCCCAAATAACGCACTATACACTTATACACTATGCACTCAACCGTTAGTGTATGAATTTAGTATTGTCCCAAACTGGAAATTTAAACAATTTCCGTCGAGGGCAAGTGAAAAATAAATTTCTTCTGTTTATTATTTATGTCAGTGGTACCCATCATGACCAACATGACCGCAGTTACCATCAGGAGGTGGCGTAACTGTCTCCGCTGGAGAATGTTGATTGCGCAATCCAAAATCACTATAGTAAGTTGTAGTTAAGGCTATTAAAATTATTATTATATTAAAAGAATCTGAAGCAAGAAGCTATAAGTTATATAAATAGCCTCAGCTTGCTTGCGACGATAAGGCTGGTAAATAACAAAGCTTTACAGACAATCTATGCCATTGTAATGGTGATTTTTTAAAATAAACCACATAAAATAGAATAATTAAAAAAATCGACTTACATTTATAAGATGTATTGTCCAACGGAACGCCGTCAGTCATCTTGAAGTGAATAAATAGTTTATCCAGCTATGTGTTCGCGCTCTTTTAGCCACACCCCTCCGCTACGTAATCAAAGCTGCTTTAAATGCACTTTTCTTTTTAGAATTTTCAGTCTGAACGCGCTACTCGCACTATTTATACTACAAAATGGCGTAGAATAGTGTACAAGTACGCGATTTGGGACACAGCTATTGTGTTACCAATCAGCTAGGTAACATTGATTGAATTAGCTAGTTAAAGCTAGCCAAGTTTCCACTACTAAAAATATTTAAGTTGATAATTATAATTTAAATGTATGAATTACTCAAAAATTAAGCAAGTTCTGCTTACTTAAACTTTACATTTCTTAACTTAAAACATTTTATGCAACCGACTGCCTCAATTTTTTTGAGTTTTGCCAACTTATTTGGGTTTACAGTGCAAAAGATATTTTGAAAAAATAATTAAAGTGTGTGTGTGTGTGTCTATACAATGAAATTCAGTGGGGTTGAGTGTTATTTGATTATTATTATTGTTCATTATTGTATAGGCAAAAACGGTTGACGAATTCTTCAAATATGTTCTTTTTTTGAGTAAAACATATAAATACATTATATATACACTCAATAAAATGTAAGCCTTTTTTTTTTTAAAGGAACACGCCGACATTTTGGGACTTTAGCTTATTCACCGTATCCCCCAGAGTTAGATAAGTCCATACATACCATTTTTATCTCCGTGCATGCCATAACTCTGTCTGATGCACCCACCGCTAGCCTAGCTTAGCACAAAGACTGGAGGTAAATGGCTCCAGCTAGCCTACTGCTCAATAAGGGACAAAATAACGCCAACATTTTCCTATTTACATGTTGTGATGTGTATAGTTACATTGTGTACTAAGACCAACGGAAAATTCAAAGTTGCAATTTTCTAGACTGATATGGCTAGGAACTATACTCTCATTCCTGTGTAATAATCAGGGAACTTTGCTGCCGCACCATGGTCCCCAGCACGCTCTCTGTGTAAGCAGGTCTAGAAAATTGCAACTTTTCATTTTCCATCGGTCTTAGTACACGATGTAACTATACACATCACAACATGTAAATAGGAAAATGTTGGCATTATTTTGTCACTTATTGAGCAGTAGGCTAGCTGGAGCCGTTTACCTCCAGTCTTTGTGCTAAGCTAGACAGAGTTATGGCACGCACGGAGATGAGAATGGTTTTGAGAATTTTTTTACTTCATTGAATCACTAAATGAATAAATGTATATGATGATGAAGATGTGGATGAAGAATGAGTCTCTCACTCTTTCTTCTTTCTTCTCCTCTTTAAAGTTCTCAAGCACTTGCACTTTCATGTAGATCATTATAACATGAAAACATGTTGGTCACAGAAAGAAAAATGATCACAAAATCTTTGTCTTTGATCCACACAAACTCTTTCTTCTCTCTATTTCTCTCTGGGTTTGTTTGAAGTTCTGCCCTAAGCGTGCAGATCGAGTCTGTGATCCTTTACAGTAACTTTGAGTAATCAACATTTCAAGGCACCCTTCCCCAAGCTCTATTTCTTTAGTGTCTTGGCTGTACCATAAAATAGACTTTCTCTGACATTTTAAAGTTTTTCGCTCTGAGACCAAAGCCTGTTGTTTAATACAGTGATTTGATTCTAAAGTGCACTTTATGGACTTACATAATCATATTTTTAACTGGATGTTTACATTATTCTGAAGAAAAAAGTCAGGGCTACTATTGTGCTACTATTGGGTGTTGTATGTGGTTGCCAGGGGCGTAGCTATGCACTTGTGTTTTTCTAACATGTTGCTATGTGGTTTCTTTGGTGTTGATAGGATTTCCTGGATAGTTGCTAGGTGGTTGCTTACTAGCCCTTATAGTAGAATGTAGAAAAGTAGAAAGCACTACTAATGTTAAAGTCACCATGAAATCAAAATAGGCAATTCTTTCTTTTTGTTCTTTTTTTTTTTTTTACAGAATGTTGCATTGTTTATTATAAATGATTTACGAGTGCACATCATTATTTTTTTTCATTAATATGTTCGACATCTGTCGTTTTCATGACGTGTATCCTCTACAACTGAATGCAAACGGGCATTCAGATCTGCCTAAATATAGATAGCAACGCCCAACTTCCTACGATCCAATCAATTCCCAGGGACAAAATCTAGTCCTGCCCAACATTTTTTTTTTGCTCCTTCCAGAAGCTCTTTAACTCGGCTATACACTGATCAGGCATAACATTATGACCACTGACAGGTGAAGTGAATAACACCTATCTCTTCACCTGTTAGTGGGTGGGATATATTAGGCAGAAAGTGAACATTTTGTCCTCAAAGTTGATGTGTTAGAAGCAGGAAAAATGGGCAAGGATTTGAGTGAGTTTGACAAGGGCCAAATTGTGATGCCTAGACGACTGGGTCAGAGCATCTCCAAAACTGCAGCTCTTGTGGGGTGTTCACGATCTGCCGTTGTCAGTATCTATCAAAAGTGATCTGTGTGTCATCGGCATAAAAAAGTGTGCAAAGCTTTCCAAGTGTGAATAAATAAAGACAAAAAATTAAGGGTCCTAAAATTAAGCCCTGAGGGATGCCAGTAGAAACTTGTCCGATATTAGACCTATATTCCCCTCAACAAAGTTTCTGCATCTGTTCAAATAAGATCTTACTGGTGCCAGAAATAGCAAAAACAGTTTCAAGGCAATTAAGTAAAAGATTATGATCCACAGTGTCAAATGCGGCAATCATATCTAAGAGAATAAGAATAGTAGGAGATCCAGTATCAGAAGCCAAAAGTAAGTCATTAGTCATTTTAACCAGGGCCGTTTCAGGTAAAATAGAATTGGGTGTTGCACTTTAAACCCACAAATACAACTAATTCAATGTATTTACATCATTTGTTATGATGCTTATATTGCAAATTCATCATGATCATTATTGATACACAGAGTCATGTACTTGTACATTAATTTTTTCTTCTGAATGTGGGAGAGACAATGAAACATTAAAATAATATAATTAATACACACATCATGAAGAGAACATATGTCGTTTCGAGGGGGGATGTAATACATTTTAAAATAAAAATTGTTATGTTTAATAATGATAATTTTTCACCCAAATTAGTTTTGAAGGATCTAAGGATTCTCAGTAATTTGATTTTCAATAAGTTGTGATTATTTTATGATTATTTGAATTCCTTTTCTATGCAAAGCACTTTGAATTACCATTGTGTATGAAATGTGCTATATTGCCTTGTGTGTTTTACTTCAAGGAAGCAACCACACGTCTGCGTCTTTTTTTTATTGTTTTTTTTTTAATTCAATTTAATCATGTAATCATTTATAATCATTAGTCGTTTATGTAGTTGTCATTTGGTTTATCATTTATTCATTTATTCTTATATTTATTATTTGATTTATATAATTTATCATTTAAGCATTTATTCATCAATTTAATAATATTATATTATTTTTTGTCATTTTATGGTTTTATATTTTAAATTACTTGTAATTTTACTTATTTCCTTGCTCTTGCAATGCTTGCTATTGTTGTTTCATTTTATGATTGTGTGGTTTCTAGAGATGTTTGTCTTCATATGAGGTCTTCAATATTTCTCTTTATGAATAAGAGATATGAGGTTTTAACGTCACAGGACGATGTTGTGAAGCAGCAATTTTCCATTGTTTTTGCATTGGCATAATAACACTTGTTGGATTAGTCAGATGAAGTCTGAGCATTGAAACATACGCAACTAAGATTATCTAATAAACTCTGCTCATCTCCTGCTTCTACTCTTCCTTGGCTTTCTCAGTCAAACTCTACGTTTTGAGTACCAGACAAGACTTGCTGTTGACAGGTTTTGGACACCAGACAAAACGGATATCTTTTGACTGGATCCGGCGTCTGAGTTGGATCTGATATTTCTGACGTGGAGATCCATCCAATCTACCCCACTGTATAAAATAACTCCCACTGTGAAAGGTTTATCCCCTGGATTATTTGTGTATTATTGAAACTTGGACAAAGTCCTGCTATTCATAGATAAAATATATGCAATAGAACATATACTAAACAGAGCATCTATACACATTCCCGTATTTAAAACATAATTGTGTGGTGCAGTATTACAGAGCAACTGTGTGACTGTTCAAAGCTCTTGTCCTGTGAGAGTTTTATCTGAGAGGAGGGGCCAAAGATCAAAGCAGAGTGATTTTCAACACACACACACACACACTCGCTCTCTCTTCTTCCTACATTTTCTCATCTTTCTCTCCAGCACAATGCCAGTTGGGTTACTAAAAATACCAGAGAAGCCATTTTGCATGTGAGCAATCCTCACAATGCTCTGGGAACCGTGCTCATAAATCAGACGTCCCCATGGTGAATCATGCCTTTGATGGGGCCCTGCTGACGTTATCCTCTAATGAAGAAAAGAGACGATAAGGAGGCCCTAATTTTGTGTCTGTAACTCACAACACTGGAGTGTATTATTACATAAAGCAATTAAGAGGCCCTCGACACCCACAGAGGGAAATGTTTTCTCCCACTGACTCCAGGAGATAGGGAGGATGTTAAAATCGGCCGATGTTGTATGTGTAAGATGATGTCAGCGCTTTGTGTTTTGATTCGCCAATAAACCTTGTTAAAAGTCACTAATGGTAAATTTGAAGTGTTGACTCAAGAAGTGTCTCAAGAAGTGTTGACAGAATAAGTTGGTTTTATCAATGAAATTAATTTGTGCTGACCATTTCAATTGCTTTTAAACATCTGCCTCACAACACACACACACATTTCCAAGAGGGTGTATAGCAAAACCTCACTCACACATGGCTTTAGTTAGATCCACAGGTGATCAGCCTGTGGCATCCAGAATAAAACATGTTGTTTGTCACAAACACCACCAGAGGGCAGAGTTGAATTGAATTAACTGCATGAGGGGCCTTTCAGAACCACTTTCATCCTCTCTCTTTCTCTTTCATACATGCAACAAACAAACAATTACAAATGGAGAAGTGCTGTAATTGTTTGTGGTTTGTATGGTGTATACACCTTTATGAACCAAAAAACAATTACAGCATTTTTCCATTTGTAATTGTTTGTGCACATCATTTCAGCTTTTTTCTAGGTTTCTTGATCTTCATAAGCCATAACATTACACAGATTTTTATTTTTTGCTAATTGACACATTTACTGACTTGGAAGCTTTTACCCTGTCTGAATCTTATGTTTGCTATTTCACATGCAATGTATAGATGAAAATTAATAATACAACTATGAATTATTACATTTAAATCTATGATGATCGAAACAAAAAGTTAAATAATCATAAACCATTTCAACATTTATTGTGTGAAAATGATTTTTTTTTTTCAAAAGTGACTACAACTATTTTCACAACTAATAATAAAAAAACTTGGTCCTGTGATGCATGTACACTATTCAGCAAGAATGCTGATCAAAAGTGAGAGTAAAACTTGCGAAAGTTTAAAATAAAAAATGCTACTCTAAAAGAAACTTTCTATTAATCTAAGAATCCTGAAAAAAAAATTAAACAGCAAGACAATGCAATAAATGTTTTTTGAGCAGCAAATTAGCATATTAGAATGATTTCTGAAGGATCATGTGACACTGGATTAATGATGCTGAAAATTCAGATTTGCCGTTACAGTTATAAATTATAGTAAAATATATTAAAATATGTAAATTGTAATAATATTTTACAATATTACTGTTTTACTGTATTGATAACACTTTACAATAAGGTTTCATTTGTTAACATTAGTTAATGTATTAACTAACATGAGCAATACATTTATTACTGTATTTGTTCATCTTTGTTAACGTTAGTTAATAAAAATACAGCTGTTCATGGTTTGTTCATGTTACTTCACAGTAAATTAACTAATGTTAACAAGATTTTAATAAAGTATTAGTAAGTGTTGAAATTAACAAAGATAAATAAATGTTTTATAAGTGCAGTTCATTATTAGTTTGTTAACTAATGAACCTTATTGTAAAGTGTTACCACTGTATTTTTACTGTTTTAACTTTTTACAAAAATATAAAAGATCTTGTCGACACCCCAATCTTTTGAATGGTAGTGTATGTACACTGGGTTGGACATTGTTAGAAGACAAAGTAATGCAACTGTTTGCACTGTGAGTGTGAAAAGTGTGTTATATGAGAGTTTACTGTGCAAAAGTTCTTGTAAAGAAGTGCCCAAAGCTGAAAAAATACTCTTTACTCTAGTTTGATGAAAATTCTGAGCTACAGTCTGAGTAAAGTGATAAACGTAATTGTATCTTTTGACCTGAGACACACGGAAACAAGCTTAAATCTTAAATGTATGCTCAGTCACATGACCTACATGATTCCTTCCAGCTTTTCTTCTTCTTTGTTTTAAGTAATCATCTGTATTTTGCTTTCATTTCTGACAGCAAGCACACAACTCTTTTTGCCCAGAACAATAGCAATATTCTGCTTATCAGAGGATTTTTAGCTGTTTATATTTCTCTCTCGGGACATGAATCAATGAAAACAGAAGAGGTTCTTTGTTTATCAACCCTTCAGAGCCTGCATACAATTTCACATGGAAATGACACTGGGGGAGATAGTAAACATGCCATTTTTATGATTGTTTAACATTACAGCCACTTAAATGCTCAACTGAGGCAACTATTGTTCAACTTATGGCACCTTTGGCACTTTTCACTCAGTCATTATTCTCTTGTCTTGTCTCCTAACAGATAGAACAGTCTGTTCACAGATGCTGATACTCCCACCCCGGCCACAAAAATGAGATTCTAAGCGCTTCTTTGACTAAAATGATGCAATGTTATTATGATGAACATGTGACTTTGCATGCAAACTATGAAGCTTGAAAGGACCAGCGAGTGAAAAGAGAAAACTATAGGACGCCAATTTTCCTCATATGCAGAGTTTTATAGATCACAGCTGAGGGTCTTCTTCAAAAACAGATGGAGTGCCGTTCTCCTCCTCGTCCTCGTGATCATTAGCGTACAGCTTCAATGACATCATCAGCTTTGAGTCGATCTGTAAATAATTGTCATGCTGTAGGCAAACCAGCCTTTTTAGCATTCTGCAAGCTCTTTTGGGTTTTCCTGTGTTGAATCAGAACATATGTTGGCCATTTTGTGATCCGTTGTTTCTTCCTGATTCCTGACCTTGAGGAGCCGTGCAGTTGGTTTTCATAAAGCGAGTGTCTTCAAAAAGCCTTTTGAATATCTTGGGGTATTATTGCATGCAAATTCATAATCTGATTGTCTGAATAATGTTTACATTGGTTGAGCAAACAGTACAATTCAATAAAGTCAAACTTTGACTTGACAAAAACAAAAATGTAGAATAAACATGAATTATTTATCAGAGTGGTATAGAAATGTGTGTCTGTGTATGTGTTTGATAATATAATGTCTTTGGGTCTTTATTTGTATGCCCCTCCGAATATTAAATGCAACTTTTTACTACTTCCCAAGCCGAGTAAGTTATTTAGCAACATAAAGAGGCTTAAACATGATTACATATACATTATTTGCAAAAACAAATTCCAGTGTTTTATTTTTTTCTTGTTAAATGGTCATCTTGCCAAAGTTTACTTTCAAAATGCACACTTAACCAAGGCATGCTCTGTAAAATAAACAGATTTTCAATGTACACTTGAGCTGAAATGCGTCCAGTCGAAAGTGATTACAAACGAGGGCACTTTGCTGTCAGTCCAAGGTCAAATCTTTGAATACTTCAAAGCTTCTTTTATTTTTGAAGTGTTGCAGCATAACTGAACGCATAGGGTCTTTGATTTTGTCGTATTCCTCATGTGAATCAAAGGCGAGATCAAACCCTTTAACTTGTTTTAATGTATAGGGTATTTTTGCTAATCAAAAAGTACTGCACAGAAAAAAAAGAAACCTTAACCCTCATTTTCTGTTGAGATTGACTTGTCTTATTGGTTTTCTAGAGATCCCAATGCTTATTGTAAAAATACTAATAATAGTAGGGGAGACCGGGTATGGTTGTAACACTTTTTTCTTCAGCACCTAAAACTACCCTTTTTTTAGCTACACATCTGAAACTTTTAGGCAAAGTACCCACATTTGTCTACTACAAATGGCAACAATTTAAATTTCTTCAACTATATCACAAACTTTGTGAGATGATGACAAATACAAATTGGTCCTTTGTTACAACTACTGGGGTAGGTTGTAACACATACTGGGGTAAGTTGTAACAGGTAGACAAAATGCAAAAAAACTAAGGGTACTCCAAGTGATATGCCACAACAACAGTTTTATTTTAAATGAATGGCTGCAACAATAAAATATATGTGAATATAGCGTGTGTATGTGCATATTGTGTGTGTGTGTTTGTGCGTTTGTCTGTACGTGCACATTCACATGGGTGTGTGTGTATGTGAGTGTGTGAGCGAGAGCAAATTAACATAAACATAGGCATTCTGTAGAATTATTAAAATCACAAAAATTTTCTTAGTTGTATGTAAGTGGATGGTTGTTTCAAAACACGTGTTACAACCTACCCCGCCAGTGTCACCCAATGTTTAGCTAGCTGTATTAGCATGGTGCTTTGAAATTAGCAGGAGGTTGATACACCATTCTTTACTAGAGAAACTACACTTTGACCTGATATAACTCATACAACATTATCTACAACGGTAGAAGTACTAAAAAAAATATTATCTTGTTATTTTTTTTTTTACTTTCTTATCTCAGAATTACATTTTCTGCTGTAGCTTCAGGAGAGATAGCAACACAGACTGGAAAACCTCCATGTGGGATCATAAAGGAAGCCAGAGGAAACTGAAACTGTCATATGCTACTGTCACAGTGCATTATGGGTATCCTCTAACCGTTGAGTGGTTATATTCTCGTTTTTGCGATGCATTGAGGGACTGAATGAGTGCACTCGATAACTTCCACTATGGTTTCGGACGCCACTACAAATGTCTGTCCCCTTAACCCTTAAATGCATGAATGTTTCGTCAATCATTATTACATAATCGGGTCTTTAGTGACCCGGATCTATATCTAACACAGATGGATCTCTACCTGTCGTGACAATATACAACTCTTCTGATATTAGAGTAACAGTTACAGAAGAATAAAATAAAGCAAATTTTGTTACCTTTTGGAGCTTGGAAGGGTTCAGTTTGAGCAAATGTTTCACTGTCCTTGTAATTCCCAATCTCAAACATATTCTCAAAACTATCATTTTCAACATCTTCAAAATCAATATTTTGATCGCTGACAGTTTCTTCACCGGATCCACCATCGAGTGACAGTGACACTAATATTTGATTGCGGTCAGTACTTGCTCTGTAGTAAATCACTGAGCCATTTCAAGTTTGGCTGATGATACTTCCTATTCTTTTGTTTTCTGCGGTAACTATGAGTGAAACATCACTTCATCATTGTGTATCAGACATCGCCACCTTTAGGAATAAAGGTAAATTGCACTTATTTAGTAATCAAAGATTCAATTACTGTTGTGCAGAAAAAGTACATTTACACTGTTACACAAAAAAATTACAGGCATTCATTTATAATTGTATTTTTTTATTTGTTATATTGTTTATAATGAATTTATTGAGGAATACAAAGATGGTTGACGTCTAACTTTAAAAAATGAATGAGGAGGAAGGTAATGAATGACGTCCCGAGTCACTAAAGACCCGAGGTATGCATTTAATGGTTAAATAGTGCTATATTTAATGGTATAGAGGGCGATTTCTGACACAGGCCTATAGACTTTAAATTCATCATAAAATGGAAGTTGCAATAGTCTTTTTATCCCTATTGTGATGCATATTCGAGTGAAATGGCTTCTTAAACAAGAAAAAATGTAGGGCGGGACTTGATTTTGTCCATCGGGAATTGATTGGATCATTGTAGTTTGTTATTGCTGTCATGTGAGTGACAGGTTGTCCCACCCTCATGCCAGTAAACATGTCATCAGAGAAGAGATGTCACTGCAAAGTGAGGGGAAGTTTTTCTTTTTCACTTATGCTCTTCATATATGATTATCTTTACTTCTTGCTTGAATTTACATACAAATGTTTTTTTTTTTTTTTTTTTTTTAATACTTCTTAATGTTCTCCTAAAGGTATTTGTACATTTTCATGTTTTTGAATAAATAAAAAAAAATGAGGGGAAGTTATTTTGATTAAAGATTACTAAAGGACATGAATTAAAAAAAAAAAATGATGTGCATGGATAAATAATTTATAAGAAATACTGAAATATTCTACAAAAAAATAAGAAGTGTCAATTTTAATTACATGGTGACTTTGAAAGTGTTTTAAAACTAATAGCTAGGCCTACATATATACAGCGTGTAAGTCCACTCACTATAGAGAACAGTACAATTAACGCTTAATAATTTTGAGAAGGTTTAGTTATTTTTAAGGTAGTCCACCCAAAGTTCAACAAGTTCCCTCACAGTCGGATAGCCTAATTACAACTAAGGGAAACGTTTACCAATCTTCCAGCAAAAGTAATAAAACGGTTTTGTGACTATAATGTAGGCTATACAAAAGGACAATCCCAGCAATTAACTTTGAAGTTATTACTTCACATGCACATTTCTGCGTATGAATCATCCAAACAGTGACGCTCCTCCTTAACGATTCAATGCGTAGAGGAGCAGGGGAGTGGAATTGACGTTAGCGAATCGGTTGTTTTGAACGAGTCTTTTAAAAAGAACGAATCCTTCTTTTTCACTTCGATGTAACTCGTATTTTAGTTTGCTAAAGATGCTCCCTTTTGAAACATATGTCTTTTGTTCATAATAAGAATTATGAATGTGTAAAAATGACCACACAACTACAATGAAGTAACGTTACCGAATTTTAGTTTTTAAGAAGCTTGACAAAAAGCTTTGCGCAGCAGCTGACACATAATTATATATCTGTTTAGTTGTCATTTATGGGAAAATGCTAATTGTCCTTAAATAGCTACTGTCATGGTGTCTCCTGATTGGTAGAGATGCAAATTAAAGAATGAGAAAAAGATAACTTGGCATTAAGCTAACAAAATATGTTCAGTTCTAACAACGTTTAGCTAACATTCCAATTAAGATATTAACGTTATTTTTAAATGTTCAAAACGTCAGGTTTTAAAAATGTTATACAAACGTTCCATTTTATCATTCTTCAAACATTATGTGAACGTTAATTTTGAATGTTCTCTGAAACAAGTAGAACATTTAAAAATGTTAAACGAACATCCAACTAAAACATTTCAGGAAAAAAACACGAACCACGTGTTTCAATAACGTTTTTTGTGCTAACAGATAACTTTAAACGAGCATTCTAATAATGACGTTACTTGAAGAATGTTTGTATAACTTAGCCATAGTTCTGAGAACGTTCTGTTAGCAATGAAATAACCTACAGGAGTTACTGAGTGAATCTTTTAAATGAGCTGATTCAAAAGAATTGGTTCACTTGGATGAATCAAAACCCCACCACTAGAATAGAGAGGGTCAGGAAGATCGGTGGGTGGGGTTAACCCTTTGTGGAAAAAAAAATTAAGGAATCACGTGTTCCCAGATCAAAGGAGATCCGCTTTGTACAGAGAGCGCGAGCAGCAGCCAGCGAGGCATACGCGAGCGCGCGAGCAATGCGATAGTCCGGGCAGCAATGGTGAAATAAACCACGACATTCTTTCCAAGGACAAACTTTTATTTTTAATGATCGCTTTTCTCATTTCGCACCATCCATTGCGGGTTTTTCTTTTTTTGTTGTCGTTTGTATTTTGGGAGGGAGCTCTCTCCTCTCAAATTTGATTCTGAATCAACACTTTTTTGAAGACCCTTGGAAATTATGTTCCGATCGGCGCCGATCCAACCGGCAAGATGATGATTTTACCGAGGAGTGGGTTCGGTCGTGGTGCTGATTCGGTGGTGTTGGTGTTGTTTTGGGTCTTGGGAAGCGTCGTAGCCAAGGATACTGCCTTTGTGGAAGTTGTGCTTTTTGAGTCGAGCCCAAATGGTGATTATACCACTTACACGACAGGTCTGCAAGGGCGCTTCTCCAGAGCCGGAGCCACTATCAGCGCAGAGGGCGAGATCGTGCAAGTACGTTTCCGTCTCTCTCAGTGCACTTGCATGGGAATTGTACACTCTAACAACTTCATTTCTGTGCGGTGCATTCGCTCTCCGCAACTTTGTTTTTCTCTTTCTTTTCAAGGGGGTGTGGGGTTGCACTTCACTACGTGAGGATGGTACAAGACCAGAGAACTATGCGGTCGCAAAATGGCCTCTTGTCTTGCAAAACATGAAAACGTACTTGCAAAAAAGTTACTTTTATGCAGAACTTGCATGGATGGTGTAGTATACTGCAGAAACGGACTAGGGACGTGCAGAAACAAACATGTTGTAAACTTTGTAGCGCAGATGACAGCAGTAAACATATGTCAAAGGTTATCAATTTTAATAACAGCATTTCCTAGATCTTTTGCAGTGCTAAAATGCCAAGTGTCAATGTTGACTCATAGTAACAGGATTCCCACAGTCAATGAAAACCTGGAAAGATAATAGAATTATAAACATAGTATTTCAAGGCTTTTAAAAAGTCATGAAATGTTCATGAGTATGAGCATACAAAGTCTTTAAAAGTTCCAGGACTCTCAGATAAGTTTTACTCATTTCCATAGTTAATATTATTATTATTGTAGCTTTGATTTCCTGTTGAAATCAGTGCATGTGTTTTAAGACCTTAATTAAGACTTTCAAGATTACCTGAGATTATTATTATTATTATTACTACATAATACTAATAATTATGATGGTGTGGTTTAAATATGTCCATGATGACACCTGTCATATAAATGTCCTTTGTTTGAAGTTCATTGAAGGCTATGTGAAATCTTCTCCATAATGCTGTCCAGATGACCGTTCTGCTTAAATAATATCCCCACAGGGACCTGTGCTATTTGATAAATTGTTTATGAACCATCACACCTCTGTGTGATTTATTTTTCATATTGCACGCAAGCGGTTTTGTGTTCTCTAGGGAAAGTTTTGCAATGCTTCTAAAGGGTACCCATTTTCATGATTTGTTGAAAGTTTGTAATTCTTTCCTCTCCTCTTGTGAAAACAGAGAACAGGCATCAAAGAGCGAGCCGTTATTGAATGCCACGCCAAGAGGAATAATCTGTCCCTTAAACACTTGCTTAGAGTTTAACACTGTTGGCAGAGGTGCACTGCGGGAAGTTATGTTGACTGTGCCCGTAATGTGAACACTGAAAGAAGATGCAATGATCTTCTGGCAGATCAAAGCGAATGCCTGATGCATGCAACACACTGTAAATGCTTTACCTTTTTGATTGATACAAAAAAAATCGTATTTTGAATGAAACTACAAAAGTATATACTCTAGCTGCATGCAATATCTTTCACAAGCTCCTACTATTTCTGTGCTTTCCTTTACATTCCTCCTTGTGGTTTTAGTGTAGAAAAATGAAAAATACAGGCTTTTTTACATCCAGGTCTACTGTGTCTGTCCCACATCATTCGCTACTATGTGTTTACAGTTGTGTACTTAGTAATGTTAGAATGTTCGCATGTATAGGATTAGTGAGTATCACATTCTTCAAAATGGCAAGTGGTGATCATCATTTTTCAGTGATGGCAGAGGAGACTGCTTTCTCTGTAGTGGGGTGAAATGAGAGATTTAGTGGTTTAGATATTTAGACTGGCCGTACATCCATTTAGCACGGGCCATTTGGCTCTATCTTTAAACCCTGCTGAGATGCCGGACCTCAGCTTTACGTTGAGAAGCCTTTGAGGTTTGCCATATTTTCAGACTTAGTTAAACATTGCTTTTATCACACAGGCCAAGTTAGGATTCCTGTTGGGATGTTGTTGGTGATATATTCCTGCTAACGGTGTAATCGTTGTGCGCACAATGTTTTAGATCTTTTCCTCTGCTGTTTGTTCTCTCTCATTTTCCGAAATGCTATGCCATGTATCATTCACGATTTTCTTCTTACAAGTGCCATAATTCCATGTCAACTCTTAGCAATGTCATAATTCCATGTGGCTCCAATGGTGTTGAGATGTGAGAGATGTTTTTGCTCTAATGGTAGTTTTGTTGTGAAGCTGATTGAATAGATCTGACCCAAATGTTTGATTTCTGACTTATGTTTGACGATATAGTTGCGTAATTCTCAGTCTTCAGGCCTATTCACACCAAGAACGATAACTATAATGATATCTATATTAGCGTCCACACCAGCAAACAGTATAGTTGTTTATTCTAAGTGCGTTGCAGGTTTGTCATCTGCCTTATTAAATGCTCGAGTTCTTTAAAGCAGGATGGATTCTGATTGGCTGTTTGTCAGCTGGAAAAAATCGTTCTTAAAGTGATTCCAGCAATTGTCATTTCTATGTGCTGTTATCGTTATAGTTGTGTTGACTCTGCTGTTGTTTTATATTTAGAACTATATCTTTATTATTATTATATAGTTATTGTCCTTGGTGCGAACGGGCCTTTAAGCTTGTTCTGCATTCTTGTTCAAACATTTTCTTGTTCCTATTCGTCCAAATTGCTTTTATGCTGTTGAAAGTTTTCCTGCAAACCACAGATGCTGGTCTCAATGCATTGGCTGTTTAATTATAAAGAAGGGTTGTTGTTGAGAATCCAATTAAGTTAATAAGTGAGGGTTTTGGCACTTTAAGAAAACTAGCCCTAAGCCCTGGTACATCCTTGTCAGTTTTCCCTTGAGTGAAAAGGAGAGCCTGGAGTACCATCAGGGCCAAAGCAAACAAATTAACTCAATTTGCTACATACTCTACCTTATGGGGCAGGAAGCAAAGTGACTTTTCTTGGCTAATACGCAAAACCAATGTTCTCCTTGGCTAGAACCTCAATTGCCTCAATTTTGTCTTCTCATAGCATGAAAATCAGTGTCTTTTTAAATAATTCTTACATACTGTAGTTGTGGCTTTTCTCTTGGAAAGGTCTTGCTGATGGTGTTTTGAATATAGTGTTACGTTTCTACAGCTAGTTCCATGGCCTTGTCTCCAGTAGAGGCTTGCTAGCTGCTGGTTGTTATACATTTATCTTAGGTATAGAATTGTTTTAGAACATGCTTAGTTGCATCCGCTGTTTGGACTGTGATGATTTTGGCAATCCTATAGCTGACATGGTGGTTATCAGTCTAATATACTGATGCATGACTTACTACTACATTTGATTGGCTGAAATATTGTTTTTGTAAAATTGGAAGGCTAATGATTGAAGGTTTTGTCACAAAGTTTAGGCCCCGATCATTATGCGCACATCATTGCACGTTCTAACAATAAAAGTCTGCTGAATGTTTTGATAGCTTTGTCCTTTTATACTCTTTTTGTAGTGACTTCCAACCAGGGCTTCTTGGGTTTTTTATTATGCCTTGTTATACCTTGATTTTTACCTCGTTAAACAGAACTTTCAAATGTGTTTTAAGGTTGTCAGAAGGTTAAAATAACTAACCATGAATAATCTTGTGATTTTTTTTTTTTTTTTTTTTTTTTTCTTTTTTTTTCTTTTTTTTTTTTCTTATTCTTTTTTTTCAGAGTTCCTTTTTAAGGAAAGAAAACGTGTGCATATTTTATAAAATTGTCTGTATTATACCTTTAACATTATATATGCATCTTGGTGAAAGCCTTTTGGTTTAAAAGTGACTAATAATATTGATTTGTAACACTAAATAGTATTCTGAATAATATAAGTTATAATAGGATATACTCAGTGCTCAGTGCAGTGGGCCGGTATGCACCGGTACGCAGTACTGGCACTTCTCTATTTTAATCAGTAGCGTACCCTCACTTTTTCTTGCGTACTGGCACTTCTCACATGTTGCCGGTACTCTGACCACACACAATGAAATCAGTCTATTAATTAATTGTATACACCGCGTGTACGAACTGAACGTATCAATTATCTGCGCAATATGACAGGGAATGAAGCCCAATCATTTAATTGTTTAATCGAGTTAACTAACAAGCTAAAAAAACTTGATAAGATTAGCCATTCCCATCGCATCACTGATGATAAAATTTGCAACCCATTTGTGACCCTGGAGCACAAAACCAGTCATAAGTCTCACGGATATATTTGTGGCAATAGCCAACAATACATTGTATGGGTCAAAATTATCGATTTTTCTTTTATGCCAAAAATCGTAAAGTAAAGATCATGTTCCATGAAGATATTTTATAAATTTCCTACTGTAGATATATTAAAAATGTATTATTAGTAGTAATATACATTGCTAAGGACTTAATTTGGACACCTTTAAAGGTGATTTTCTCAATATTTAGATTTTTTAAAAATTTGTTTATAACAAATGCTATACGACAATTCACCATGATGTCACAACAATAATAGACATTCTTCCGGGTGGCAAAAGCCGAAGCGTTCCTATGGCAACGCTAGTAAATTGCTTGGAAAGGAGACCCACCGTCGGCACTCGGCAGTAGCATAATCTACATTTCAACAGGTAAGTTGATTCAAAAACAGACATGGTGGAAATTCAGACATAGTTAACATGATCATTGAGGGACTGATTAACTAATTCAGGAGATAGCAATACAAGAAATGCCTAACCTTGGTCTAGTAGACGTAGCGCTAGTCTACTACCATAATTTTTAAATGAGCCTCAGCCTACCATTGAGTAGTTATTTTAGTGACTGTTGCTGTTTGACTTACAATATGTTAGGCTATGGTAGATGGTCTATTTCCCTGTTATCTAACTAAAAAGGCTATGATCGTTTTCTGTTGCTCGGATCGGATGGCACAGACGTGAGCTTTTGACAGTGAAAAGGATAGCGCGATGTAGACTAGCGCTAATCAGCTAGGCATTCACTCAAACTAAACTTGCGGTGATGATGACACCAATGTGGTACACGCATCAATCATCCATCAGCAGTAGCGTACAACTATGTTTTGCTTTTCCTATTTCTTCCATTGACATTTGATCAGTAGCCTACATGACACTAGAAGTTCTGTCTCTTCCTTGTATAATACTTTTACTTCAGGCATTTCCCCAGCTGAAGATAATTATGCTCTGCTATGATTTTGTAGATGGACAGTTTTGATGTTAGATGTAGTTTCAACTTTGATCAACAACGTTTTTAACTATGTAACTGTTTACAGTAGCCGGCTGGATCTCTTCAGTTGGTCAGCAGAAGCCGCTCGCGTTCTGCCACCCGGAAGTATCTTGGTGCCTATTGTTTACAAACATTCTGAAATGCTGTATAGATAAAAAAAAAAAAAAAGGAGCCTTCAAATGGTCTTACCTGCAATTTATATCCTTACTGTAACAAATGCTATAGTTAAACAATTACAAGAACTATGCTATTTTTTCATAAGATCAAGTGTGTTTAAATCAAGAGCTTTAAAGTCTGGATCTTCTTGAATTATTGACTAAACAATTGTTTTTTTCCAATGTGTAAAATGTGTTCTGCTAATAATGACAGATATTAGAGAAACTGGCTTGCAGATATTTCAAGAGATGGAAGGAAATTAACATGTTCAGTGTAAAAAAATTTAAAGTAAAGTTAGTTTGACTTTCCATGACCCATGATTGTTAACTATAAGCTACTATAATGCAGTTATGTTATCAACCAACTTTGCATGTGTGGACCATTTTGCAAAAGACAAACAAACAGACAAATAAATGAAGGGGGCATGCCCTGGGACCCTAACGGTTCACGCTTCAACCCCCCCTTCAAACCAAAACTACGGCCTTGCAACATGCCCCGTTGATTAGTACCGGCGCTTTAATTTTTCCACTTCAAGCACTGGATATACTATCATTCAAAAGTTTTTTTTGAAATACATAATACTTTTATACAGCATTAAATTGATCAGAAGTGACAGTAAAGACATTTATAATGTTACAGGATATTTCTTTTAAAATAAATGATGTTTTTGATTTTATATATATATATATCACAGTTTTTCCAATAATATTAAGCAGCATATCTGTTTTCAACATTGAAAATAAAAGAAGTGTTACTTGAGCACCAAATCAGCATATTAGAATGATATCTGATGGATCATGTGACACTGTAATGGCTGCTGAAAATTCTGCTTTGCATCACAAGTTAATTTTAAAATATATATTATTAGAATTTATCAAATAAATGCAGCCATGAGACTTTCAAAAACATTTAAAAATCGTACCAACCTCAACATTTTGAATGTTAGTGTATATTTTGGTGTAATAATGGATATCCAGGAGTAACAATAATATTGTTATTTCTGCTTGATGGGATTAAAACAAAAAAAAATTGGACAACCTGAATTACTAGTTAAACAAGCTTTAATAAAGACATTTTTCCTGGTGTGATTGTCATTAGTTGCACCTGTCTTTAATTTTTCAGGGAGATAATGACTGTCACACCAACTGTTCTCAGTGTGGCACCAGACTGGTTTAGATTTATCTCTCATCTACCATCATCACTCAGTGTATCATTGTTTGTAGTTCATGACCGTTACTGCTGAAAGTCCCTTATATAAACAGAAGTGAAATGAAATGGTCTGTGTGAACGCTGGTGGTACAGGCGATGACATGTTGTCATGGCGGCATTAGAATGATGCCATCTCCACATTCTCTCAGGCAGAACTGTAGTGTCATATCTACACATGGCTGACCTAAAATACCTTGATGGATGACTCACCTTTTCACCTCCTGCAGCAGAACTAGAACAGTGCTGGTGGTTTTTAGTCACTGTTCTCATTAAGAACTGGATGTGGGAAAGTTCCTCTTCCTCTTTTAACCTTGTTCTCACCTGCTTGTTGCGGCTGATAACTGTGGGAGTGAAATCGAAATGTGTTGGAAATTGACACAGTGTTTATATTTGAGTGGGATGTTTATGGTTGGGATATGAGTTTTGTTCATGATGGCTGTATGGTGTCTTGTTTTTTTGATGATGTACTACAATGCTTTCAAATGCTTAGCACATCTGACTTTGATTTTTGGGATTCTGAGGGACGCTGTCACTGAACCATGGAAATGACCATGTTAAAGTCGAGGCTTTATTCCACAGAAAAGTCAACTTCCTTTTAAGGTTCTGAGAACAGCGATATGGGTGATTTTGGTTCTGATTCACTCATCACTTTTCAAGCATAAACATGTCATGTAGTATTATTATTATTATTATTATTATTATTATTAAATGGATAGTTCACCCAAAAATGAAAATTCTGTCATCATTTACTCACTCTGAAGTTCTACCAAACCTGCATGATTTTCTTCTTCTACTGAAAACAAAAGAAGATATTTTAAAGAATGTCAGTAACCAAACAGTTGATGGGCCCCATTGACTTCCATATACTTTAAAAAAAAATTTTTTTTTAAAGTCAATGTGCCCCATCAACTGTTTGATTTGCAGCAGAAGAAAGAAATTCATACAGGTTTGGAACAACTTGGGGGTGAGTAAATGATCACAGCATTTTCATTTTTGGGTAAACTGTCCCTTTAAGGTCCCAGAGAGTTTTACTGATGAAGATTCTGTAATTTATTTATTCATCCTCATGGCATTTCTAACTCATATGACTTCATTTATTAGTAGAATTTCTAAAGAATTATTCTGGTCACTCTTTTCCAGTGCCGTTACACTTAATGGAAACTGAGGCTCTGAAACTTCAAAGCTGACACAATTGTGTCATGACTTGTGTTGTAATATTGACATCCACCCTAGCACTCTTTGGCATATTCATTACTTTGTGAGAGAAGTGGCGATGTCCGCTTTGTGAACAAATCATCCTTTTCAAAGGAATAGGTTGGAATCGGTCTGAATGATTAATTTATGAATCAGTCAGATCTGAGAGGCTGCTCACTGCAGAGCCATGGGTGGAGCGTGAAGTCCAACTCCCCCTCTCTGGATTTAATTTGGACGTAATGGGTGGTGCTAGAAGGTCTACACACACACTAATCCTACCCATAATTCTATCTCTCCACCCATTAGATCCACAGAGGTGGATCTGGACTAGGTCAAGCTCAACACATGACTTCCAGAGAGGTGGACCTGGACTTCAGTTGAATCTGCAGTGAGCACCACATGTCTCAAGTTTAACTCTAACTCAATCACAAAGGTTAAAGAGATAGTTCACTCAAAAATTAAAATTATGTCATTGTAGGACGTTCTTTCTTCTTTGGAGCACAAAGAAAGATTTTTTTGTATACAATTGCAGTCAATGAAGTCCAATGTTGTTTTGGACCCCATTATTTTCTTTTTTTGTTTTCCGCAGAAGAAAGAAACTTATACAGGTTTGGAATAACATAAGGGTGAGTAAGTGATGACAGAATTTTCATTTTTGACTGAACTATCCCTTTAACAGCCCACCTGAGTGGAAGATTGTCAATGAACAGCAACTACTACTACGATTCCTTTAATAGACCACGAGGCGACTGTCCTTATTTGCTATGTTGAGAATTTGAGGTCTGAGTGCATTCCTAGATGCATAAACCTCAATTTAGGACTATTTTTTTTCATTTTATCTTACAAAATCTGTTAAAGTCAGCCCACAATCTGTGGTGTGATTGATACAGTGTCTTTCCTCAAAGCTCGCTGTAGTTGTGCGCTTAAATTAGGACCATAATGAGAGCTTGGTTTGGCCTAAGGAGTCTGCATGCTTTTCCCACAGCCTGAAACCATGGGAGTCCAGAATGGCCCTCCACGAGACAGTGGGTACCCGAAAACACGGGCCCCTCCCTGTCAACAGCAACAGTAGCAATATTCAACAACCGTGGGTTTAAAAGGTTAAAAGTGCTGCACGACTACTTTTCCATTTATTGGTTTTGTGGTGGCAGCTGTATTTTAAGACGTATCTACTCAAACCACTAACCCGTCTGCCTTTCATAGCCTTGCCAAAGTAATTTGAGGCTGTTTTTTTTCGCCCTCTGTCAGAGTAGAAAAGATTCAACTGTTTTTGTCTCCTCCTTTCTTCTTTTACCACTGTCTGCTTTACTCTGATGCGCTTGAAACAATGTATTTTGTTGGTTTTCTTAAGGCGCATATTTTTTATTCAGAAATTAATAGAAAATTCAGACCGTCGGCTCCATTTTACTGGGCGCAGATCCACGTATGGATTCTTTTATTGTGTTTTTCATGAAGAGACTTTCCTATTCTTGCTTCCTGCAAAGGCTTGAGCAATCGCTCCGCTCTCTCCTTGAACCCCTTATTGATTTGTCCATCAAAGCTCATTTACAAAGTCTGGATGTTCACTTGAGAGGCAAGTGCGGTCCTGATGGTGACTGACAACA